>SZWC01001156.1:65888-77129 GCA_023375785.1 Penium margaritaceum
CGCTGCAGCACTAGAGGAGCGAGAGGGAAGGGCACGCAGGCGGCCGCCACGAACAAAGGGTTCGATGGGGGCAGGGCGTGGAGGAGCACTGAGTGGGCTAGGCATGACTGGAGTGAGTGGACTGGATGGGGACGCAGCGGAATGTGCAGGAGAGACGGACTCAGTGGACGAGGACTGAGATGAGGACGCCACAGGGGATGATGACACCGACGGGGGGGCGTCAAGGAATGGTGGAGTCCCAGTGCCGGCCGTTGGAGACCGCTCCGAGGGTGAAGGCTGCTGAGACGGGACAGCAGCAGGGACGGTAGGGGCAGATGGGACTGCAGGGCCGACCTCCCCCCGCAACCGAGAGAGCGGAAGCAGGGAGGCAGCGGGCGCGTGACGATCAAGGTCACGGAGAAACACNTGGACTGGATGGGGACGCAGCGGAATGTGCAGGAGAGACGGACTCAGTGGACGAGGACTGAGATGAGGACGCCACAGGGGATGACGACACCGACGGGGGGGCGTCAAGGAATGGTGGAGTCCCAGTGCCGGCCGTTGGAGACCGCTCCGAGGGTGAAGGCTGCTGAGACGGGACATCAGCAGGGACGGTAGGGGCAGATGGGACTGCAGGGCCGACCTCCCCCCGCAACCGAGAGAGCGGAAGCAGGGAGGCAGCAGGCGCGTGACGATCAAGGTCACGGAGAAACACGGACTCGAAGAACAAGGCATCTCGGGACTCAACGACGCGCTGGCGCTCTTAGTCCCAGAAGCGCCAGGCTTTCGACTGGGAGGAAACGCCCAAGAAGGGGCAGAGACGTCCACGCGGGGAGAGTTTCCCGTCGCGGAGATCCTCTGGGAGCCAGACAGACGCAATGCTACCCCAGACGCGAGCCAGACGGAGGTCAGCACGAGAGCCGTACCAACGCTCAAAGGGCGTAATGGTGCGGGGAAGAGGGCCGTGAGGGACGCGATTCCATACCCAGGTCATGTAGCTCATGGCCTCAAAAGCAAAGAGAGGGGAGAGCCCAGACTCAGACAGAAGCGTGCGGACGCCATCGGCANTGGGTCCAAGGAACTCACCGCCACGATCACTGCGAAAGACGCGCAATGACCGCTGACACGCACGTTCAGCCTGAACGAGCCACGACGCGATGACAGAAGCAACATCACTCTTCTGACGAAGAGCGAAGATCCAACGGAAACGGGAAAAATCGTCAGTAAGGCACAGGACGTAACGTCCGACCCCCCCAAGAAAGTCATGGGGAAGAGGCCCCATGACGTCGGCATGAACAAGATCGAGGGGGTGAGCGGACTGGGAGTCCGAAGAGGCAAAGGGGGAACGATGCATCTTCCCTTGGGCATAGTCCAGGCAGTCAGAAGGGCATGGCGCAGGGAAGGTGGAAGGGGACAAGCCAACAGCGGGTTGAAGACGAAGCATGCTAGTGATCGCATCAGTGTGCACATGGCCAAGACGGCGATGCAAGAGCTGGATATCAGCAGGAGAAAGGGAAGGCGCGACGTGAGCAAGGGACAAGCCAACAGCGGGTGCAGAGGGGGCATGAAGGGGAACACGATACAGCTTGGCACACTTAACCCCCCGCAAGACGACGCGACCAGAAGAGCGAAGACGAACAGTGCCCACGCCCTGACTAGCGGAGAAATCCATGCCCTGATCGTCGAGGCGCGGCACTGACAGCAGGCTGAGTTCCAACGAAGGCACGAACAGAACGTCAGGCAGAAACAGCACGCCACCGGGACCGACAAAACGGACAACACCAACGCCTTGGACAGGAAGGAGCTGGCCAGAACCAGTGCGCACAAAGCGAACAGAGCCGACAGGACCCAAGGAGACAAAAGCGGACCGAACAGAGGTCATGTGATGAGTGGCTCCGGAGTCAAGGACCCAGAAGCCGCCAGAGACACGAACATGGGGAAGGACGCCACAGGTGGCAACAGTGCCGACGGAGGGCGGGGATGAGGCACAGGCAGCAAGACAACGAGGGAGAACCACAGACTGCCAGTGCTCCACCCACGGAACAGACGAGGACGGCAACCCAAGGACGTGACCGGGGGGGTCCCCACGAAGAACGGCGTCAGTATGACAGGTAAAACCTTTGGCCAACGAAGACACACCCTCACCTCCCTGATCACGAAGGTGAAGACGCTGGAGAAGAGACTGCTCCAGCTGGCGCTCGCTGTCGACGGAGGCTGNGACAACACCAACGCCTTGGACAGGAAGGAGCTGGCCAGAGCCAGTGCGCACAAAGCGAACAGAGCCGACAGGACCCAAGGAGACAAAAGCGGACCGAACAGAGGTCATGTGATGAGTGGCTCCGGAGTCAAGGACCCAGAAGCCGCCAGAGACACGAACATGGGGAAGGACGCCACAGGTGGCAACAGTGCCGACAGAGGGCGGGGATGAGGCACAGGCAGCAAGACAACGAGGGAGAACCACAGACTACCAGTGCTCCACCCACGGAACGGACGAGGACGGCAACCCAAGGACGTGACCGGGGGGGTCCCCACGAAGAACGGCATCAGTATGACAGGCAAAACCTTTGGCCAACGAAGACACACCCTCACCTCCCTGATCACGAAGGTGAAGATGCTGGAGAAGAGACTGCTCCAGCTGGCGCTCGCTGTCGACAGAGGCTGCAGACGATGGAGAAGGCGTGCTCGAGGGAGAGGCGAACCACGGAGGAGGGATGTAGGCCGAGGAAGGTGGGCCCGAGAAGGCGGGCGCTCCATACGGTGACGGCCAGCCCCAAGGGTAGAGGACGGGCGGAAGGACGCCGGTGACACCGGCGGTGGAGTAGGCCTGAGCTGGGGAGGAACTGATAGATGAGGTAGAGCTGGAGCTGGAGCTGGAGCTGGAGCTACCACCGGGAGAAGAAGAGGAGGGTCCGTTGGTGTGCGCCCAATGAGCACGCATGGCGCGTGTGAGGCGAACGTCATCAGGAGGTTTTGGGCACTTGCGAGCGGAGTGCTCAGAGGAGCCACAGTTCCAGCACACCACCTCACCAGGAACACGAGACGGCGCAGCAGATTTGCCTTTCCCCTTGCCTTGCCCACGCCCGCGTCCACGTCCACGACCCTGGGAGGCAAGGGCTGTGGCCGTAGAGGTGGAAGAAGAGGATGGAGACGAGGCCGATGTAGCAGCGGAGGAAGGAGTGGAGGTGGCAATGGAGACGACGGCCACCCCTGCGACTGCAGTGCGATGAAGGCGCTTGTTTTGGAGGCTTGTCCACCACGCTGCAAGCCTATCAGCGACAAAGTCCCAGAGGGCACCAACGCCTGGAGGGGAGTCGGGTGGAACAGGCTGAGAGGCAAGACGCTGCAGCTCGTCTGCCTTGACATCGCGGAGAAGGTCGGACAGCTCGGGGATTAACCCGTTGACCATGGTGTGCACAGCTGACAGCGGACCTGGTGCGGCCTTATCAAGCTCGCGAAGCAGCTTGAGCCCGCGTGCCCAATAGGCGTCGGCCGACTCGTCCGCTCGCATCAAGAGCGTGTTGAACTGAACGGTGAGAGCACTTTGTGCTGCCTGACCTGTGACTGTCGTGCGTCGACGAAGCATGGTGTACGCACCGACTGGGTCAGCCAGGCGCTTAACAGCGGGGTTAGCATTGTAAGTGCCAACCTCGTCGACGAGGGTTTCAGGGGCAGCAGCAATAAGGGCGCGGACAGCGCGAGCAGACTCGTCAGCGACAGGGGTGAAGGGAGGTGTGGCAGGGAAGTAGTATTCCCAAAGACGTTCTCCCTGAGCCCATGCACTAAACCGGGTCTCCCAGGAAGAGAAAGCAAGTCCAGTGGCAAAGNAACGGTGAGAGCACTTTGTGCTGCCTGACCTGTGACTGTCGTGCGTCGACGAAGCATGGTGTACGCACCGACTGGGTCAGCCAGGCGCTTAACAGCGGGGTTAGCATTGTAAGTGCCAACCTCGTCGACGAGGTTTTCAGGGGCAGCAGCAATAAGGGCGCGGACAGCGCGAGCAGACTCGTCAGCGACAGGGGTGAAGGGAGGTGTGGCAGGGAAGTAGTATTCCCAAAGACGTTCTCCCTGAGCCCATGCACTAAACCGGGTCTCCCAGGAAGAGAAAGCAAGTCCAGTGGCAAAGACGGGAGGCTGGGAGAAGAAGTCATGCTGGCGGGAGACTGCGACAGGAGGGACAGCAGAAGGGGTGACAGCAGGGTTAGAAGCAGCAGAGTTAGTACCAGGTGGGGTGGAAGAGACACCGACACCGGCGCCGGCAGAGGAGCCAGCGGGCAAGACAGAGGCAGCAGGCAGACGCTTGAGCACAAGCGCAGCGACCTCATCTGCGAAGGCGGCGCGATTGTCATTCGCGACTTTGAGACGCTCTTCAGCATCACGCTGAGCGTCGCGAGCGAGGGCCAGCTGGCGCTGAAGGTCTGCAATGACCGACTCGTCGTCACCAGGCATGGTGACGACTAATGGGGAAAATTTCGGCAGAGTTTCCCCTGCCCCAGTGGGCATGGGAAAACTGGAAATGCCTTAGGCACGATGAATATGTGCTGCAAGACAGCCCGACCCAAGTCACACAGACAAGCCACCGCAGAGAAAGGAGATAGAGGGCAAGAGAAGGGAGATGCAGACCAGGAGACCTCACGAGGTGTGTGAGGGGCTGCGCAAAAGAGCAAGAACAGGCGGGACAATGGAAGCAGTTGCAGCGGAGAGCACAGAGACGCAAGACGCAATCGGCACAATCAGTGTCAGGCAGCCTGTGGTGAAGGCGGCGCCAACGGTAGGGAGGACCGCCGCTGCAACGACGGCCGCTGTGACGAGTGTGGTGATGTCAGAGGGTGCTGATGCGGATGCTGCAACAGCGACGGCAGTGGAGGTGCGAATGGCCGTAGCTGCAGCGGATACGGCAGAAGCTGTAGAAGCTGTTGCAGAGGCCACAGATGATGCAGCTGCCGCTAGCTGTGTCCCAATGTCAGCTGCTGCCGCAGCCAACGGTCCAGCTACAANAAAAGTGGCAGCAGCTGCAGCTGCCGCGTCTATCACGGTGGACGCAGTACGTGTGAAGGTGCGGGCAAAGTCTAGTGCGTCCTGACGCCAAGTTGAGTGCGGCAATGCAGCAGCGGCGTCGTGCGGCTGCTGAATCCCCCCAGAGGCACCAGGGGAGGGAGGTCTTACCGAGCGTTGTAGGGTCGAGCTCTCCCTTGAGTCGTCGCCGGGATCCTCCCAGTGCGCCAGCGTGACGGCGGCCACCACCAGACGGTGGTGCGGAGGCGGCTACAGCATTGCAGTGCAGATCCTCCACAACGCCACTTGTTGCTCCTGTCACGTTGGTTATGCGGCTGCTGCGGTGCAGGTAGTTGTTGCAGCTGCTGCTGCTGCTGTCGTGCTGCTACTGAGCTACTGCTGAGCTGCTGCTAAGCTGTTTGCTGAGCAGCTGCTGATATGCTGCTGAGCTGATGCTGCGCTGTTGCTAGGATGCTGCTGCGAAGCTGCTGAGTTGCTGCTCAGCTGCTGCTGAGTAGTTTGCTGAGCAGCCACTGATCTGCTGCTGAGCTGCTGCTGAGTTGGTGCTGATCTAATGCTGCACTGCTGCTAAAATGCTGCTGCGAAGCTGCTGAGGTGCTGCTCAGCTGCTGCTGAGTAGTTTGCTGAGCAGCCACTGATCTGCTGCTGAGCTGCTGCTAAGCTGCCTCTGAGCTGTTTGCTGAGCTGATGCTGAGTTGGTGCTGAGCTAATGCTGCACTGTTGCTAAAATGCTGCTGAGCTGATGCTGCGCTGTTGCTGAGTTGGTGCTGAGCTAATGCTGCGCCGCTGATAAAATGCTGCTGCGAAGCGTGTTGATAAGGTGCTGCTGCTGAGTTGCTGCTGCAGATCTAAGGAGCTAGATCCACCGCTGCTGGGATGTTGTGAGGCTGCTGCTGCTGCAAATAGTGCCAGGAGACGGTGACGGGCCCCCCTTACGCTGCCGAAAATTTTTCGGCAGCGTTTCCCCCGCCCCAGTGGGCGTGGGAAATATGGGAAGGCCGTGGGGCACTTGTAGGAACCTGTTCCAACCCATCCCAACCCGGGAATAGAGGGGAGCCCAGCCAGCAGGAGGAGGGGAAGACCAAAGATCCTCGACGGCAGAATGCCGTCAATCGCTGCTGCTGAGGCTATAGCAGTCAGCTGCTGTGATGCTGGTGGGTTGTGATGGCGGTGTGGATGCGCGACGCCAAGAGTGGCGGTCACGGGTTTGGCCCAGAATACGCGGACAGNGCTGCTGTGCTAGACAAGCAAGTAGCAGCTGGACCCGTGCAAGGAAGACACCAAGCAACAATGGTGGTTTACGTGGAAGTTAGAAGTGAGCGGACAACAACAGGAACAAAAAAGACGGGTCACAGGCACTGAAGTGGTAGCCGTCGGGTGGGGAGAGCGAGCGAGCGAGCAGCGAGCTCGATCTCGCACGTTCTCACCCGAACGGTCGAACCGAACCAAAGTACCCACTAAAAGTTGCAACCTGTCAAGTAGGTCAGTGGAGGGAAAAACTGTCAAAGAACAGGTGAGTGTGTGAACCCGAGGCAAATGTGTGTGCACACATGCACGCCAGCCAGAGTCCTGTGAAACTTGTATTGATGCCTCGTTGTGAGACTCGCCGTGAAATCATGCCACCACAGCGTAGCAGCCAGCAAGAGTTGTCTCTCTCCAGTTAGTCACCTGCGTCAGTGAGGTGAGTGTGCAACGAGGCCAGAGGTCACCGTGTGGTACTGACACAATCCCAACAGAGTGCACATCAACAATGGCTCAACGGTCACGACCCCTGTGGACGACGAGAGAGAACGTCCACATCACATTGCGGTTGGCTGAGTTACCATGACGAAAAGCGTGGCAAACCATGCATGCAGTGTGAAGACGTACGGAGTGGTAACAAAAACCATGAATCCTTTCGTGCAACTGGGTCACCGTCGAGCGAACGACGGTGACAGCATGTGGTCTGTCCTCGAAACATCCGCCACTTGGCGCCGTTGGCATCTGGACGAGAAGAGGCAACGTCCACCTGGCAACATATCACGTGATCGAGGTATGCTACGATTCGAGTCCGTTCGCGTTTGTTGAGGTGGACGGAACGGGTGTTGTGCTTTGTGCCATTCCTGTACAGTTTACTGTGACCACTCGGTCGTGTCCATACTCGTGCAGATCCCTGAGGCAGGCGGCCCTGGTGACACCGGCGCGACGACAGGCGGCGGACTACCCGTCTGGAGCTGACCGACCACTGTTCCAGAGCCCCAGATGTCACCGGGACTCCTTGCTGTGACTTCTACGTCTTGCAGGCGCCTTTCGGCGGACTGGGCATGAGGCCCATTTNACGGCGCAGGATTCTGACATGTGTGCGTAGAGTTATGGCCAAAACAGTGGTTTTGGGCCGGTTTTAGGACAGTTCTTGGACTGCCGCGTGCGACACCCGCTGTGCGCCGCGGCAGGTACTTATGCCCTGGACCTGTCATTTGGCATCTCTCTGCATTTACTAAGCTATTGAAGCTTATGAGACTTTGCGCGTCTCCCTAGCCTGATCCTTGCTGTTTCTTGCACCTGCCTGCTTGCTAGTGCATCAGCTGACTGGATAGTGTCGCCACGTCAGCAGCAGCAAGGCTAGGAAGCTTCCTAGCAGTTTCTCATGGTATCAGAGCGGTGAGACAGATCTCACCGAGCTGCGCAGCAGAGACGCAGCAGAGNGCCGCGTGCGACACCCGCCGTGCGCCGCGGCAGGTATTTATGCCCTGGACCTGTCAGTTGTCATCTCTCTCTGCATTTACTAAGCTATTGAAGCTTATGAGACTTTGCGCGTCTCCCTAGCCTGATCCTTGCTGTTTCCTGCACCTGCTTGCTTGCTAGTGTGTCAGCTGACTGGATAGTGTCGCCACGTCAGCAGCAGCAAGGCTAGGAAGCTTCCTAGCAGTTTCTCTACGGGAACAACACGCAACATCATGACACGTTATGCGTCGGTGCTGCATGTTTGGCAAGGAAAGTATGTGACGTCTGTTTTTGCATGTGAATGATGTCATGCTTTTGGTATTCGTCCAAAGTTCAACCCCCCTGTTCAAATCGTAAAAGAAAGTACGGAACAAAAGTTCACTTTTACACATATTTGTTCTGACGGAACTTGTGCTTCGGGTGAAGTCACTTGAAATGCAGTTGAGTCGGGCGTCATTTCGTGAGTTGTAGAGATGGTGAATAAATCCGCTGAAAAATAAAAAATATTTTTTTGGATACCCACAGTGTAGCGCGCGGCCGGTCTGACGTGGCTCGCACGGGGTCCCTGGCCTGTGGGCGGGTGGACGGGATGGCTTGAGGGTCAGAGACCCTCAAGCACCGCGCTTTTGGCCTAGTTGGCCAAGGATTCCGTCCGTTCCGTTACATGGGTATCAGAGCGCCGGGGTTCGAGTCCGACGTGCGGACGCCGAGGGCGGCTCACTCCTAGGTGGGGGGAGTGTAGCGCACGGCCGGTCCGACGTGGCTCCCGCGGGGTCCCTGGCCTGTGGGCGGGCGGATGGGATGGCTTGAGGGTCGGAGACTGTCAAGCACCGCGGTTTTGGCCTAGTTGGCCAAGGATTCCGTCCGTTTTGTTACACACAGTCTTCAAACTAATTCTTCTGGAGCCCGTATAGCATGATTTGTTTTTGCAATAGTGGGTGTGGCATGCATCATCTCCGGCAGTTCGAGAAAAGTGGGTACATCATTTATATTTTGTGTAAAGTGAGTACCCGAAAGTGAGTGTCCTAAATGTGCAAGAATTGGCCAGCAGAAGATTAGGAGGCCCAATCAGTGGGTATAGCGGAATTCGGCCTTAGGATATAACACGTGGACGACGGTAACACAATGCCAGGGAATTCCAACCGGCGCGTCTCGGCCGGCCAACACTAGCTCTCAGAGCATCCTAGAGCTGTCCGGGAGCAGTTCGCGAGCATCCTAGAGCTGTCCGGGTGCAGCAGCTGCACATGCCCTTGTCCAAGAGTCCTCAAGCTCCTCAAGTCCATGGAGCCGCCGAGGAGCTCACGTTTTTTGGATGGATTCGTAGAGCAAATGAGAAGCACACGGTTTCGTTCTATTACGCTGCGAAACAAAAGCTGCGAATCTGCACGCGAAAACAAAAGAAAAAGGCAGTTCGATAGATCCATGGGACAACTACTGCCGGGTGGGTTCAGTGTGGGAAAGAGGAAGGTGGAAGTGTCGAGTGTGCCTCATTTCGCGTATTAAGTCAAACGCCAAAACATTTGAAGAGGGCAAACCAAAGGCTGGCGGGTGAACACTCGAAAAAGTTTCTAGCACTCCCGATTTACCTCTCCGGAGTACCCAACAATGAGACAAGAGTTGTTCACGACAGTCGCGCTCCGAGTGCGGCTCGAGGGAATACGAACCGGCACTTTTCCCCATCCCCTGCGTCTCAGCTTGGGCGGCATGCCGCCCACTAGAACTGGGAGTGTGAGGTGTGAGGGCTCTTGAGACTTGAGAGGGAGACGATTATTCTGCGTCGCAGATCGTCCTGCGGGAGCTGCTAGGTGGGCGGGCGAAGGTGAGCGGTTGCGGGCAAGGGCGGGGGAAGAGCACTGTTGCTGGTAGCAGCAGGTGGCTGAAACCGGCGAGGACGGAGGGGTTGAGGGGAGGTGGGGAAAACGGGGGCACTGAGGATGTTGCGCATCCGCAATTCGTAACAGCTTTCCACCCGCAACGCAGGCGACTCGGCAAATTTGGTTTCAAACCATTTTCTGGAGGACGATGAAGGTGGCAGAAGAGTGACCTTGCAGCAGTAAAAAGCCGTTGGATGCGCCTGACCGAGATGTAGCCCCTGTCATGCGGCATGATGCAGTGGCATGCATCTCCTCCCTCCTCCTCCCTCCTTCTCCCACCTTCTCTCTCATCCTCCCTCACCCAAAAGTTTTTTCTTCCTTCGACGTTCCAGCAACAGTCCGTCAGGTTCCTTGTCCGTATCCGATCGTCGGCTGCTGTTGCGCTCACCCGCCCGATCTACTTCGCACGTTACCAAAAGTTTCGAGTGCCGAAGGCCCACAGAGAAGAAAACAGGACGGGTTGGAAACAATTTTTTTTTCCTCCCCTTTGCTGCGCGCAACCTCGCGCACGAGTCCGCCGCGAGGCGCAGCGGACTCTCGCGGCGCGTCGGACCTCGCGATTCGCGATTTCGCAATGGCTTGCAGGAGGAGGTATGGCGGCTCGAGCCCTCAAACCCTACCGCACACTCCGTAGCCTACAAAAAGCCATCAGATTCTCCCGTCAGTTTGTAGATCGGGTCGCCCTCCAGCGTCAAGGTCGGGATTTGGAAAGTTGGCAAGTGTCGGATCCGCTTGGTTTTCCTCCACGCCTTTACTCTGAGAGTGTCGTCCATCCACCTCGCGCATACCTTTGAGTGGAGATTGTGTCTCCAACGAATCCCGTTTGTCTCCATCTTCTCCGCCTTCTCTCTCACAACTCAGCAAAGCATCAGCAGCAACCCAGGTTGAAGCAGCTGTCTCTCTGTCTGAGGCCATCATGGCGTCCTCCCTCTCTTCCCGGAAGCCGGCAGCGGTGCTGCTTCTGATGCTGGTGGCATGGGCGGCCTGTGTGGCGGCAGCCTCTGCGGCTGCTGCAGCAGCAGCAGGTACTGTGGTTGTATGCAGGTTGCGATTTACACCACCATGACGCAAGGTCTGACGTCAGCAGAGGAGGGATGGGTGGGGGACGGCCATCTGACTGTGCACAGGCTGTAGTATGAGGGTCAGGGAGGGAGTTGAGATGAGTAGAGGTAGGGTGGGTGCTGGTGCGGCACACACCATGCCCTACAGTAGGCCCCCCACCTCACCACCTGGTCCCCACCTCACCACCTGGTCCCCACCTCACCACCTGGTCCCCACCTCACCACCTGGTCCCCACCTCACCACCTGGTCCCCACCTCACCACCTGTTCCCCACCTCACCACCTGTTCCCCACCTCACCACCTGTTCCCCACCTCACCACCTGTTCCCCACCTCACCACCTGTTCCCCACCTCACCACCTGTTCCCCACCTCACCACCTGCCGCAGACCAAATTAGCCGCATCACTTTGCAGCAGTTTGAGTGCAGCAGCAGCAGCAGCAGCGGCAGGGTTCCTGCCTTTCTTTCTACTTCCTTTTGTTCTACTCTTTTCGCAGCAGTGATGTGGATGGGTGCCACTGGAATCCTGAACCATCCAGCTGGCAGCTGTGCTTGTTGTGCCAAGCCCGCACAGACTGGACATGCTGTTAGTCAGCGTACCCCCAGTGTATTGC
>SZWC01001156.1:88505-106437 GCA_023375785.1 Penium margaritaceum
CTCTCTCTCTCTCTCTCTCTTTCTTGCACGTACACGCACGTGCACATACACACACTCATGCTTGAATGGAAATCCTCCATCTCAACTGAATTCCTGAACCCTCCGTCCCACTCTTTCTGCCCTCCTATGCCTCCTGCCTTATCCTATGATCTCATGTTTCCTCGCCCTTACTTTTATCTGTGTATTTTTCCTTTCATGCCCACCCTCCTTTCTAGCGCTCCCTGTTCTCATCAGTTCCCCTTCCCTCCCTCATTCATTTTCCTTTTCAGTGCCCCCTCTCCATTTCCCTGTCATCCCTCACGTTTCTCTGGCCCAACCCGTCTGCAAACCTGTCATCCCTTCTTGCCCAGTCACTTACATCCATCACCCGTTTATACAAGGCCCTGAATGCGTCCTCCACCATACCTCACCACACCATGAATGATGCAGTATCGAAGCATGTGGTCAACGTGTTAACCACATACCTAATGCGATAAAAAAAGAAGCTTTCGAGATAAAGAATAGTTTGTATTGGTCTGGTTTTCATCTGGTTTTTGTGAATTCCAACATTGACCCAACCAACCATTGCATGAAGAAAATCAATGTAAGTTCAAACGGGCAGCAGAAAAAGATGACAGTGACGACGGATAGGATGAAACCAAAAAAGAACACAACAAAGGTGATCAGGATGACTATAGAAACATTGATGATGACCTAGTTGAGCCGTGGTTGCATCCTACTTCTACCCCAGTTTCTCCTTTGTTGACACTAGTTGCACCATGGTTGCGCACTAGTTGCGCCTAAGTTATTTTTCAATGTGTATATCCCTTGTTTACTAATGTAGAATGATTCATGAATGCCGTGTCCCTTGTGGAGGTATGATCCCTGGATCCGATGTAGGGTGAATAACTTATGGTCTGTAAAATGAAAAATGTATTCTATGAATACACCATGTGGGTGAATGGTTAACTATACCCTTTTGTTAATTTGGCTCAATGAGAGGTCATGAATTCGATCCACGCCCCATGGTTATCTTGGTTGCAAGGGAGGCTTCCAAGAATGGAAGTCTGTAGCCTCTTGTAGGCATCACAGTTGGTCTGCCACCTTGGCACTATGATGCTTATGTGTCAAGCCCACAATGTAAGTCCATTGGTGATGTGGTTGGCTCAATCCATGGTTAGGAATGTGCCTTTTTGTAATGGGACTGGAAATACATCTATGAAAAGACTTGTCTTCCATATTGGTGTACTAACCTTGCTTGATGACCTCTTGCACATGGAGGACTTGAGTTCCTCTTGAAATGTAATGCTCAGGGGTTAATACTCTTGAAGGTGACGTGTATGCCTGATTAAGTTTGGGGTGCACACCACAAACATGTAAAGAAAAAAAGTGTAAAGACATTTGTGAGCCTTTTGGTTTTGTGGCTTTTCTGCCAGAGGCTATTAGCTGAATACCTAGAATGTCTGCCCTAGTTTTGTTCTAGTTGTGCCCTAGTTACTTCCTAGTTCTTCTCTAGTTGCACACTAGTTGCGCCTTAGTTGCGTCCTAGTTGCGCCCTTGTTATGTGTTTGTTACACATTAGTTACACCCTAGTTGCACCCTAGTTACATCTTAGCTATGCCCTAGTTTTCCCAAAGTTGTACCATTATTTCACCCTTGTCTCTCACTAGTTGTGCCGTTGTAGTGCCGTTGTTGCGCCCATGTTCTGCCCAAATCATGCCCACGTTGTGTCCAACTTGTGCCAAGTTGTTTCCTAGTTGTGCCAAAGTTTATCCTAGTTTCTCACTAGTTACGCCCTTAGTGTGCCCAAGCTGCCGTCACATTTTGCCTTAGTTGTATCCAAAATGTACCTTAGTCATGCTCTGGTTATGATAAAGTTACACCCTACCTTTTCCGACATTGTGCCAGTGATATGACCTACTTACGCCCTAGTTTCACCATAGTTACACCCTAGTTGTGCCTTACTTGCACCCTGGTCAGGTCCTAGTTACCCTAGATGCACCCTTGTTGTGTCATGGTTGCAACCTAGTTGTGCCCATGTTGCGCCCTAGTTCCGTCCTAGTCATGCCCTAGTTACACACTAGTTACGCTGCCCAAGTTGTGTCGTAGTTGTGCTCTAGTTACGTCCTTGTCACGCCCTGGTTGTACCCTTAGCTATACCTAGTTGTGTCTTGATTTCACCTTACTTGGGCTAAATCATGACCAAATTGTGTCCTTTTTACACCCAAATTGTGTCGAATGTGCATTCTACATGCGCCCTAGTTGAACCTTTGTTCTGCCCACGTTGTGTCATAGTGTCACCCTAACAACTCCCTACTTACGTCCTAGTTGCGTCCTACCTACTCCCTAGTTGTCCCCTAGTTGTGCCTAGGTTTCTCCCTAGTTTCACCCTAGGTACGCCGGAGTTGTGCCCTAGTTGCTCCCTAGTTTAGACCTATTTGCACCCTAGTTGCACCCTTCTTGAGCCCTAATTGCACCCTATTTTCCTCCTACTTACATCCTAGTTATACCCTATTTGAAACCTGGTTGCTCCTTAGTTAGATCCTAGTTGCGCCCCAATTGCTCCCTAGTTCTACTGCCATGGTTGCATACTTGTTCGCTCTAGTTATATCCTAGTTGCCTCCTAGCTTCTCCATATTTATGCCCTAGTTACACCCAGTTGTACCTTTGTTGCACCTAATTGCACTCTAGTTGCATCCTAGTTATGCATCAGTTGCACCCATATTGCGCATAAGTTGTGTTCAAGTTGCGTCCTATTTGCGCCTTTGTTACACTCCACTTGCTCCCAAGTTGTGTCCTTGTTGCGCCCAAGCTGCACTTGAGATGTGCCCTTGTTGCACCCTAGTTGCGCCCAGGTTACGGCCTAGTTATGCCTTCTTTATGTCCTAGTGCATCAAAGTTACACCATGCTTTTGATCTTGTTTTGTCCTACTTATGCCTTAGTTGCGATCTAGTTGCACCCTAGTTGTGCCCTAGTTGCACCCTAGTTGCACCCTAGTTGCACCCCACTTGTGCCCTATTTGCGCCTTAGTTGCACCGCGGTTGTGCCATGATTACACCACTGTTACGCTCTAGCTGTGCACTAGTTGCACCCTAGTTACACCCTAATTACACCCAAGTTGTGGCCAAGTTGTGTCCTAGGTCCGTTCTAGTTGCACCCATGCATTTCCTATGACGCGCCTTAGTTGCATCCTATTTGCACCCTTGTTGATCCTAGTTTCATCATAGTTGTGGCCTACTTGCATCCTAGTTGCACCATATTTGTGCCCTAGCCGTGCCCTATTTGCGCCATAGTTGCATCCTAGTTGTACCCTACTTACGCCCTAGTTGTAGCCTAGGTGGGACCTCGTTGGAATTCAGTTGTACCCTAGTTTTGCCTTAGTTTCTCNCTAGTTGTCCCCTTGTTTTGCCCCAGTTTCATTCTAGTTACACCCTAGTTTTTCCCTATTTGCACCTTTGTTTAGATCTGGTTATGCCCTAGGTGCGCCTTAGTCGTACCCTAATTGCACTCTAGTTGCACCCCAGCTGTACCCTAGTTTCACTTAGGTCGCATCCTAGCTGCACCCTAGTTTGGCCAGAGTTATGCCCAAGTTGCGCCCAAGTTGCGTCCAAATTGCATCCTAGTTACAACCAAGTTTCACCCTAACTTCGCCCAAGTTGCATCCCAGTTCCTCCAGTTCCGCCTCATTCACTCCCTGTCACAGATACTTCCTTGTTACAAATCACTTCCCTCCACACATCACTCCGTCTTGAAAACAACACCCTCTTGCAAATCACTGCCTCTCGCAAGTCACTCCATGTCGCAAATCACCTCCTGTCTGAAAGTACCTTCTTTCACAAATCACCCCTTTTGCAAATCACCCCCTATTGTAAACGAGTCCCTTTCACGAATCACACGCTCTTTGAAATCACTCATTGTCTCAACTCAATCACCCTCGCAAATCACTCTCTGTTACAAATCACTCCCTCTGTCAATACGCTCCCTTTCAATCACTTCCTCTCCCAAATCACTCCCAGTAGTAAACAACCCTCTTCTACAAGTTACTCCCTATCTGAAATAACTCCATCTTGTAAAGTACTCCCTCTTGCAAGTTATCTTCTATTGAAGTGAACTCCCTATTGTAAATCCCTCCCTGTCGCAAATCATTCCCAACTGCAAATCACTTCCCATTGCAAAACACTCCCTGTCTCAAGTCATTCCCTATCGCGAATCAATCCTTGCTCCAAATAACTCCCTTCACAAATCACTCCATGTCAAAATCACTCCTTGTCACAAATCAATGTTTCTTGAAAATCATTCCCTATCATAAATCAGTCCATGTCCCAAAGAAATTCTCGTTGTAGGCGGAGAGGCTCAGGAGAGGACGCGCAGGCGTGGAGACGCAGGCGCAGAGGAACAGGAGAGGAGGAGCAGACGTGGAGGCGGAGGCATGGAGTCACAGGCAGGGATGTGCAGGTGCGGAAGTGCAGGCACGGAGGGGCAGGCACTAAGGCGAAGGCGTGGAGACAAAAAACGCGGAGGCACAGGCACGAAAGCATTGGGGCACAAGCGAAGCTGCAGGGGCGCAGACACGGTGGTGCAGGCGTGGAAACATAGGTACAGAGGCGCAGGCACAGAAGTACAAGCATGGAGGCAGAGGCGCGGAGGCACATGCGTGGAGCTGCAGGCGCGGAGGCGCAGGCGCCGAGGCGCTGGCACGGAGGTGCAGACACGGAGGCACAAGCTCTGAGGTGTAGGCACGGAGGTACAAGCATGGAGGTGCAGGTGTGGAGGCTCCGGCGCGGAGGCGCAGGCATGGAGGGATAGGCATTGAGGCGTAGGCACAGAGGAGTAGGCACGGAGGCGTAGGCGTGAAAGCATGTGGGGAGGCACAAGTGCAAAGATGCAGATGTAGAGGTGCAGGCGCAGGGGCTCAGGCACAGAGGCTCAGGGGCTCAGGCGCAGGGGTGCGGATGCGTTGGCGCGGAGGCACAAGAACCAAGGTACAGGCGTAGAGGCACATGCAAAGAGATGCAGGCATGGAGGTGCAGGCATGGAGGCGCAGGCACGGAGGTACATGCGAGAAATCATGCACGGAGGCGTAGGTGTGGAGGCGTATGCGTAGAGGCACAGGGACGAAGGCATAGGAGGAGAGGCACAGGCGTGAAGGTGCAGGCATGGAGGCGTAGTTGTGGAGGTACATGTGCAGAGACGTAGGCCCAGAGGCACAGGCTTGGAGGCGGAGGTGCAGAGGTGCAAGCATGAAGCCCCAAGCCCTGAGGCACAGGCATGGAGGTGCAGGCACAGAGACCCAGGCACGGAGATATAGGAGTGGAGCTGTAGACACGGAGGTGCAGGTGCGGAGGTGCAGGCTCGGGCAAGCAAGCGCAGGCACGGAAGGGTAGGCACGAGCGCTGAGGTGAACGCGTGGAGGCATAGGTGCAATGGCACAGGCTCGGAGATGCAGGTGTGGAAGATTAGGCACTGAGGCACAGGCATGGAGGCGCATGCATTGAGGCACAAGAACGGAGGCGTAGGTGCAAAGGCCCAGGCACAAAGGCACAGACACGGAGGCGCACACGTAGAGGTTCAGGCAAGGAGGAACAGGCGCAGAGATGCACGGTCAGAGGTGCAGGCACGGAGGCATAGATGCAAAGGTGCAAGCGTGGAGGTGCAGGTGTGGAGGTGCAAGCACAGAGGCACAGGCGCAGGTGCGGAGGCGAAGGTGTGGATGCGCACGCATGAAGGCGTAGGCATGGAGGCGTAGGCGTGCAGGTAGAGGTGCAAAGGCGTAGGGGCGGAGGTGCAGACTGTATGGTGTAGGAATGGAAGTCTAGGCACGGAGGCAAAGGCATAGAGGTGAAGAAGCAAAGACATAGGTGTGGAGGTGCAAGCGTGGTGGCACAGGCGCGGATGCACAAGCACGAACGTGCAGGCGCTGACGCACAGACGCAAAGGCTAAGGCACAGAGGTGCAGGCGCGGAGGCACAGGTGCGGAGGGGTAGGCATGAAGGCACAGATGCAAAGGCGCAAGCGCCGATGCAAAAGCGTGGAGGCGCAGGCATAGAGGCACAGTAGGGGGTACCCAAGTACACAGACACAGGCGTGGAGACGAAGGGATAGAGGTGCAAGCAGAGGAGCAGGCACATGCATGGAGGCACAGGCAAGGGGGTGGAGGCATAGGCGTAGTGGCGCATGCTCGGAGGCGTAGGCGCGGAGGAGAAAGCACCGAGGCACAGACATGGAGGTGCAGGCACAGATGCACAGGCATGGTTGCAAAGGCACGGAGGCAAAGGTACGGAGGCACAGGCGTAGAGGCAGAGGCACAGAGGTGAAGGCACGGAGGCGCAAGCATGGAGGCCGCAGGCGCGGAGGCACAGGCGTGGAGTTGTAGGCGCAAAGGTGTAGGTACGCAGGCGTAGGCATGGAGGCGCAGATGCAAAGGCGTAGACGTGGAGGCGTAGGCACCGAGATGGAGGCATAGGCGCAGAGTTGCAGGTGTGGAGGTGCAGGCGCTGAGGCGCAGGCATGGATGCACAGGTACGGAGGCGCACGTAAGGAGGAAAATGCATAGGAGGTGCAGGCACAAATGCGCGACCGCAGAGGCGCAGGTGTGGAGGCACAGATGCCAAGGTGCACCCAAGGTGCAGGCGTGCAGGAGGTGCAGGCGTGGAGGCGCAGGCATGGAGATGCAGGTACGAAGGCGGATACGCGGAGGCGGAGGTACGGATGCAGAGGTGTGAAGTTGCAGGCAGGGAGACACTAGGGCGGAGGTGGAGGCAGGTGGCACACGTGCGTAGGCACAGGTGCAAAGGCACAGGCATGGAGGAGAAGGAACAATGACGTAGGTGCAAAGGCAGAGGTGCGGAGGCGTACCTGCGGAAATCTAGACGCAGAGGCATAGGCTTCAAGGTAATTCTCAAAGGCGCTTGCATGGAGGCATAGGCGTGGAGTTGTGGGCGTGGAGGCTCAGGCGCGGAGGCACAGGTGCGGAGGGGCAGGTGTGGAGGCACAGGCACAGAGGCATAGACACGGAGGTGCAGGTAGAGAGGGGCAGGCACGAAAGCAAACGCATGCAGGCACAGGCACCGAGACATTGTCGTGGAGGTGCAGGCATGGATGCACAGGCACGAAGGCGGAGGCACAGAGGAGAGGGCACGGAGGCACAAGCGTAGAGGCACGCACATGCTCAGGCGCAGGCATCGATGTGCAGGCACGGAGGCACAGGCGCAGAGGCATAGGTGTGAAGGCCCAGGTGCGGAGGCGCACTTGCGCAGGCGCAGACGTGGAGACAAAGGTATGGAGGCGCAGGCGCGGAGGTGCAGGCGCAAGTGCCCAGGTGTGGAGGCACAGGCAAGGGCGCGAAGGTCCAGGCACGGGCGCGGAGGTGCAAGCACGTGTGTGTAGGTGCAGGCACGAGTTCGGAGGTGCAGGCGTGAAGGTGTGCGTGTGGAGGTGCAAGCAAGGAGGTGCATTCGCGCAAGAGCAAGGGCTGAGGAGCAGGTGTGGAGGCGCATGCATGGAGGCGCAGGCATGGAGGCGTAGGCGCGGAGGCATAGGTTCAGAGGTGCAGGCGCGCGGGCACAAGCGCGGAGGCACAGGCAAGGAGGTGCAGGTACAAAGGTGCAGGTGTGGAGGTATAGGCGAGGAGGCATAGGTATGGAGGTCAAGGCACGGAGGAGGAGCTGAGGTGCACACGCGGAGACGCAGGCACAAAGGCGCTGGCGTGGGAGTAAAAGCATGATGGTGCAAGCGCGATGGCACAGGCGGGGAGACGCAGGCCCGGAGGCGCAGGCATGGAGGTGTAGGTGCAGAGGCACAAGCGCAGAGGCGCAGGCAAGGAGGCACAGGTGTGGAGGCGTAAGCACGGAGGTGCAAGCGTGGAGGTGCAGGTGCAGAGGCAGATTTGCAGGAACACACTTACAGGGGCGCATGCATGGAAGTGCATGTATAGAGACGCAGGCACAGAGGTGCAGACGTAGAGGCGCAGGTGCAGAGGTGTAGGCATGGAGTTTGAGGCGCAAAATCAGAGATGCGGAGGCGTAGGCACTGAGGCGCAGGCACGGGCGCTGAGGCATAGGCACGGATGCACAAGCACGGAGGCACACACATGGAGATGCAGGCACAGAGGCGTAGGCATAAAGGCACAGGCGCGAAGGCAGAGGCACAGAGGCACAGGCACGGAGGCTGAGGAGCGGAGAAGTTGGGATGCAGGCGCCAACGTGGAGGCACAGATAGGTAAAGCAGGCGTGGAGGTGTAGGTGTGGAGGCGCAGGAAAAAAGGCAAAGGCACGGAGGATAAGGCGGGTAGGCGCAGGCTCCAAAGCGTTAGTGCAAAGGCGCTTGCACGGAGGCACAGGCGTGGAGGTGAAGGCGTGGATGTTTAGGCACGGAGGCGCTGGCATGCAGGGACAGGTGTAGAGGCTCAGGCACGGAGGCTCATGCACGGAGGCAAAGGTATGGAGAGGCAGTCGTGGAGACGCATGTGGGGAGGTGGAGGGCACAGATGTACAGGCATCGAGGCACAGGTACGGCTGCAAAGGCACAGACATGGGAGCAAAGGTGCAGGCAGGGGCACGAAGGCGCAAGTGGGGAGGCGCAGGTGCGGAAGAGCACATGCATAGGAGCAGGCACGGAGGTGCAGGCATGGAGTCGCAGGCGTGGATGCGCAGCAGTGGAGGCGTAGGTGTGGAAGAGTAGGTGCAGAGGCACAGGCGCAGAGGCGTAGGCGCAGATGCACAGGTGGGAAGGCGCAAGCCTGAGCTACAGGCGCGGAGGTGCAGGCGCAGATGTGCAGGGATGAAGACGCAAGTGCGGAAGCGCAAGTGCAAAGGCAAAGGCACGAAGGCGCACGCGGAAAGAAACAGGCACGGGGGCGCAGATACATAGGGGGAGGCGTGTAGGCACAGGCATGGAGGCACAAGCACGGAGACACATGCACGGTGGCGCAGGCGCAAAGGCAAAGGCGCAGAGGAGCAGGTATGGATGCGCAGGCATGGAGGCGAAGGCGCGCTGGTGCAGGCGTGTTGGCGCAGGCTTGGAGGCGCAAGCTTGATGTGTAGGAGCCAAGGCGTAGTGCAGAGCTGCAGGTTCAGAGTGGTAGACGCTCTAACATGGAGGCATAGGCAAAGGTGCACGCAAGGAGGCGCAGCTTCCAAGACACAGGCACGGAGGTATAGGCACAGAGGTACAGGCGTGGAGTCACAGGCGTAGAGGCGCAAGTGCAAATGTGCACGCATGGAGGCACACACATAGAGGCACAGGCACAGAGGCACAAGCATGGAGGTGCAGGTGCAGAGTCGAGGAGCAGAGGCGCATTCCGATAGGTGTAGGCGTGGAGGCAATCGCGGATGCGCAGGCATGGACACGCAGGTGCAGAGGTGTAGGAACGGAGTCGCAAGCGCAGAGGTGTGGGCGCCGAGGCTCAATCCCAGAAGCACAGGTGCAAAGGTAGAGGCATAGTGTGCAAGCACAAAGGTGCAGGCGCAAAGGCACAGGCACGGGGATGCAAGCTTTGAGGTGCAGGAATGGAGACGCAAGGCATGCTTGTGCACAAGTGCAGTTGCAAAGGCGTAGGCGCAAAGGCGCAGGCATGGAGGCACAGGCATGGATGCGCAGGTATGGAAGTGAAGGCATGGAGGCGCAGGCAAGAGGCGTAGGCACTGAGGCACAAGAGCGAAGGCACAGGCACAGATATGCAGGTGTGGAAGTGCAGGCACGAAGGCGTAGGCCCGGAGGCGCAGGCACGGAGGTGCATGTGTGGAGGCGCAAGCGTGGAGGCCTAGGTACGGAGGTGCAGGTGCAGAGGCAGGTGCGGATGGGCAGGCGCGGTGGCATAGGTGCAGAGGCGTAGGCATGTAGGTACAAGTGCAGAGGCGGAGGTACGGAGATGCAGGCCCGGAGGTGCTAGCGCATAGGCGCAGGTGTGGAGGAGCAAGCGTGAGAGCACACGCACGTGGGCATAGGCACATAGGTGCAGGCTTGGAGGTGCAGGCGTGCACGCACAGGCATGGAGGCACAGGCGTGGTTTTGCAAGCACACTGGTGTGGAGGTTCAGGTGGGGAGGCGCAAGCACCAAGCACAAGCATAAAGGTGCACACACGGAGGCACTACCGCGGAGGCGTTGTTAATCTTGCATTGTACATATTTCTTCTCATGGATGGTCGTGAGTGCGCAGGACATGCTGGCGCAGGGAGTGGAGGCGACGCACTGTGACGGCTCGTGTTTCCCTTACTCCGCACGAGTGGTCGCCTCCATCTTGCCTGCATGGCTCTCTTCCTCCTTGCCAGAGACGACGGCGTTATCTCATGCTTAGCCTCTCACGCTACACCTGTTTGTGCCTCTAAGTAGGAAGTGACATACTTTAGGTCTTGCAAACTCAGACCTACATGTGACCTGAAAATATGCTTGTGGGCAGGCAGAAAGTAGGTTGGTTTTGACAGTGACATAGTCTGAGATGCCCTCGGGCATCGCATGCCCTTGCAAGCCTGTTCTTTGGGCTTCCGGGGATTTTACTCCCAGTTCAAACGGGTGGAGCTCGATTAGCGAGCTCTCACCCGTTAGAGCTCTATGGCTTGTTACTAGCGTTTTTCCTAGGTTTTTGGCCATGGCCGCTCACAAAACTGAGGTTATCTCCCCCCACGCTTCACCATTTGATGAGCCATAAGTTGCATTGGATTTGTAGAAAGCTTCACATGGTATCAGAGCCCAGTCGGACACCAGAGAGTGGGGAATCAAGGCGGCGGCAAGCAAAAAAAGGGGCGGCCGAGTGACACACGACAGTAGAGTCACGCAACTGCCGCAAAACCAGGTCACGCACGGCCCTAGGAGCGTCGAACGCTCTTCCCTAGGCCACGCGCATTGAGTAGGGGCGGCGGTAGTAGGGGAAGTGACACTAGAAGGGGTGAGAGGGCAAGGGAGAGAGCCCAAGCGTCGTCGTGCCCCTATCAAAGGTGACGGCGGGGTCTCCCGGCCCAGAGGAGACGTGTGCAGGTCAAAGAAGACCTGGCCGACGTCCTGAAGTCAAGAGAGGTGATCCCAAACGAGCTTCGGGCTCGCGGCAGAAATCTGGGCCCAAAATGGGCCCGGAAAATTGCTGCCAAAAGTTTCTTTGGCAGCAACAAGAGGGATGCAGAGCTCGCACAGGCTCCCTAGCAGCATGAGCGCAGCTGCATCTAATCCGGGAGGGGCCGGTGCGAATGCCGGAGCTATCACTGGCACCAGCGCCGCCGCCGACGCTGCCAGCGGTGCCGCCGCCGGCGCAACCTCTGCAGCTATGTCGTGGGATGATCCAAGCATGGTATTGTCCCACAAGGACCTGACGCTGCCGCCGCTCGGGGTGCATGATTTTCTGTCTTGGAAAGATGTGTTCCTCTCGTGGGCGGCGGAGCATGGTCTCGAGGGCACTGACGCGCGGGTGCTCCTCAGAGCATTCAATGCCCTGACATACGCACTCCCCGATGAACAACAGTATTCCATCCGTCATTTTCGCTTTGGGGGAAAAGTGAAGGATCCTGAGAACCCACGCAGCGGAGAACCCCGACCCCACGAGGCATGGCAGTACCTAACCACGCGGAAGGAGGAGCAAGGGATGGCTCTAGTCATCGCCTTGCGCAAGAAGCTCCGCAACCTTCGTCTCAAGCCAGGTGCACCTGTTGTCAAATCCTGGGATGCTGCCATGGATCTTCGCCGGCGCATCCTCGGCCTTGGTGCCTCCTCCACCATATTGGAGTGGTTGGATCCAGTTCTTTTGCATCTCGGAGAACCATACAAGGAATTCCGGCGCAAATTGCTTTGAAAGCTGAAGGTTTCCAAAATCGAGAACACTCACCTAGCTGAGGTGCTCAAAGAGTTGCGGAACTATGAAGATTTTTTGAAAGGCGAGGCACGCGAAGATGAGGGTGCAGCAGCGAGTGCGTTCGTGCAGCAGGGAGGAGGCACCCCTCCTCCACCACACCATCACTTGGGTGGAGGAGGTCGGGGTGGCCGTGGAGGTGGAGGAGGCCGAGGTGGACAAGGCGGCGGAGGAAGAGGGCGTCCTCAAGTAGCGGGGAACCGCACCTGCAATTGCTACAAGCAACCGGGTCACTACTGGCGTGCATGTCCGGCTCTACAGCGGATTATGACTCCATCCACGCAGCAGACACGTTCGATAGTGGGCCATTCACCGGTGCCGTATCTTCATCCTGGTCAGCATCAGCATCAGCATTCCCCTACATGGACGACGCAGGCTGCGGTTGGACCTCGTGCGCCGGCACCCTTCGGGGCGGCCATGTTTGGTCCGCCGCACCTGCAGCCGATCATGTACCCATCAGCACCAGCACCATCACCAGTGTATCAGGGACCTGTCTTCATCCCTCCATACGTGAGAGACCCCGTCCCTGTACCAGCATGGGTACAGAGGGTCTACATTGAGACAATAGAGCCACAGCAGCCGTTTGCGCTGCCACCAGGACCAGGGTGGAGTGCGCCCATGGAACTGCACCCACCTGAGCCAACTGCCATTCCACAGCCGCCAGGTCAGAAGTTGGGGCACACTCATATCACCACATCACACGCATTACCCATGCATGAGTGGTTGTTTGACACTGCCGCATTGCATCTTATGTCCCCGCATCGCCAGATATTTGTCACATCGCATGCCACGTGCGATGTTGAGGGTGTGAAGACCGGGTCCGAGGAGGTCTTGTCTGTTGAGGGTGTGGGGACAATGGCTCTCCAAGCACCGGGCGGGGTATTGTGGCTGACCGGCGTCTTGTATGTACCACGGCTGAAAGTCAACTTGCTGTCTGGGGGGCAATTAGACCAACAGGCTAATGTGTCCGCACTTGCACCAAAAAAGCGCTGCATGCTCTTTGACGCGTCTGGCGCTTTGCTGGCTGATGGGCCGTTGCATACTGACATGCTGTTCTTGCTGTTCAAGGGGAATAGTGTCAGTTTACAAACTGACACTATTCCCCTTTGTCCATTCACAAGTGAGTCGACCCCAAGTGCACGTTGTCACAAGCACTGATGGAGCACATATAGATCTCATACACCGTCGCCTCGCACACATCAACACTAAAACAGTCACTGACTTGCTGAAACACACCCCAGCACACGGTCTACTTCTTGGTGACTGTCCACATGGTCTCAAACCTAACACATGTCTTGAGTGTCACAAAGGGAAAGCACACAGACAAACCTCTCCCAAATCAGACAGTGCGACAACTAGGCCTCTGGAACTCGTACACACTGATCTCACAGGACCCATGCCAGTGCCATCAGTCCAGTTTGCCTCACTATATGTCTTGAACCTCACTGATGATGACAGTCGGTTTCGCTGGGCCTTTCTGCTAAAAACTAAGGCCGATGCCCAGCGTGCGATTACAGAATGGATCCCATTGGCAGAACGCCAGACAGGGTGTTCAATTCTGAAGTTACGAACTGACAGAGGTGGTGAGTTCCTTGGTACATTGACAGCAGAACTGAAGGTCAAAGGAGTCGAACATCAGTCCACAGCACCCTACACTCCACAACAAAATGGAGTGGTGGAACGATGGCACAGAACCCTCGTTGATACACTTTGCACGCTGCTAACTGAGTCCGGCCTGTCGTTTGGGTTTTGGGAAGAGGCTGTGAAGTATATCACCTGGGTATGGAACCGTATCCCACAAGGTCCATTGCCCAGGTCCATGACACCATGGAAACGCTGGTTCAAAGGAAAAGCTGATCTGCGACCAGCCAAGGTGTGGGGTACAATGGCATGTGTCTGGTTTGCTCCACCACAACGAGAGCATAAATTGAGTCCACGTGGCCGTTGGTGTGTCTTTGTTGGGGTCTCTCATGCCTCGAAAGCATGGCGGTTCTGGGACCCCACAAACTACTGCTTTGTTGAAAGTCGAGATGCTTCATTTTTGGAACACATGTCTTAGAGGGTATTCCGTACGTTGCATCATGCTCCCTCTCTGTCCATGCCCGAGCACTACCCAGAGTATGTGAGTGTGCCTGTCTTCATGTCTTCTCCATCGCAAAATGAGGGTCAGATGGCTCAACCAATGCAGAACAGTGAGACGGCCACCCCTGTGCCAAAGGACTTGCTCTCATCCACTGATCTGGCTAGCACAGAGTCCAGCGCCATGCAGGTACCTCCAGGTCTCAGCCCACTGACCCATCCTGCTGCAACAGAGAGTGCAGAACCATCATCGCCCGAACTGGTTCGACGACCTCTGCGCGATATCCCCAGAGTTGACCACAAACAGTTCTATCACACTGTCGGCACCACAGTCATGGATCACGGTGTGACTGAGCCCCCGACCCTTACTGAGGCAAGGGGGCACCCAGATGCCTCTGAATGGGAAAAGGCGATGGCGGCTGAACTGAACGCACTGTTGGAACATGAGGTGTATCAGCTGGTGCCATTGCCACCCGGCCGTAAGGCCATTGATGTCAAGTGGGTGTTCAAAAGAGGAATCTCAAGGTCCTGATTGAGAAGAATAAAGCACGGCTTGTAGCCAAAGGCTTTCATCAAATACCAGGCCAGGATTTCACAGACACCTATGCACCTGCACAAAAACACGGAACCAGTCGTGCCTTGCTGGCATTGGTAACACGCGAGGACTGGGACATCCACCAAATGGATGTAAAAAATACCTTTTTGAATGGATTACTTGAAGAAGAACTGTATGTAAAGCAGCCTGAAGGCTTTGAGGACGGAACAGATCGGGTATGGCTCTTGCTGAAGGCACTATATGGCCCGAAGCAAGCGCCAAGGTGTTGGAACAAAGAGATTCATCGCACGCTGGAGAGTGGTGGGTTCATGCAAAGTATTTGTGTCCCCTCACTTTTCCTCCGCTGGGACAATGGTCTACCTGTCGTACTGCTCGTCTATGTGGATGATTTACTGATTTTTCCCCCCATCTCTTGTACTCATTGGGCAAGCCAAGGCATTGCTCACAGCTCACTACAAGATGAAAAACCTGAGTGAGGCACAAAATTTCCTGGGCATGACCATCACACGTGACAGAATAGCATGGACCCTGACACTCCACCAAGGTCGATTTCTAGCTCACCTCACTGAACGCTTCCAGCACCTGGTACAGCACCTATCGCCACAGCAAACACCCATGAGCTGCTGAGCTGTCACTGTGCACGGGAACAGGAGATGTGTAGATGCCCAGTTCCTCAAGCATAAGTGCAAGCCAAATCCCTTCACACACTGCTTCACCCAACGCTCGCAAATGATGGTATGTTGCATCCACGCACAAAGCATATTATTGTCGAACATCACTTTGTTTGAGAGGCAATGGAGGGTGGTGCGGTGATTGTCTGCGCCATCAGTGGCCAGGCCCAGCTTGCTGACTTTCTTACCAATGCTCTTCCATGTTCCCTCCTGCTCCAACTGCAACATCTTGGCTGCATGCCCGCCGCACTCCCGTCAAAGGGGGCGTGTTAATCTCGCGTTGTAAATATTTCTTCTCATGGATGGTCGTGAGTGCGCCGGACATGCTGGCACAGGGAGTGGAGGCGACGCATCGTGACGGCTCGTGCTTCCCTTACTCCCCACGAGTGGTCGCCTCCATCCTGCCTGCATGGCTCTCTTCCTCCTTGCCAGAGACGACGGCGTTATCTCATGCTTAGCCTCTCACGCTGCACCTGTTTGTGCCTCTAAACAGGAAGTGACATACTTTAGGTCTTGCAAACTGAGGCCTACATGTGACCTGAAACTATGCTTGTGGGCAGGCAGAAAGTAGGTTGGTTTTGACAGTGACATAGCCTAAAATGCCCTCGGGAATCGCATGCCCTTGCGAGCCTGTTTTTTGGGCTTCGGGGGTTTTTACCCCCGGTTTGATCGAGTTGCCGGCGAGCTTCACTCGCTGGCCCATGGGTGGAGCTCGATTAGCGAGCTCTCACCCGTTAGAGCTCTGTGGCTTGTTACTAAGCCTGTAAGCCAAAAGCTAGGACTTGCGAATAGAATTTGCGAGTCCGAGTCCAGTTCATGACTCGCGAGTCCGAGTCTAGAGAACAGAATCGACTCGGACTCGCGAATCATCGCGGGGGGGGGGGGGGGGGGGGGGGGGGGACGTTTTCTCTCGCTGCGAACCGCCGCCCCCTTGCCTCTCCATTCCGGCCTTTTTCCACCGACGTCTATCCCCGCCAGCAGCTTCTCCCTACCGCGAACCCCTGTTTCTCCCTGGCCATTCATTCCGGCCTTTGACCACCGACAGGCCCCTCCCCACCACCATTTCCCCTCCCCCTACGAACCGCCATGTCATCCATTGTAGCCAAGTTGGCCGACGCACAATGTTCATCCGCTCCCAACTACCGAGGGCAGGAGTGGTTAGTTTTTCCTCGTTGTAACTAGCAGTTGGAGCTCTACCCGTGGAGAGACAACCAATAGCCTCAGCCGCTGCTTTCACGCTACAGCCATGTCGCAATGTGTTGATGCCGTAGCACAGTCGAAAGAAACGCCGTCGGTCTCAGCATCAGGCAAGAAGCATGGCAAGCCATCCGCAATTTCAACGGGCGGTAGGGGCGATCTCCGCAAGCGCAAGCCCTCAATCATCTGGGGGGTTTTTTAAGTTTGCGTGATCCACGGAGAGCCACGGTCATGGTGCACGCTATGCCCCCCAAACTGCCCTGGCCTCAAAGGTTCGCATGCGGCCCTAGCTAACAGATGGAACAGAGTGAGATGGTTGCATACGGCAAAGAGGTGACAAGAGGTAGGATGGTGGCACCCAGCAGGATGGTGGCACGTGGCAGGGTGGTGCCAGGCAGCAGAGAGGAAGTGGACAGCAGAATAGAAGCAAGCTGCCAAATGGTGGCAGATGGCATACAGGTGGTATGCAGCATAATGAAAGCGGGTGGCATAATGGAACCTGGCAGCAGAATGGAAGCAACCGGCAGAATGGTGGTGCGTGGTACAATCAAAGGAAGCGACAGCATGGTGGTAAGCAACATAATGGTGGCAGGCGACAGAATGGCGGTTGGCGGCAGTTTGGTGGCAGGCGACAGAACGCTGGCAGGCGTCAGAATGGAGGCTGGTGGCAGAATGGAGGCAGGCAGCAGAATGGTGGCAGGCGGCAGAATGAAGGCAAGCGGCAGAATGGAGGCAGGCAGCAGAATGGTGGAAGGCGGCAGAATGGTGCCAGGCGGCAGTTTGGTGGCAGGCGGCAGAATGGTGGCAGGCGGCAGNCTTGACCAGCTGAACTGGAAACCCTAGTTTTGCTTTGCAGCGCCATTCTTTACTTTGCTGTGCATTGCTGTGCTTTGCATGCCATTTCATTGATGTGCTGTGCATTTATGTGCTTTGCTTTGTTGTGTTGTGCTTTGCTGTGATTTTCATTTTGGTGCTTTGCGCTGCTGTGTGTTCTTGTGCATTGCATGTGTTCATTGTACTGTGATTTGCATTTCTTTGCTTCAATGTGCTTTGCATTGCTCTGCAATGCATTGATTTTCTGTGCTTTGCTGTGCATGGCAATGCTGCTCAGTTATGTCCTGCGCATTGCTGCACATTGTTGTAAGTTGCATTGCTGTATTGTGCTTGGCATGGCTATGCTTTGATGTGCTTTGCATTGCTGTGATGTCATTTGCAGTGCTGTTATGTGCCTTACAGTTTTGTTCTTTTCATTCATGGTCTGTGCTTTCTCTTTTTGTGTATTGCTGTGCTTCAATCTGTTGTGCTTTGAGTTGTTGAGAATTTATCTGCAGCACATTGCTGTGCTTTCCGGTTCTGTGCATTCATGTGCTTTGCATTGCTGTGACGCGCTTTGCATTGCGTTGCTTTGCATGACAGTGAATTGTATTGCAGTGTTGTGCTATGCATTGCATTGCTCTGCATGGCAGTGAATTGTATTGCAGTGTTGTGCTATGCATTGCATTGCTCTGCATGGCAGTGAATTGTATTGCAGTGTTGTGCTATGCATTGCATTGCTCTGCATGGCAGTGAATTGTATTGCAGTGTTGTGCTATGCATTGCATTGCTCTGCATGGCAG
>SZWC01001156.1:109230-122974 GCA_023375785.1 Penium margaritaceum
AGTCATTCACAGTCGCAGGGCTTACAGCTCAGTGGGCCGGCTGCAGCAGCTAAGCGTGGGCGCCAGGTGCGAAAGAAGAAGACGTCCATGGTGGAGGCTGCACTTGCAGACACTATGGACGACCTCTTTGAGGAAACTGAAGAGGAAAATAATGTAGTAGTGCCAGACTCCATCGAGCAAGAGGTTGACATGTACAAGAAGACTACACGAGGTGGACGCCGGCTCAATGTGCTGAAGTTCTACAAGGAGAATTCCGAGCGTTACCCAACATTTGCACTATTGGCGCTCGATGTGCTGGCAGTGCCTGCGACAAGCACGCCATCCGAGAGAATGTTCTCCCTTGGTGGCCGGGTAGTGACGGATTTCCGTCACTCTCTCAAGCAGATCACTGTGCAGGACCTCCTGTGCCTCAAGACATGGATTAATGACCCTGCCTTGAAAGACTTCCCCGTACACCCATCAGGACAGGTTGCACCAGAGTTGGTGGAGATCGAGAACAAGGAGAAGGCAGCTAGGAGAGCTGCTAGGAGAGCCGCCAAGGCACAGTCGACAGGTTTGCTCATAGCTGTATGCTCCAACTCAGATGAAGAACATGATGATGGAAGGGAGGGTGGAGGGGTTGGGGATGAAGCCTCTTCTGAAAGTTCAGAAGAAAGTGATGCTGCAGCAGATGCTGCTGAGGAGGCTGATGCTCTAGAGGATGCAGACGATGATTTTGATGTACCGGCAGATTTTGGTGCAGGACAAGGAGATGAAGACGACGTGCAGGAGATAGTGTAGGACATGGTAGTGTAATGCTTCCTTTTCACGTTGCCATTTTAAGAGGATTTGCAAAAACATTTATGCTTTTCCATCAGCTGTATCCACTTGCATTTGATAATGTATCAACTGTCATGTACGTAAGACAACTGAATCACCATGTCCATTTCAAAGCACATTTGTAGTGTACCATGCTGGAACATGCATGCATAGAATATTGGACCAGAAATGCAACGAAAGGTAAGAAGTGGTGATCACTACATAATAGGGTTTCCACACAATGCATACATATAGACCATGTACTCATAACATTGCATCTTGGTCCTATTCCACAATTAGAGCACAATGAATACACTAACAGCATGCAAGAACGTAAATGCACTAATGAAAGACAAGTCTATATCTCAAGTCTTGAGAATAGGAAACTAATGCCTCACATCTACACAGTGTTGATGGTAACTGTATCATAGACTCGAAAGTGCACATGGACTGGACTGGACAGTCATCGTGGACTAGACTTGGGAATCCACATGGACTAACTCGGAAGTCCACATGGAATGGACTCGTTAGTCCACATGGACTGGACTCGTGAGTCCACATGGACTGGACTCGTGAGTCCACATGGACTGGACTCGTGAGTCCAGATGGACTGGACTCGTGAGTCCATATGAACAGGACTCGTGAGTCCACATAGAGCAGACTCGTGAGTCTGAATGGTGTAGACTCGCGAGTCCAAGGACTCGCGAGTCTGAGCCAGGACTCGCGAGTCTGAGTCTGATGCCAGACTCGGACTCGCAAGTCCGAGTCTGGGCCCAGACTCGTGAGTCCAGACTCGCGTACACCCTTACTTGTTACTAGCGTTTTTCCTAGGTTTTTGGCCATGGCCGCTCACAAAAATGAGGTTATCTCCCCCCACGCTTCGCCATTTGACGAGCCGTAAGTTTCTTTGGATTCGTAGGAAGCTTCACAGGCGTAAGCACGGAGGCACATACATGGAGGGAGAAGCGTGGAGGCGCAAGCGCAGAGACACAAGCGCACAGGCGCAGGCGCGGAGTCGTAGTCAATGAGGCACATGGGCGGAAGGATAGGCTCGGAGATGCAAGCACTGAGGCGCAAGCATGGAGGCGCATGTGTATAGGCACAGGGACAAAGGTGCATACAAGGAGATGCAGTTAGGGAGGCACAGGTACAGAGGCGTATTTGTAGAGGCGCATTTGTAGACGTGCAATCACAGAGGCCCAGGGAAAGAGGCATATGCACAGAGGTACAGACATGGAGACACAGCCACGGAGGCACAAGCATGGTGTGGCACGTGTACTAGCGCAAAGGCACAAGCACGGAGGTGCAGGCATAGAGGCACAGGCATGGAGGTACTGGCATGGAGCCGTAGGCGTGCAGGCAGAGGCGTGGAGGCGCAAGCGTGGAGGTGCGGGTGCAAAGGTGCATGCGTCGCGGCACAGGTACGGAGGCAGAGGGACGAAAGCGCTGTCGTGGAGACACAGGCATGTGTGCGTAGGCACAAAATCGTAAACACGGAGGTGCATGCCTAAAGGCGCAGGCGCGGAGGCGCAGGTATAGAGGCACAAGCGCATAGGCACAAGCCCAGATGCACAATATTGGAGGCGCAAGTATAGAGGTATAGGCGAGGAGGTGCAGGTGTGGAGGCGCATGCATGGAGGCGCATACGTGGAGGCGCAGGCATAGAGGCGCAGGCTTAGAGGCACATGCATGGAGGCAAAGGCGTGGAGGTGCAGGCACAGAGGCATAGGCACAGAGGTGTAGGTGCGGGGGTGTAGGCGCAGAGGCACAAGCATGGAGGACCAGATGTAGAGGCGGAGGCGCCGAGGTGCTAGTGCGAGGTGCTTGTACAAAGGCACAGACGAGAATGCGCAGGCATGGAGGCACTGGCGCATAGGAGCAAGCGCGGAGGCACTGGCTTAGCGGCACTACCGTGGTAGTGTAACAACGAAGGCACGGGCGCGGAGGCGTAGGCACATAGGTGAAGGTGTGGAGGTGCATGCTCAGAGGCAGAAGTGTGGAGTCACAGGCATGGAGGCGTAGGCATAGAAATATAGGCACGAAGGTGCAGGCACAAGGGCATAGGCCCGGAGGCGTAAGCACGGAGACGCAGGTGTAGAGGTGCAGGTACGGAGGCACTGGCGCAAAGGCACAGGTGCAGAGACGTAGGATTTGTGGCTTACAAGCAGAAGTGTAGGAACGGAGTGCCAAGCGCATTGGCATGGAGGTGGAGGCACGAAGATACAGGCACAGAGGTGCAAGTGCAGAGGCGCAGGCACGGAGGCTGAGGCACCGAGACACATTTGAACAGGCGTAAGCCCGGGGATAAATGCATAGAGGTACAGTCAGGGAGGTACAAGCGCGAAGGCACAGACGCACGGGCATGGAGGTATGGGCTTGGAAGCGTAGGGGCGGAGGCGCAGGCACGGAGGTGCATGTGTGGAGGCATAGGCGCGAAGGCGTACGCATAGAGGCATAGGTGTACAGGCGCACACACAGTTGCACAAGCATGGAGTCACAGGACTGGAGGTGTTGGCCTTGAGGCGCAGGCAAGGCGCAAGCACAGAGGCATGAGCACGGAGGGATAGGGATGGCGGCACAGACACAGAGGCATAGGCGTAGAGTGGCAGGCGCGCTGGTGCAGAGGTAAGAGCACAAAAGCGCAGGCATGGAGGGGCATGTGCAAAGGCGCAGTCATGGAGGCATAGGCGTGGAGGCGCAAGCATGGAGGCACAGGCATGGAGGCACAAGCGCAGAGGCGTAGGCGCGGAAACTCAGGCACGGAGGCGCAGGTATAGAGGCGCAGACGTGGAGGCGCTAACGTGGAGGTGCTGACATGGAGGCATAGGCATGGAGGCGCAAATGCAGGGGCGCATGTGCAAAGGGGCAGGTGTACAGGAGCATGTGTGCTGGAATAGGAATCTGGCCACAGCTGTAGTGCCAAGGACATGGCAGCGTACGCGCGGAGGTGCAAGCATGAAGATAACAAAAGTGTGAACGCTCAGGCACTGCGGTGCAAGCATGGAGGCCCAGGCACAGAGGCAGAGGCGCAAAGGTGTAGGTATGGAGGCGCAGACACTGAGGTACAGGTGCAAAGGCGAGGGAAGCGCGAGTGCGGAGGCGCAGGCATGGAGGAGTAGGCACATCGGCATAGGCGCGGAGACGCATGCGCCAAGGCGCTGGCACAGAGGTGCGGACACTGAGGACAGGCATGGAGACATAGCGGCAGAGGCACAGGAAAGAAGACGCAGGTGCTAAAGAGCGTTATTATAGGTACTGGCATGGTGCTGCAGCTGTGGTGGCGTGGGTGCGGAGGCGTAGGCACGGCGGTGTACGCACAACGGTGCACGCACAGCGGTGCAGGGCCCGAAAGTGCAGGTATAGAGGCGCAGGCCTGATGGCGCAGGCGCGAAGGTAAAGGCATGAAGGCACAGGCATGTAGGCGAAAGTGTAGGCGTTGAGGCGTAGACACTATGGCACAGGAGCAAAGGCGTAGGGGTGTAAGCTCAGGCGAGGAGGCACAGGCACAGAGACACATTCGCAAACACAAAGGTGCGTGCAGAGATGCAGATGCGGAGGGAAAAGCGTAGAGGCGCTGGCACCGAGGCATTGGCGTGGAGGCGCAGGTAGGTAGGCGTATGTGTGGAGGTGCAGGCGCGGAGGCACAGACACGGAGGCCTAAGTTTGGAGGCGCAGGTATGGAGGCATATGAACGGAGGTGCAAGCGCACAAGTGCACACATAGATGCAAAGGCATGCAGGCACCGACACAGAGGCACAGGATTGTAGGCAAAGGCACAAAGGTGCAGGTATGGAGGCGTAGGTGCAGAGCTGCAGGCACAAAGGCGTAAGAATGAGGGCATAGGTGCGAGCATGAGGGCACAAGCGTGGAGGTACAGTCACGGAGGCGCAGGCAGGAGGCAGAGGCACAGGAGTTCAGGCGCTGTGGCCCATGCATGGAGGTGCAAGTGCGGAGGTGCAAGCGCCGAGGTGCAGGCGTAAAGGCAAAAGTGTAGAGGCGTAGGTACGGAGGGACAGGCACAGAGGTGCAGGCATTGAAGCGTAGGCGTGGAGGAGAAGGAGGCGCGCATGCACAGGCGTGGAAGCGAAGCCATAGTGGCGCAGCCACGGAGGTGTAGGCGCAGAGGCATAGTCGTGGAGGCGTAGGCGCGGAAGCAGATTCGAAGGCATCAGTGTGGAGGCGCAGGCACGGAGGAGTTAGGGTTTAGGGTTTAGGATGTAGGGTTGTAGGGTTTAGGGTTTTAGGGTTTAGGGTTTAGGGTTTAGGCACGGAGGCACAGGCATGGAGGCACAAGCAATGAGGTGCAGGCGAGGAGGACCAGGCACGTAGGTACAGGCACGCAGGTGTAGCTTCGGAGGTGTAGTCGCACAAGCGCAACTGCTGAGGCGCAACCACGGAGTCGCAGTTGCAGAGGCATAGCCGCAAAGGCACGGGCTTGCATGCGCAGACGTGGAGGTGTACACGTGGAGCCATAGGAACAGAGGCATGGGAGCAAAGGTGCAGGTGTGGAGGCACAGGTGGGGAGGCCCAAGCTCAGAGGCAGAGGCATGGAGGTGTAGGGGAGGAGGCACAAGCACATAGGCGTGGGCACAAAGAAGCAGGCACAAAGACACTGGTGCATAAGCCCATGCACATAGGTGCAGGTGTAGAGGCACAGGTGTCAATGCCTACGCGCAAGCGTAGAGGCGCAGGTGTAGAGGTAAAAGGGGCACATGCTTACCCAGAGAGGCACATGCTTAAAGGTGGAGGAGCAAGGGTGCAAGTGGTCAAGCACAGGCCCTAAGATGCAGGCACAAAGGCACGGCAATAGAGGCACACACGCAGAGGCTCAGTCGCAAAGGCACAAGCGCTCAAGCACATGCACAGATGCAAAGGTATAGAGGTGCAATTGCAGAGGTACAGGCGCATAGGCGCAGGCGGAGTGGCGTAGGTATAGTGGCTCAGGTTTGGAGGCGTAGGTGCAGAGGTGCATGCTCATATGCGTAGGAGCATGGGCGCAAGCACAGAGGTACAGGTGCAGTGGTGTAGGTGTAGAGGTGCAATTGCAGAGGCAGAGGCATACAGACACAGGCACAGAGGGGCAGCCGCAGAGGCGCAAGCGCAGAGGCATACCTACAGATTCGCATCTGCAGAGGCGTAGGCGGAGAGGCGCACGAGCAGTGATGTAGGTCCAGTGATGCAGAGGCAGGTGCAGAGGCACACAAGTGGAGGCATGGCTGCGCAGGTACGGTGGTGCAAGCGCGGAGGCACAGGCTGTTGCGTGCAGGCACGGAGGCGCAGGTACAAAGATCCAAGCACGGAGGCGGAGGAGTGGTAACACATGCGCGGAGGTACAGGCGGAGAGGTGCAAGCGCGGAGGCCTAGGTATGGAGGAGTAGGCGCGGAGGCGCAGGCATGGAGGCGCAGGAATGGAGGCGTAGGCACGAAGTTGTAGGAGCGGAGGCACAGCCGCAAAGGTGCACCCACAAAAGCGCACGGGCACAGTCGCAGCTATAGAGGCACAAGCACGGAGGCGCATGCGCAGAGGGACAGGCACATAGGCGCAGGCGTGGAGGCACAGGTGTGGAGGCGCAGGGGCGGAGGCACAGATGTGGAGGTACAGATGCAGAAGCGCAAGCGCAGAGGTAGATTCATAGAGGCACAACACATAGGTACAAGCACAGAGGTGGAGATGTAGATGTATAGGTGCTGAGGTGCACGCGCAGAGGTGCATGCGCAGAGACGTAATCACGGAGGGCCAGCCGCAGAGGGGCAGCCACAAAGGAGCAGGCGCAGAGGGGTGACTGTAAAAGCGTAGGTGCAGAAGCGTATGCACAGAGGTGCATGCACAGTGGCACAGGCCCAGTGGTGCAGGGGTAGTGGCGTAGGCACGAAGGCAGAGGGATAGAGGGAGAGGTGTGGAGGCAGAGGCGTGGAGGCCCAGGAGCGGAGGTGGAGGCGTGGAGGCGGAGGCGTGGAGACGGAGGTGCAGACGCGGAGGCATGGAGGCAGAGGCATGCGGGCGCGCAGTCACGTAGGCGCGCAGGCGTCGGGCACGCAGGCACATAGGTATGGAGGCACATGCATGGAGGCGCATGTGCGGAGGTGTAGGCACAGAGGCGTAGGCGTGGAGGTGCATGCGCAGAGGCACACACATCGAGGAACAGGTGAGGTGGCACATGCGTAGCGGTGCAAGCGTAACTGCGCAGTCGCACAAGTGCAGCCGCAGAGGTGCAGCCGCAGAGGTATAGGTGTGGAAGTGCAGGCGCGGAGGCACAGGGGTGGAAGCACAGGCACGGAGGCGCACGCTTGGAGGCATAGGCACAGAGGCGCAGGCGCGGAGTGGCAGGCATGCTGGCACAGAGGCGCTCGTGCGAAGGTGCAAGCATGGAGGCACAGGTCCGGAGTTGCTGGTGCGGAGGTGCAAACATGAAGGCGTAGGCACATGCGCAGAGGCACAGGCGCAGGAGCAGAGGCGGAGCGGCGCAGGCGCGGCGATGTCGGCTGCGGTGGCGGCGGTGGTAGCGGCATTTGCGGCGGTGACAACGAACACCACGGCGATGACAAGGACGATGATGGAGGGGCAGCGAGGAAAGTGACGATGACAACGGGATACCATGTACCTCCATGTAAGTTGTGGTCAAGAGTGCAAGGGAGAAGCTCATGTGCACGAAAGCATGCTTCAAGTCACAGAACAGTGAACCCTATAGATTACATGATGACTCGCGCAAGGTGAAGGAGCAAGCACTTCTTGTATGTGTGTGTCTGGCTTGAACATCCTTAGAGGTGAGGGAACCTATGTTGCACCCCTGAAGGCCAATGGCACTTCGTTGGCGGAAGCTTTTAGTCATTGAGTGTGCCTCATGTGGAGTCTTAGCCTCCCCCCTTCCAAAGAGTGTGTTTGCCACGGGTCGTAACTCTGTGGTTGGAGGTCTAAGGGTAGGTTCTAACCTATCTTGTGACATTCTCCTCCCCCTGATGGATTGTTGCAGCTGTTCCAGATAAGCTTGAAGCTGTGGTGAATGGCAAGGTGAGGTGGCATAGAAATGAGGGTAAACGTGGGCAAAGTGAGGCGATGAATCAATAAGCTTCTCCCCCACAACCTGCCAAGCGACGAGCTCGCCTGCGATCATGGGTTTGTCCAGAACAGAATTCGAGCCAAGCATCCTTGAGTTGTTTTCCCTCCGATTGTTTTTCACAAAAGAATTCAACAGCATTTGACCTAGGGACAAACAATCGAACTGGCCCCAAAATGTACAAAACTCCCTCCTCCTCCCATCACACAAAAAACATGTCACCCAGAGTGTAAGTATGAGATGCCAAGGATATGATTGTGCATCATCAATCTGGCACTTTGATGCTCAATCGGACAACAAGACCAGCCTGCATGTGGAAAAGCCCGCCATCACACAGTCTCCTTCTGTCTTATTAGTTGTTGGTGCACAAAAATTGGTGGATGACATGTTAGCCACTATGTCGTGTGGCCTATCAAGCACCTGCACAGTTGGTGTGCGTTTAGCAAGCCCAAAAATGGCCATTTTTCAATGGCGCACGAATCAACAAAGCCATCCAAATGTGGCATCAATAGCATGTCATGCACCACTGAGGTATTATACTGACACAATGTTATAATGCATTATCTGATTTTATATATTAGATCACGATATCAGATATGTTCTTCCAAAATCAAGCTCCCCGCATAGTTACTCTCCAAAATACACAAACCCATTGAAATGGAGAGGAAATGGTGTGGGGAACTTCCAGGTGGCACATGCTATTGCTCAAAGGCTTGTGTTACTCAGAATAGTGCAGGAGTTACTTACAGTGAGCAACAAGGAGTGCACTTAGCATGCGCCTGTGAGCGTGGCATCCACCATGCGTGGAGCATGTAGACTCCTCACCGCTACCCGGGGTTGAGCCCAACCTCTTGCGCGGGCATAAACGCAATGGCACAGAATCAATCCAGCCAGGTAGCCCCCTAAGGATCAGCACCTGGCATGCATAATACGATCTCCAGGAAGCCATATGAAAGTAGGAGATATCCCTTGCATCCTAGAGTTTCTAAGGGCTAGAGTTACCACAAGCCAAGAGTAAAAATCATAAGGAAAACGCATTCATGTGGCCAAAGGCCACTGCTTGCGTGAATGCTGCTACTAAAAGAGTGTGAGAGCTCCTTCATGGGTGCCTCCCATCATGTGGAAAGAGCTATAGTGTAGTCACAATGCTTAGTATCCTAAAAAATGTGTGGTATGGTGAGCATGTGGAGCAAGACAAGAGGACATTGCGGGTGTGATGGGCCACCAACTAAACCACAGACATAAGCACCTGGTAGTCCCTAGTCGGCCACCATATCCATGAATAAGAAAGACCTTGAGGCACAACAGAAACAAACAGCTGAAAAAACTACCAGGAAACTTCCTAGCCTTATTACCATCTACTCAACTTACGCACTGGCAAACACGTGCAATAAATAGCAAAGTTGTAGGTAAGTGCGGGAAACAAAGTGGGGTTAGGCAAACCACATGCTAGCCATGGATGTGCAGGAGTGTCAAGCTCACTAGTCAAAGAACAATAAATAACAAGAGAGCAAAGAGAAGTGTGACAGTAAAAGGTCAAAGAGCAAGCAAGCAATGAGCTCGGTCTCGCATGTGTCTCTCTTTTGATGGCTGTGTGACTCAAACCGGTCCCCCCCTCCCATTTTCACATTATCTGCTGAGAGTTAGCCAGTTAGCACAAGCAACAAAACAAAGTCCTGGGAATAACCCGGGGAGGATCACAGCACCATGTCACCATGACACCCAACAATGTCTATGAGTATGTGAGCAGAGGCAATCATTCACAAATGCTCATGATGCCAATATGGCAGCTCTCTTGTCAAACGGTGCAAACATCATTTAGCTACACCTCCTCCATAGCAGTGTGGCCGACAGCAGAAATCCTCCTCGCTTAGTCACCTGCATCAGTGTCAGTGGAGTGTGCAACGGGGCAAAAGGCCACTCCGTGTCTGGTGGACAAAAACCAACGGGGCACAGACAGCAAGATAGCGGGGAAGGACAACAGATTGCTAGTGCTCAACCCACGGGAAAGAAGCACACAACGTCCCAAGAATGTGACCGGGAGTGTCATCATGGAGAACAGAGTCAGTATGACAAGCAGGACCTGTGGCCAACGATTCAACACTCTCACCTCCCTGATCACGAAGGTACAGGAGCTGGAGGAGGGCCTGCTCGAGCTGGCACTCGCCATTACCAGCGATAGAGGCCGCCAGAGCTGGAGTGGAAGCACTCGAGGACGAAGGGAACCACAATGGCGAGAAGTGGGCTGAAGAAGGAGGGCCAGTGTAGAAGGGTGCACCATAGGGAGGAGGCCAGCCTCATGGATATGGGACAGGAGGAAGGTCGGAGGGTGCTGCAGTGGTGGAGTGGGCCTGTGCAGTTTTCATCGTGGTAGATAAAGAGGAGGCAGAGCTGGTCCCTGACGCGGTGCAGGCACTAGAGGTGAGTGCCCAGTGAGCACACATCATGCAGGCAAACCGGAGATCATTCGGAGGAGTGAGACATGCACGCGTGGAGTGCTCAGTGGAGCCAAAGCTCTAGTAGACTACGGCACCAGGGACTCGGGAAACCGAGGCAGAGGCCTTGGACAAGTTCTTGCGACTCTTGCCATGGCCGTGACCCTGGGAGGCAAGAGCGGAGGCCGCGGACGTAGCAAAAGAAGAGGAGGCAGACGAAGATGTGTAGGATCAGGATGGAGACGACGCGGTGGTGAGCGCAGTGAATCCTATGAAAGCACAGCTGTGAAGACATTTGCTTTGCACACTCATCCACAAAGAGGCAAAACACTCCGCTGTGAAGTCCTAAAGTGCGCCGACACCTGGTGGAGACTTGGGTGGGACCAGATGGGAGGCAAGCCACCGTGGTGCAGGACGGCGTGGGAGGCAAGCTGTCCTCGTGCATGACTCTACCAGGTGGATACATTGGCATGGACATCACGGAGAAGGTCGGAGAGCTCAGGGATGAGCCCATTGACCATTGTGAGGACATCGAACAGCTGCCCTGGTGCAGCGTCACCAAGCTCGTGAAGGAGCTTGAGATCGTGAGCCTGATAGGCGTCAGCGGTTTTGTCAGCACGCACCATAAGCATGTTGAATTGCACCGTGACCGCGCTTTGCGTAGCCTAGCCAGTGATGGTGGTGTGGCGGCAAAGCATGACGTAAGCACCAACGGGTTGAGCAGGGTGGCCAGTAGAGGGATCAGCATTGAAAGTACCAACATCGTCCATAAGGTGCTCAGGTGTAGCAGGAATGAGAGCACGTACAGCGCGAGCAGCTTCGGCAGGGACAGGGATGAAAGGTGGATTAGCGTAAGGACCAGGAGGGAAGTAGCATTTCCAGATGCGTTCACCCTGAGTTTAAGCGCTAAAGCGTACCTCCCAAGAGGAGAAGGCAAGGCCTGGAGAGAGGACCAAAGGATGGGAGTAGAAGTCATGCTGGCACGGCGCAACAACCATTGCAGTGGCAGCAGGAGAGACAGCGGCATTGGCAGCAGCAGAAGTGCCAGGGATAGCAAATGTGGTCGAGGCATGAGAACTGGTCCCAATGCTGGAGCCAGCAACAGCAGCAGCAGACGCTTAAATACAATAGCAACGACCTCATCAGCAAAGTGAGCACCGCTATCTTTTGCCAATTTGAGGCGGTCTTCAGCTTCGCACTGGGCCTCAAGAGCACGATTCAGCTAACTCTACAAGTCTGCTATGACGGACTAGGGGTTGTGCCGGGAAAGAAAAATTAGCAGAATTTTTCCCGCCTGCGTGGGCATGAGAACATGGAGGGGTGCTCTAGGCACGTGTAAAGAGCGCTCCAAGACAGCCCCCAACCCCAGTCCAAGTACAGAGCAAACGCAAAGAGAGCAGGAACAGCACACAAGCAGAGACAGTGTATGCAAGCAAGGAACTCAAGCTATAGCAGGGGCTTAGCAAAGAAAGGCAAGGTGACATGGAATGGTGGCAGCAGCTGCAGAAGAGAGAACATATATGGTGAAGGCAGCTGGGACTCAGAGACAGGTGAGCCACCATTGGTTCCATGTTGATGAGTTGAGGAGCCACCATTGAGCCAGCTGACAAATGTGACGAGTTGAGGAGGTTGACTCAGAGACAGGTGAGCCACCATTGGTTCCATGTTGATGCCACGCCCGATGTGACAAATTCTGCTCTGTGTAGTAGGTGCTGAGTGTTGTGGTGCCAAGGATCTCATGATGCGCCATTTTGACCACAACCGCCACCGAGGTGGCAAGATGAGGCTGGAAGAGGGTGCCTGTTGGCACCGCCGGTTGAGGATGTGAGGCGCAGATGGGAGTGCCAAAAGCGGCGGCCAAGAGCGGCAGCTAAGAGCAGCGGCCAAGATCGGCGGCTAAAATAAGCAGCCAAGAGTGGCGGCAGGCAGATCAGAGGAGCGGTGGCGTTGGGAAGACGTGCACACCGCCCAAGAGAATTGTTCATTGCCGCGGATGTAAGTGGCACAATCGATATGTTCAAGCGGATGCGTGCGTTCACCGCAGAGCCAAATGGATGCACGCAGGGATGAGAACCGGTGCGCTACACAGTGGCTGTCGTGCTTACGTCTTTAAGCACATGTGGCTGCAATGCGTGTTGCTGTTGTAGTAGCATTGCTGCAGTTAAGGCACAGAGAGCGGCAATGGCGGCGGACGGGGTTCCTAGGATCGCAAGACACCGTCGAGTGACACTGTCCCTTGGAGCTGACATTGCTTTCCCCACTCACTCTGATACCAGTAGGTAAGAGTGGGAGACAAAGTGGGGTTAGACATACCACACGAGAGCCATGGATGGAAGAGTGTACGGAGGTGTCAAGCTAACTAGTCAACGAATGACAAGTAACAAGAGAGCAAAGTGAAGCGTGACGGTAAGAAGTCCATGAGCAAGCGAGCAACGAGCTCGGTCTCGCTTGTGTCTCTCTTCTGTCAGCTATGTGACTCGGACTGGTTTCCCCCCTCCTTTTTACATCGTTCAATGAGAGTCAGCCAGTTAGCACAAGCAACAGAACAAAGTCCTGGGAATAACTCGGGGAGGACCACAGCACCATGCGTATGTGAGGAGAGGCAGTCAGCCACAAATTCTCATGATGGCAATACGACGGCATTCTTGTAGAACAACGCAGATGTCATTTGGCTGCAACTCCCCCATAACGGTGTGACCGAAAATAGAACTCCTCCATATTTAGTCACCTGCATCAGTGTCAGTGGAGTCTCTGACAAGGCCAGAGGTTACTACCTGTCTACTACACAGAAACCAAAGGAAGGTAAATAAATGAAGACGCTCAAAGTCTCATAAGCTCAAATATCTTAGTAATGCAAATTGAAATGACAAATGACAAGCACACAACATAAAACCCTGCCGTGGCACACAGCAGGTGATGCATGCGCTACCATCATTTTGTCCTAAAACCAACCCACATACTGGAGCTGTACCGACTGCTGGCGCAGTCGGTACAACTCCGGATTTTGAGTCCACAGGTCTGTGGTTCAACTCCCTTATGGCAGCTGCAGGCGTTCCTGCCTGCTTGCTTCATTGGCAACGGACTCTGGCCCACCCGCAGCCGGTCCGTTGCCAGGCTCGGACTCTGGCCCACACACAGCCGGTCCGTTGCCAGCTGGCCACGGGCTGGCACGCGCGCGCTGGAGTCTGGGCTAGCCACCGTGCCGCCCCAGGTCGTTCCACCTGGGCTACGTCGCCGCCGGCAGGCAGCCAGCGGCCGCCACCGCCTGCACGTCCAGCACCGAGCCAGCGGAGTTGTTCATCCGCGTGGGAAACGCGGAAGGGCGGCTCTGGGATTGGGGTGCTATCCATTGTGCCTCACACTCGCCCCGGGAACTGAGAAGAAAGAGAGAGAGAGAGAGAGAGAGAGAGAGAGAGAGAGAGAGAGAGAGAGAGAGAGGGAGAGGGGGAGGGGGGG
>SZWC01001156.1:127147-140884 GCA_023375785.1 Penium margaritaceum
CCCCCCCCCCCCCCCCCCCCCCCCCATCCCAAACTCAAACAGAGTTTGGACAAACGATGCAAAATTCGACGTCAAATACGGCTCGACTTGGTCGTCACAAACCCAGCATGTTTGGTTCGCAACCAGATTTTTTGAATGATTTCAAACTGGGGAAACAAAATTTCAAAAGCCTCGTTGCACTGTTAGACTAGCAACTTCCGTCATGGCAAAATTGACAGACGCATGGGCCTCGAAACCCAGTGGCAATCCGATTGGTGGTTTTGCATTAAAAAACATGCAGCCAGTGATGCATGGCCATCAAACTGCGGCCAGAAAAGAAAGATTGGGATGATGAAGCACACTATTGGCCGATGCAAAATCATAGCAACAATGCCACCAATGGGGTGCATAGTGAACGTGGAATGCATTATTGTGACTGTTCACTGCACCTAGCCATAATGAAGCGGAACGTCAACGTGGTGCCGAACTGCTACCCACACTTTTTTTTTTCTCTTTCGGCCAGTGGGCATCGAAACGTGTGTCAAAAGCACACGTCAGTCGACAGACGCATGGACCGGTGGGAAAATCCCTCCGATGTCCACATCGATGCCGTATCGATGTGGACGCGGTGCCGCGGCCGATGTGGTCTGACCACATCGGTAAGGGGGGTCAACACTGATCAGTGTACATAGGCATCCAAATGCAACACTGCCTGAACCTAGAGATGCAAGATTGTGAGCTGGACGCTACTACTAGTAGACACAAAATGCAAAACATACAAATCGAGCTCAAGATCCAGTCCATTGAGAAAACTCTAACGATTTCACAAAAACTGCAGAGCACCCCACCAAGCACCCGAAAGATTGTGGCAGTTTCTGGCAACTCTTGGTGGGTGGGGCCACCACCCTTCAATACTTTGGCACCAGCTTGGTCCACATCCGGGATATGCATGCGCATGGACATGGCTGAGTGGTCGCAGTAAGCTGTACACAAAAACGGGACATCTTGTTGTTATGTCAGGCTTGGTGACCTTTGGACTTGACGCCACTCACGTGCAGGCAGGCTACAGTGGTCGAATGCTACTTTGATGGTCTCAGACTCATCTTGCACATCCTTTTTGTACACTTGATTTTCTCGGTGGCCAATTCATGAGGGCCACTTTTCTGACAACGTCACTTTTGCTCTCTGTTAGCTTAGTTCTATAGAGCTCACTTTTTCTCATTCTTCTACTTCTTTTGATTTGTCATTCAGCCACCCGAGTGACCCGTACTGTTGCCGGGTTATGTCCGGTTCCTCTTTGGTAGCCTGTAGATATCTTCCTGGACTTTCCCATAGGCCCGCTGTTTCACAGTTTGCACGTATGCTGGCCTGACCGTAGGTGGAGGGGACATCCCTCTCTCTCACTCATTATTCCATCTAAATCCCTCGCTTCAAAGCGTTTCTTCGTTGTCTCTCCACCTCTTCAAGCACCGTCTGTCACGTGTTCTATGCAACGCACTCTCTCACACAGGGTGTTGCTTAAGGGGGTTTCTCTATTCCCTCATGGTGAAATAAGTAGACAAACTACGTGTGTGTACTCCACCATACAATGCGCAGCAACAACAACAATAGAGACATCTAGGCTGGGCTTGGCTGGGTTGGGTGGGAAGTACAGGTCATGACAACGTAGAGGCCCTGAGCTGAGGGTTCATGTCACGCAGTCCTTCAGCAGAGCCAAAGGCAGAATGCTGCCAAAGTCTCTTGACAACTTCTCATGTCGTGGCTGCCATTTGCGCGGCGAGGTTAAGCGACAGTGACTTGTCTAGGCTGCTAGAGCAGCAGTATTTCTACTCAATCATTGCAAGAGTAGCAACTACATCATGCAGAGTTGAAATCAATAGCAGCAGTCAACTTAGCCCGTAAGTGCTGCATGCAGGTGAAGAGGCATCACTAGCAGATCTGCCCGTCACCAATGTAGCAGCAACAGCTTCAGTAGTAGCAGTTGTAGCAACTACATGATGCCATGTTTCTCTTAGCAACAATGCACAGATGCATTCCAGAATGCTGAGCTTGATGCATGAGTAGTAACTGCGAAGGAAAGCAGCTTAGCAGCAGGCAACAACTACAATTAGAAACATACAGCATTAGCAGCCTTCGTAGCTGCGTGCTACAGCAGTAGTAGCTTCGTAGCTGCAAGCAGCAGCAAAAGCATACCTCAGCAGCCAATGCTACGGCGGCAGTGCAAGCGTAGCAGCCACAGCAACAATAATAACAACAGAATACACGAGCATACAACAACATGCAGTAGAAGCAAGCGGTAGCATGGAGCATCAGCAGTTTTGTAGCTGCGTGTAGCAGCAGCAGCAGCCTAGTAGCTACACACAACCTCATGAGTAGCTGCAGCCACATCATCAGCAACAGCAGCAATAGCGGTAGCCTCAGTAGCAGCATTGGGGACAGCAGTCGCCTAGTAGTCGGAAAGCTACATTGTAGCTTCCCAGTTGCATGGCTACCCGTTTGGCAATGGACCCGTTGGTTTGCAACTCATCGATCGGGGAGCCCATGGAACGATGAGCCCGTAGGTCAACGGGCCTCGAAGGGTTCGGTAGCGAACCTGAGAAAAAGAAAACTAGAAGTTAAAAAAAGGCCTGGCCTCAAGACCCCATCTCCATCCTGGCTACGTGTGGCGGGCACCCGGACCCACAAGACCCCCAGGGTATCTGAACCATTTGTATTCCTTACTTTTCTTTTTCTTGTTTTTTTTATCCTCTCTTCCATTCTCTGGTCGAAATCCAACATTTGAGGACCTGTTCCACATATTGAGGGAAATCCCCTCCTCTCCTCATGGTCGATATCCCCATGCGTGGCTTTGTCCCGCACCGTGGGTGATTCCCTCATCTGCCATTGTCCGAGCTTGGACATGGTTCCGACAGTGGTGCCGCCACCTGGGTGACGCTGGGGTCCGCCCCACTCTTATCCCACCATTTATGGACCATCGTCTGCCTACTACACGCCGCAACAGTGGCTGGCCGCGTCAGCTTCACCCGTCATTCTGACTCCTCCTCTTCCATTCATCTCGGGCTCCTCCCAGCTGACTATCCAGTCTTCCTCAGCCTCTCACTCAGCGCCCTCTTAGCCACGACCACCGGATGTCTCCTGCAGTGTGAGTTTTGCAGTTGGCTGGCAGGGTCACTATTGTGAGTTGGATGGATCCCTTCGGGGAGCGTCGTTGGGTGGTCCGGGCATGGGGATGCATGGATTGAGGAGTGGTAGTATGCTACATTTCCCCGTCGTTTGGCCCATTGTCTGGGTCGTGCTCCGCCATCTACTTCCACTTCAGGTCGTGTCAGTGCATATCATGACTTGTCCCATGTTCGTATTTCTCGTGGTATGTGGGCTCTCAATTATGGAGCCACTCACCAGATGACATCATCCCGTGTCGTGTTCGTGTCATTGGGACCTGTAGAAGACGTCCGTTTTTTTCACACTCGTTCTGGTCAGATGCTGCTTGTCCAGGGCGTTGGTGTCAAGTGGTTTGTTGGTCCCTCTAGTGATGTCTTCTTGTCTGATGTACTATATGTGCCTGCACTTGAGGTGAGCCTACTTTCCGTCACTACCCTTGATGATCAGGGTATCGACTTTGTTGCGTCCCGTGGCATGGGTACTATTTTGTTGCAATTGTCTGGGCGGGTTATGGTTCATGGCCTTTGTTGTGACAAACTGTGTTGTGTGCCTTTGTTTGTACCTAGTGCATCCGCCATTGCCACTACTCATATCCATGTTGCTCTTAGGCTTTCTGGTGAAAAAACGTGCTTGCTTCATTGTCGCCTCTGCCATGTGAGCATCGCTCTAGTTCACAACCTACAGTGTCATTAGCCTGCCATTGGTCTCGATGTTGCCACATTCTCCGCCTCATGCACCACTGACTGCAAGGCAAAATACATCGCTCCCCTTTCCTTGTGTCCACTTCTTGCACCCATGAGCCTCTCCCTCCATGTTGACGTCATGGAACCATTCCCAGTTGAGTTCCTTGGTAGCGGTCATTATTGTTAGCTCTAGTGGGTGTGGAGGCACCCTCAAGGATTCCTAGATCTCACTGAAGCACACTACCAGTGTTTGGGCTGCCAATGGACACCAATGGTGAAGAGTGTGGAGCACAAGGATCACGGGCAAGAGTTGGCAGAACAGGTCGCATTCAGTAGATCTGAATCGAAACACGTTTTTGTTTCTTAGCTTAGTGAAATTACATCAGATCCTTATAGCCTGTAATCTAAGCTTTCCAACGCATCCAAGCATGCCCAAAACAGAGCAGTAGAGCCCCTGCTACGGCCGTCGAAGTAACCCTTGGTGGAGCCGCCCACCTGGCCTTGCACTCTAGGCAACGGGAGGCGCTTCGACGATGACCCGTAGAAGCGCCTTTCCTCGCTCAGAAGTCAAGGAGAAGTTCATCCTGGTCAAGGAGGTCCTTATGGTCATCTCATTCATGCCCCTGGTGTATTTGGAGGCCATTAGGAATGAACTCGGATCCCTGGCGGTGGAATATCCCGCCACCTATGGCGGGTACCAGATTCCACCCACCCAACACCCATTTTTCGGGCTAGGCTAACTTTTTGAATACTCACTCAAATTGAGCGATTCAAAACTCGATCCTACATGGAAAAATCTAAGGAATCCAAATCTAAAGTCAGATCAGGTGTTTGACCACTCCTCAGTGGTCAAATGAGGGAGTGTACTCAACGGCACTCATGGCAAGGGGCACACCATATCAACAATCTCCCCCTTGCACCGCAGCCTTGATGCCCTGTCCTTGGAACCTGTAGCATTTTAAACTTCACAGCGCAGCCAAAGGTCCATGCAGCTTGCGTCGTGCCTGTCCTTGGGCTGTGCCTTGGTCATGGCATCGGCGAGCATGCGCTTAGTGCCACAATGCACAATAGCCGCATCTCCCTTTGCCACCAAGTCCCGCGCGTAGTGATGACGGATCTCGATGTGCTTGGTCCTCCTGTGCAGCACNGTCCTTGGAACATGTAGCATTTCAAACCTCACAACGCAGACCGAGCTCCATGCAGCTTGCGTCGTGCCTGTCCTTGGGCTGTGCCTTGGTCATGGCATCGGCGAGCATGCGCTTAGTGCCACAATGCACAATAGCCGCATCTCCCTTTGCCACCAAGTCCCGCGCGTAGTGATGACGGATCTCGATGTGCTTGGTCCTGTGCAGCACCGGGTTCTGGGTCAGACTGATGGTACTCATGTTGTCCACATTGAGTATCGTCGGCTTCCTTTGCGGCACGCCGATCTCCTTTAGCAGCCGCCTCAGCCACACCGCCTCCTTTGCGGCTTCCGCGAGCGCGATGTACTCCGCTTCGGTGCTGGACAGTGCAACACAGTCCTGCTTCCTGCTTGCCCATGAAACTGCTGCACCACCAAGCACAAACACGTACCCCTACGTTGATTTTCTGTCATCCACATCACCAGCCCAGTCGGCATCGGAGTAGCCGACCAACTCAAGGGATTCGTCACGTGCTCCCCCTCCAAACACGAGCCGCGACTGTTTTGTCGCCTTGAGATAGCGGAGGATCCGCTTCACCGCTTGCCAATGCAACGGCCCGGGGTCATCAACGTAGCGGCTCACTTGGCCCTCCGCGAAGGCTAGGTCGGGCCGCGTCGCCACCATGGCATACATGATGCTCCCCACCGCGGACTGGTATGGCACACCTGCCATCTCCTCCTTCTCCTCGTCCATGCTCGGGCCCATGCTCGAGCTCAATTCACATGTGGTGGTCATGGGTGTGCCGATGGGGTTGCACTCCTCCATGTTGTAGCGGCGGAGCACCTCTTGCACATACCTTGCCTTCCCCATCTCTAGCGTGCGTGCTTTGCGGTCCCTCTTGATGGCGACGCCGAGGTAGTACTCGAGCTCGCCCATGTCGGTCATTTTGAACCGACCACCCAGCTGCCGCTTCAGGTTCACCAACTCCTCCATGTCCGATGACACGAGGATGAGGTCATCCACGTAGAGGACCACAATCTGGTGCAACCCCGACTGCTTTCGCACGTACACGCTGTGATCCGCCTCGCAACGCTGGAAGCCAAGCTCGGCCATGAAGCCGTCCATTTTCAGGTACCACATGAGTGGCACTTGCTTGAGCCCGTAGAGCACCTTGCGAAGCCGACACACCTTCCCCGGCGGTGCGTCCACCCCTTCCGGCACCTCCATGTAGACCTCCTTGTCCAGGTCGCCATTGAGGAATACAGTTTTTACATCCATTTGGTGGACTTCGTAGTCGCGCGCCGCCGCCACCGAGAGGATGGAGCGAATGGAGGCGAACTTTGCCACTGGCGCGAAGGTTTCGTCGTAGTGTTCTCCTTTTCGCTGGGCGTACCCCTTTGCGACCAGCCGCGCCTTGTACCGCTCCACCTTCCCTTCCTTGGTGAGCTTCTTCTTGAAGATCCACTTGGAGCCGATGATTTTTGCGCCCTCTGGTCTGTCAATCAGCTGCCAAGTGCCGTTCTCTTCGTGGGAAGCAAGCTCAGATTTTATGGCTCCCTCCCACTCAGCTCCATCCTTCTGCTGCAATGCCTCCTTGACGGTCTCGGGCTCCTCTTGTGCAAAGAACACTCGAGCAAACCCAGTCTAGGTGCCCTGCGCGGCATCGTACCGTTTTGCCGTCCTTCTTGCGCGTCCGCTTCTCCGGGGCTGCTGCTGTTGAGGCTGCTGTTGCTGCTGCCGCTGCTGCTGCTGCTGCCCTCTCGCGACGCTACTTGCACCGCTGGCCTGCTTCCCCTCTCTCGGGGACCGTGGAGATGCGGGCTCATTCCCTGCCTCCTTGTTCAGCTCCACTGCTGCCGGTGCTTCAGACTCATCGTCCGACTCGGCTGAATGCAAATCAGCCGCTCCCCCATCCCCCCGATGGTTATCGCCGGTTGGAGCCGATGGGACGTCACCCTCTTTGGCGTCCTCCGGCGTCTCCCCCTCGAGGAGTGGCAGCCACTCCCCCCGCTTGGAGAGACCCGTGTCCTTGTCCGTCCAATGACTCTCCTTGTCAAACGTGACGTCGTGACTCTTCACGATCTGCTGCCTCCGTGGGTCGAAGAGCCGGTACGCCTTGCTCCCGCTCTCGTACCCGACGAGGATGCACCGGCGAGTCCCCAGGTCCAGCTTGCCCCGCCCCTCCCGTGCCTCCACAACATCATGTGCAACACAACCAAAAGTGCGGAGGTGTGCCACAGTTGGCTTCCTCCCGCTCCACACTTCTTGTGGCGTCTTCCACACCTTGGACTCCGCATCTTTTAGCGGCTTTCTCGGCGTGAGGTTCATGATGTACGTCGCTGTCCGTGCCGCCTCGCCCCAGTACCGCTGCGGGAGGCCGGCATCGCTCAACATGGACCGGACCATGTTGAGGATGGTGCGGTTCGCCCTCTCGGCGACGCCGTTCTGCTGCGGAGAGTGTGGCGTAGTTTTCTGCCACGCGATCCCCTTGCTCTTCATCCATGCCAAGCAGCCCTCGTACTCGCCACCGTTGTCACTCCGGAACGCCTTCACCTTCAACTCCGTTTGCCGCTCCACAGCCGCCACGAATTCCTGCATGCATGACAAGACATCGCTCTTCCTCTTGATGATGTAGAGGTAGAGCTTGCGGCTGTGGTCGTCGNTCCGTGCCGCCTCGCCCCAGTACCGCTGCGCGAGGCCGGCATCGCTCAACATGGACCGGACCATGTTGAGGATGGTGCGGTTCGCCCTCTCGGCGACGCCGTTCTGCTGCGGAGAGTGTGGCGTAGTTTTCTGCCACGCGATCCCCTTGCTCTTCATCCATGCCAAGCAGCCCTCGTACTCGCCACCGTTGTCACTCCGGAACGCCTTCACCTTCAACTCCGTTTGCCGCTCCACAGCCGCCACGAATTCCTGCATGCATGACAAGACATCGCTCTTCCTCTTGATGATGTAGAAGTAGAGCTTGTGGCTGTGGTCATCGATGAAGGTGACGAAGTAGTGTGCCCCACCAATGGAGGGCTCGAACAGTCCACACAAACATTTGTGTGCACCACCTCCAACTTCGCCGATGCACGCGTCCCTTTGCCATCAAACGGCTGCCGTGTCGCCTTGCCCACCACGCATGGCTCGTACACGGCATTCTTGGCTGCATCGAGGCCCTTGACCTCAAGACCCCGCACCACTTCTTTCTTTGCCATGTCCCTCACAGTTGAGGGAGCGATGTGACACAGGCGGCGGTGCCATAGGTCTAGATTTCCTCCATCCTTTGTCACGAGGTTGACGGCGTCAGTCCTTACCGCATCGGCAAGGACCTTGGTGCGAAGAAGGTACAGGTCCTCCTCCCTCTTGCCACGTGCAATCACCTTGCCATCCCCCTCCTTCCGGATGATGGCCTCCTTCTTATTGAAGAGTACCTCGAGCCCCTTGTCGGTAAGGCGGCTCACGGATAGCAGATTTGCCCCAAAGTTGGGCATGTGGAGCACATCGTAGATGGTGCACGGAATGACTTTCCCGTTCACCACCGACTCAATGCGAACATTGCCTTCGCCCGCGGCCAACTCTGTTTCGACGTTGGCCACTGTCATGCGCCGCTCGGTGGCGCTGTAAGTGACGAATGCCGCCCGGTTGCATTGTGTGTGGCGGTCTGATCCAGAGTCGATCACAGTGACTTCCGGATCTGTCAAGTCGGTAGACTCTCTGGCCATCATGGCTTGGGTGTCCTTCTTCCCGCCCTTCCCGGGCTGGTCCGACTTCTTGTTGGGGCAGTTGCGTGCATAGTGGCCCTGTTTGACAGAGTTGTAGCACTCCCCTTTGTTGTCACCTTTCTTGGTGCCCTGCTTGGCACCCTTCCGCTTCTTGCCTCCCCCTCCACATTGAGGGTGGACGGCATAGGCAGAACTTGATGTTGCCCCACTCTCTCTCCCACCACGCCGCATCCATTCGTTACGGACGTACTCAGCCACCTTTGGGTACTTCAGCTCATTGGCGGACCAGCCGCCTACGACGATGATCATGGGACTCCAACTGTTCGGCAAGTCCAGAAGGAGGATCATGGCTTGCAGCTGAGGGTCGACCTTCCATCCGGTGGTTACGCACTCGGCAGTAAGGGACTCAATCTGCTACAGGATCTCCATGATGTCGTCGCCTTCGTTGGCTCGGAGGGTGACGAGCCTCTTGAAGACGAAGAGCTGGTTAGCCATGTTGGTGGACTGGTAGATGGTGCAGAGTTTCTTCCAGGCCTCCGCGGCCTCCGTGCAACCTTGAATCAGTGCGCGTTGCGGCGGAGAAAGCGCTAACACCAACAATGCAAGCGCCTTCTTGTTGCGCTTCTTGTACTTGTCAACTTCCTCCGGCGTCGCGGTATCCGGAGGCGCGGTCTCTTCACCGTTGACCAGCTCAAGCAGGCCCTTGTCATCAAGGGAGACCTCAAACTGCCACCTCCACAAGGGGAGGCCGTTCCCATCAAACTTGGAGACGGCGCCGATGCTCTCTTGCTCGGTCGTTGCCATGGCGCGCGACGGTAGCGTGAAATTTGAAGAGTTAGGGTCCTTCTAGGCACGTGGGTCCATAACCCTTTGTTGGCTCTAGTGGGTGTGGAGGCACCCTCAAGGATGCCTAGCTCTCACTAAAGCACACTACCAGTGTTTGGGCGGCCAATGGACACCAATGGTGAAGAGTGTGGAGCACAAGGATCACGGGCAAGAGTTGGCAGAACAGGTCGCATTCATTAGATCTGAATCGAAACACGTTTTTGTTACTTAGCATAGTGAGATTACATCAGATGCTTATAGCCTGTGATCTAAGCTTTCCAATGCATCCAAGCACGCCCAAAACGGAGCAGTAGAGCCCCTGCTACGGCCGTCGAAGTAGCCCTTGGTGGAGCCGCCCACCTGGCCTTGCACTCTAGGTAACGGGAGGCAATGACGACGATGACCCGTAGAAGCGCCTTTCCTCGTTCAGAAGTCAAGGAGAAGTTCATCCTGGTCAAGGAGGTCCTTATGGTCACCTCATTCATGCCCCTGGTGCATTTGGAGGCCATTAGGAATGAACTCGGATCCCTGGCGGTGGAATATCCCGCCACCTATGGCGGGTACCAGATTCCACCCACCCAACACCCGGTGTCCTCATGGGCCCCTTCCACACCACGTCACTCTGTACGAATGCTGGTATCACTGTCACTCTTATACCTTGCGTGGATTNCGCCTTTCCTCGTTCAGAAGTCAAGGAGAAGTTCATCCTGGTCAAGGAGGTCCTTATGGTCACCTCATTCATGCCCCTGGTGCATTTGGAGGCCATTAGGAATGAACTCGGATCCCTGGCGGTGGAATATCCCGCCACCTATGGCGGGTACCAGATTCCACCCACCCAACACCCGGTGTCCTCATGGGCCCCTTCCACACCACGTCACTCTGTACGAATGCTGGTATCACTGTCACTCTTATACCTTGCGTGGATTTGGGGGTGTGTTCTCGGTGTATGTCTCCCAAAGGACCATTGCGATTGGAGGCTCTTCCCGTGCGGGCGTCTGTGCCCGTTCATCGGTGTCTTGCCACAGTCCAAGACATGGCCAGAGAGTCGTCCCGTCATTGAGTCACTTGAGGCTATCTTCTTCAAGAGGAAGTTCAGTCGTAACAGTGTCCATTGCGTACCCTCTCTTGGCCCAGTTTTGCATGTTGCCGACAGCTCTTGGGCCGTCTAGCCCTCGGACAGCCCTCTGCACTACCTTGTGCCTTCCATCTTGCCTGTGCTCCCACCGGCGCCCGTCTCGGCACCCACATCTTTGTCGCTCCTTACGGCATGGCCTGCATTGTCGGCACCTGCATTGTTGCTTGGCTCCATGCCTTTGTCCACATCCACCTCTTCCTCCTCATGGCGCCTGCGTCACTACCCGCGACATCGCCTGGTGCTATCACTTCTTCATTGCTAGCATCATCTCCTACAACCTCACCTGTGTCATCGCTTGTGTCATCTTATGACTCTCTCCTTCACCCTGACTCCTTGCTGGTTCCTTGCGTAGTAGATCCTGTAGCTCCTCAACTTTCGTACGTCCCTATCCCATACAGTCAGGCTCCAGGTGGCCGCTTCCGTCTGTTGCAGTCCTCATCTTGCTCTGTCCCGTCTGCCAGTCAGTCTGTGTCCGCTCATCCGTCTGGACCTGCCTTGGCCCCTTCCACTGACCTGCCTACTCCTACCACTGGCCGAGATGCATTTGGTCTAGCAGTGGCTGTCGTGCTACCCAACTCGGCACTCAGCTATTTCATGATCCCAGACGAGCTCTTTCATGCTGTCGCCATCGCTGGATCTAGTCTTGCCATGTCTCACACCTCTATCGCCACCGGACTCCTCATGGCAATGCGAGTCTCCCGCCTGATGCAGACACCATCCACCAAGCCCGCTCCGCCCTTGATGAGTCTCTCAGGGAAAAGGCTATGGGAGAGGAGCTGGATGCAATCACAGAGCATGGCGTTTACGGCTTTGTGGACCTCCCACCTGGTTGAAAAGCCGTTGCCACACATTGAGTGTTTCAGTGCAAGCCTAAGTCCAACGGCATGGTTGAGCGCTACAAGGTTTGCCTCACTGCTTGAGGCTAATCTCAAGTACCAGATGTTCACAACAATGCCATCTTCCCCCCTTGTGGGAAAGTAAACCACCGCCAAGGCACTACTGAGCCAGGTGGCCCCACATGACCGGGAACTGCACCAAATGGCCATCAACAACGCATTCTTACACAGACGCCTCGATGAGGAGATCTATCACTCTCAGTCGTCTGGTTTTGACGATGGTATTGCCACATCTGGCCCCTTCGCAAGGCATTGTATGCGTTAAAGAAGTCTCCGCGCTACTAGAACCTGGAGATTTTTGCCACCCTTGAGCACGGTGGCTATTTTCGTAGTCCAGTTGACCCTCATCTCTTCGTCACTCACCCTGCGGCACTGTTCCTTGTCGTCCTGGTCTATGTGGACGAGGTCCGCATTGCCTCGCCGGATCCACAGGTTGAGGACAAGATGAAGGATCTCCTCCAGAGTGTGAAGGACCTCCTCCAGTCTACGGACAAGATGAAGGATCTTGGCTCTGCCTACGTCTTCTTGGGCATGTAGATTGATCGTGACCGTCAGTGTCGCATGCTCACCATGCATCAAACCGGGTATGTCCATACTCTAGAGGAGTGGTTCGCCACCCTCATGGCTAATGTTCCTCATGCATCTACGCCTATGACGCCTATAGGACACCGACTTCTGAAGGCAGCTGACCCTCTACGGTTGAGGGAGATGATAGACGTTACGACCTACATCCACGTAATCGGGTCTCTGATGTTTCTTAGGACTACCACACGTGTTGACGCTGCGTTCGCAGTCAACTTCTTGTCCCACTTCTCCCAGTGCTTACGTCACCTCTATCTTGAAGCAATGTTGCATGTCGTCCGTTACATCGAGTCCACACCCTGTCTCGACTTGTGCTTTCATGCACAACCCTATGTCATTGTTGATGGATATACACACAAGGATTGGGCCAAGGATCGTGACGAGTGCAACCGGTCAGGTTATTTCTTCTTCATCGGTGGCTCTACGGTTTTCTGAAAGAGCGAAAAGCAAGGTTGTGTCACCTGCAGCTTGACTAAGGTTCATTCTGTTACTCTGGGTGCAAGTGGCTATGAGAGCATCTGGCTATGTCCTTTCATGCAGCTGCTGCGCCAGCCCATTCCTTGCATTACTCTTTGCTACGACAATAGAAACACTCGCTGCAATGCTGAGCACGATGGCATGCATCACACTCGCATAAATGACATCAATATTGAACATCACTTTGTCTATGAAGGCATTCCGTATGGTGATGTGCGCCAAATTGGAGTCGACATTCGTCAAGAGGGTGCTGAATTTCTCATCAAGGTGCTCTGTAGTGGGAAGTTCAAGGTGGATGTACATGCTCTTGGTCTCCAGTCGTTCCATGCCGATCCCGATTGATGTGTCCCCATCTCATCCCGTTGTGTCATCCCAAGTCTACCTCTATGTCGTCCGTTCTCTCCCTACTATGGCTCCTTACTGCTGCTTGTGGCTAATTGTCGCCTGTCGGTACCCTCTGCGTGCTCATCCGTCCCCATCTACGTGTTGGTTTTCGTGCATCTCTCATTGTACTCTGTTGTGTCCTCCCGGCTTGTGTACATCGACGTGCAGATGACTGACGGCGAGACTTGACGCCGCTGGAGTGTCGCTCGGTTGAGCCGACACACGCTGAGGCCCACTCGCCCGTCGCTGGAGCCTCCTCCCTATGGCGTTGCGCTCAGCTCCATCAGCAGGCCTCCTCGGTGGTCGGGCCGCCGGCAGTCACTGCCACTGTGGATACAGTCTGCATGCACCTAGTGCTGTTTCTGGCTGTGGCATTGTGTCTGCAGCGTCATGCGATGCCTAGGATCCATGTCTTCTATTGTATGGCCTTGTTTGGCATCGTCGACTGTCGTAGGCACTGCCCAGGTTCGTGCAGCCATAACTTCTTATAGCTATTTTTCTAGCCGATTCTGACCGCACGACTGCGTTCGCAGCATTGGTATTCTGGTATGGTCCACTTTTCAGGCAAAACGGACGACGCCCGGGTTTTGGGCTGTCGGGCGTCTGGCAGGGCTCACCGAGAAAACCCTGCCTGCCAGAAAATAGGTCTAGCACTGTTTTCTGATTGGCTGGTTAGCTGAGTAACAACTTTTACACTAGTGGGGGGGGGCCTAGAACTGGGAGGGGTTCCCCATCATTGCTCATTCTTCATTGCTAATGAATTACTTCCAATTTTCAGCTGCT
>SZWC01001156.1:206576-224894 GCA_023375785.1 Penium margaritaceum
GATATAGATATAGATATAGATATAGATATAGATATATATATAGGTATAGATATGGATATAGATATAGATATAGCATGTTCTTTGTAATCTACCCTAAAAGTATGGCTATACGCTTAATGTTTCGGTACAGTCAAGGCTGATTGATATATTTCGTATCTGACGTGGTCTTGAGGAAGCCAAGTCACGTATTAAGGCTTTTCGCTGAGGTTTCACGTATGCGACAAACCTGACCGCCACCCATTTTTTGCATGTTCGCCCTCAACCATCCACGACGACCGGTGGGTGGGTAAACTTGGGGGTGGGATGAACTCGCATTCCCTCTCACCCTTTGCCAGCCGTGGCCCTAGTGTTTTACAGTACAACCAGATGGATGAACGAATTGACTCACACGCAATCGAATGTAGAGTACCTGTTTGGATGAACGAGGCCTCACCATTCACGTTAAGGCAAAGCGGCAAGCCCCTGGTACGCCTCTTCCTGGAGACAAAAAGAAGTGAAAGCGTGATGTCAGCCGTCCATCTCTTGAAAAGTGAATGCACGTGTTCGAAAAAGGCTCAAGACCATATGGGCTCGCGGTAGATGTGAACATCGACATCGGACAAGACAGGAAGGAAAGCCGACAATTCTCGCACACCGGTCAGAGCGGTGCTACATATTAACTGTCTGTTATCGGATAGGTGCCGGATCTCGTAATAAAATCATCAGATCCAACGGAAGAAAGAGCAGGAGCCATCGATTCTATAGTCCTTCCTTCCTTTCTACCTCACAGCATCCATCAAGATCAAATTGGTTCCATGAAGGGGGAGAAACATTCAACACAGGCTGGTCTCACATCGTAGCAACTCAACTCCCCCTCGCCATGTCAGGGGGACGATGCGAACTCAACTCGAGCTCAAGTCGTCGCCGAGCGCGAAGAGGCCCGCGAACTTCTAGCGTGGCTAACCGGAGTTGCTAGAGGTTGCTACAACCCGGAAGCTATAGCAACTCGACAGCAAATCCCAAGTCGCTTCTCCTTGCTTCAATCGTCGCTCGCGTAGAGAGGTGACAACAGACTAGCTTTCGTGCATGTCGGACTCGCGAAAAGTGAGGAAAAATGAATTTCGCGCACAGAAACGATGACTGTCGCCAACTCTCGCTTGGTGCAATTGCTATGTCGTCCGTTGTGAGACCATTTGGCTAGCAATACCCGCACTGTCCACCACGTGGAAGTTGTAAACATGGCAGACACGTGCGGATATGTGGCGGAGTTGCTAGGAACCGGTGTGAGACCACCCACACTCTCACAACTACATGATATTCAATAATCAAGTGGAAATCCATCACAAAGAACAACTATTTTTCCTTACTGCTGACTCTAAAAAAGCATATTATACCCTCAACAGAGCATACATGATGAAAGCCCTCACACTTCACTCTTGCGTCCATCAAGGATGCCCACTCGCCCCCTTACTTTCCATTTGTGCAATGGAACCCATTGCCCAATATCTCAAGAGGCAACTCTCCGAAGTCCCCTCTCCGTCTGGAGATAAACACTTTGCAAGATATGCAAATGATACCATTCTCCTCCTTCAATCGATGAGAGAGAGCAGTCTCACACGACAATTATTTCCCACAATTACACACCACACCGGCCAACGAGTCAACCCAACCAAAACAACCATTCTCCTTATAGGAGAACACTCGCACATCCCCCAATGGCCACCCAACCTAGTATCCCTCAAGCCTGTTTGCATACTAGGCATTCTTTTTTTCTACACTCCCACACCATCGGATACATGGACTCCCAAAGTGGAAAAATTAAGATCAAGCATCCCCCTCTGGAACAACTTTCGAAGTCTGTTATGCACCAAAACAACTACAAATAATTGCCACCTCAACCCAAAGTTTACGTATCACTCCTACACCCTGTTATGCCGAACGGAGCGAAAATAGTGAACAGGTAGAAGTTGTGAGGCACAACACAACTTGGAATTTGGGACACTTAAGCAATTTATAGTTAGCAATAAGTGCACTTCGAAGACAAGTGTCCAAATGATAGAACATGTGTATACAAGTGTCGAGTTACGAATGAGACATAGTCGTGGTCCTTGGTCCATTGTCGAGCGACGCATGTGGAGTCACGTCGTGAGTAAGGGTGTTAGCCAAAAGCTGGGCTTCGCAAGTTAGACTCGCAAGTCTAAATCCACTCCAAGACTCGCTAATCCAAGTCCAGGGTCCCAAACTCGACTTGGACTCGCAAGTCCAAGAGGTGTTCATAGGATATGAGTCAGGGAGTAAAATATTGTGATTACAAAGCTAAAACACGACAAATATAGCTCATGTGGACCTTTTTAGGGAGATATGACCATATTCAGTGGCATGGACAGCAACCATAGTGAAAAAGAGAGCCAATTTGCTTATTTGGGTCTGATTTTGGCCGTATACTTGCAAATCTGAAAGAACAAACTTGCGAATCCATAAGACCTAGAAATGAAAGTCTCTAGACTTGCAAGTCTGGGTCCAGACTTGCGAGTCCAAGTGGGGGTCCATACACGGACTTGCATTCTGAGTCTGGGCTCGGACTTGAGAGTCCGGATTCGTGAACAACCTTAGTTGTGGGTGGTCAAATTCGAGAAACTTCACCCGAAGTCGGAGAGCTTCGAGGATCGACGATGAAGATGCGAGATGCATCTTCATAAATCCAGATTCCTCAGTGTGTCGAGTAGTCAATCGAAAATTCGTGAAACTTCTATCGTAGATTCGCAAGATTGGTCAAAGTTGTCAAGAGGTTTGGGAAGGTTCACTAGAGGTGAGGGCAGTTGGCCAATTTGTCTAACGTCATTCGAGTGAACATTGACGTCTCGCGACATGAAGGGCTATTTGTGTAAGAACAGAAATGCCCACTATGGAAGATTATGAACTCGTCTACGTCTACTACGTACTCCCCTTTTAGCCGAGATGTCCCCGCGAGCGTACAAAGTGACCCAATGATGGCGGTATTAGCCATCGATGAGGTGATCAACGTCTCGGAGGTTGTCGTAGGGCTCCCAGCTATTCTGCGTGGCGTCGTAGCTGTGCAAATTGACGAGATATTCTGTTGTTTTGCCACGTTGTTGATGGCCGAGGATGTCCTCGATGACGAATCATGTGCCCTCATCCACTTGAACAAGAGGAGGAGGAGAAGGGACATCCCTTCCGGGGAAGTTCTCTCTTGGGTCTCGGTAGTGCTTGAGTTTGTTGATATGAAATGCTGGATGAACTTGCATTGTGCTGGGGAGTTTGAGTCCCACAACTAGGGGGTTTTCATGCACTCGATCTTAAACAGTCCCAACCATCGTGGTTTGATCTTTGAACAGACGGCTCCGCAGAGTTTGACGTTAGCCGAGCTAAGGAATTCGTCGCCAGTGACGAAAATGTTGTCAATGCGGTGTCGGTCACTTGCTCATTTCATCGCTGCTTCCGTCTTTGCAAGGGTCTACCATGTTTCTTACCTGATGGTTGTGATGTCGTGGCAGTGGACATCAATTGTGTGGATGTTGTTACGGCTCTATACTCCAGCTGGTGTGGCAAGAAATTTGCCATACACCACTTCAAACCGAGTTTCATCCATTGCAGTGGAAACTATGGAATCATATGCGATTTCAGCGGTCTTGAGGTTTTATTGTTCAATCTGTACCATGAGGTTTGCATAATGTTCGGAGAAGCTGTTCGAGAACCTGATTGGTCCGCTCATTTTGGTTGTCCGTTACAGGATGAAACGCCGTCTAAAGTTAAACTTTGTTGCCGTAACGAATCATCAGTTCACACCAAAAGCTAGTAGTGAATCACTTGTCTCTGTCACTTAGGATGGTTCTCCATACGCCGTTTAGCCGTAAGATGTTGTTTAAGAATAGCCGTACTGTTCCTTCGGTGATGACGGTGGTTGTTGTCGGAATGAAATGGGACATATTGGAAAACCTGTCGACTACCACGAGGATTATGTCATATCCATCTGGTGTGACAGTCAATTATGTGATGAAGTCTATGGATATGTGAGTGCACGGTTTTGATGGAATAGTGAGCAGTTGCAAAATTCGGAGTGACAGTGTGCAACTGGATTTTCGTCGCTCACATGTGTGGCAAGATTTGCAAAAGTTGGCCACGTCGGATTGCATCTTTTCCCACCAATAGTGTTTTCCAACTTCTTTAGTGTCTTTTCCTCTCCGAAATGTCCACCTCAACCATTGTCTTGGTATTCTTCAAGCAGCATACAGTGAAGTTCATTGCTCGAGGGAACGACTACCTGGGAAGCAAATTGTAGTCGCCAGTATGGTGCATCATACTACAATTTCATCCTGTCGTATCCGTCGTGCTAGTAGTAGCCTCGTGGAATGAATTGCTCAAGGTACCGATCCCCCTACAGCTGTAGTATTGCCTCCTTAGCCATTAAACATGGTCGGCAGCTGAGTGCGTCTCCTACGTTGATTTTGCCTCACCGATACTCGATATCGTAATCGGTTCCGGAGCTCAGGAACTCCATCCATCGGGTTTGGTGTCGACTGAGGTTCGGTTGGGTCTTCAAGTATTTGAGGGCATGGTGGTCAGTGCGTACGATGCATCGGCGGCAGTCCAAGTAACACCGTCATGTCTTAAACGCATGTACGACTCCAAGTATTTCTTTCTCGTGTTCAATGGACTTGAGTTCCGGTCTTCGCAGTTTTCAATACATGTATGCGACCGGTTGCTCATCGTTGGCATGGTCCTTTAGGAGGACTGCACTCAAGGCTTGATTTGAAGTGTCCTTAGCCATGACGTAGTCAACCATTTGATCCACTTATCGTAGGGCTGGCGCAGAGCTTAGAGTGTTTCGTAAAGCGGTGAGCGCTTCTTGTTTGTTGTCTCCCCACTGCCACTCATTTTTGGAAAGAGGCGCTAACACTCGGGAATAATCCCGTACAAAATGCCAATAGTAAATGCAAAAGGCGATGAAGACTGGGACGTCTCAAATGTTGGTCAACGTTGGCCAATCAGCGACCGATGCCACTTTTTTTGGATCCATGGTTATTCGTCCGCCGTTGATGACGTCACCCAAAAACTCGGTCGAACGGCAACCAAAGTCGCACTTCTAGATTTTTCTTAACAATGTCTCTCTTAATAAAGTTTTGAGAACTTTGAGGAGATGTCCATTGTGCTCCTCCAGGATGCCCTTGTACACCAGAATGTCGTCGAGGTATACCACGACAAAATCGTTGAGGTATGGCCGAAAAACGTTGTTCATTGCTGCCATGAAAGTCGCCAGGGTATTTGTGAGTCAGAACGACATTACCATGAACTCGAAGTGCCCACACCGAGTTTGGATCAGCGTATTCTCGATGTCGGCATCTGTCATGCGTTTTTGGTGATAACCGCTGCATTTGTCGATTTTTGTGAACAATTAAGCCCCTTGGAGTTGGTTGAAAAGCTCGTCATCCCAGGGAAGAGGGTAGCAGTTGTTGATGGTAGCGTTGTTCAACACCCAAGAGTCCACGCACATCCACATCCGACTAGTTTTCTTTCTTACGAAAAGTACAATTGCAGCGTATGGTGATGTGGATGGGCAAATGAACCCCTGGCCAATCATCTCGTCAAGCTCCTTTTTCAACTTGGTCAGCCTTGTGATCACTCAACTGATAAGCTCCTTGAACTGTCGAGTGACTACCCAGCTTTAGTTCGATGCGATGGTTGATGTCTCGTTGAGGTGGTAGGGTTCTCGAGAGTTAATCGCGGAAGAGGTTCTCAAACTCTTGGATGTGTGGTGTGAACTCTTCGGGTACCATCACAAACTTTGTTGATGCGAATGAGACTAATGAGGCTGATAATGCCAATGAGTTAGCTACAACCACTTCCGCTTCTTCGACTGGCTTGATATGTATGAGCCACGCACGAGCTCCTCCTCGTATAAAGTGCTTGGCCACATTGAGCGCTATCGTCTGCATAGGTTGTCACTTTTTGGCTACTTTGGCTTCCTCTGCTGCTTCCACCTCTACTACTTCAACTGTCATCCTCCGGCCCACGCGTGGAAGTTGTCGCTTGGCGCCGTCGATTTCCACGTAGACATCGCCACTATTCCAGTCCACTTGTGGATTGTGCATGTACATGAAATCCCGTCCGAGAATGATTTTGTGATCACTCATTAGATAGGACCTCCAGAGTATTGCATCTAGTAGATCTTCCACTTGTTTTCGTAGTGGTTCTCTCAGTCTCCGTATTTGCAATCTCCCGTCGACGATTTTCCTTCAAACACCCCTGATTCGGTCTGCAAACCCAGCTTGTGAACCATGTTGTTTCTTACAAAAACATGAGAAGCTCCTCCATCCAATAGTGGCGATACCATTCTTACGAATCTTGCATCTTCAAGGCTAGACCTTTAGCAATATCACCGGTTGGTCGTCCTCGTATCCCTCGTTGAACTTTGTGATCTCAGAAACCCTCTACAACGATGTAGACCGTTCAGATGGGCGATCGTTCAAAACAGATCGCTCCTCACAGACAAGAGTTGCACCTTTCACTCTTTCCCTTTGCTGTTTCCCAACTCATTTTTGTGTGATTTCCCCCCCTTTTTGGCCTACTACTTGCTCCAACATTTGTGAGCAATGTGCCCTACTTTGCCGTAGTTGTAGTAGGTTTGCGTGTTTCTCTAGTCGACAACGTCCACTTCCATCGGAGTCGAGGAGTCCCCCGATAGGCTTTTTCCGTGTGCACGATAACTGTGATTGGGAGGTCGCTAGCTGTAGGATTCTTGGATCCGAACGTTGTAGTTAGCACTGTCCATCCTTTCTGCTACTACGACCATCTGAGGCAAGTCATTTTGGATGCCAAAAATTTCAAGTGCCCGTTGGATGTCTTGCTTGAGGTCCTTGTTGTAGTGAAAGTAAAGCTCGTCCAGGACGATGTTTGTACCAGTGATGATCTCGTGGAATATCCGTGTACACTCTGGCACGCTAGATTACTGACGGAGACTCTTGAGCTTGTATCGTGCATCAAATACTTCATTCAGTCATCCTCATTGTTCGAGCATCTTGCACGATAACTCATTCCATTCAGTTGGTGGCGTCAGCGCGTCTTGCCACTACAGATTGATCTACTCCGAGGGTAAAACACCTATGGTCAGTAATATGAAACGAGCGTTGTTGGCCGTTGATAATGCCCCGTCGGTCTTCTACTACTGTTGGATGGTCTTTACATCACACCACTAACTCAGTCCTGTGCCACGCAAAAACACGGCTGCGAGGTCAATATTTTTTTGGTTTGTCATTGATCCCAACACCAATGAAGTGTACTCCAAACTCATCAGCCACATCCAAACCGTCAGTCCTTTAAAGCTTGTAGGATCGAACGATTCTGGTGGGACCGGACAAGTTTGAGGTTCACTCAAGAGTTCGGAATTTATCTCGACGAGCACCACTTCACGTACGCATGCATTGCAAAGGGCCCCCATCGCGAGGTTGGGTTGTTGGAGTACATAGCTGTTGACTCCATCGAGCACGGAGATTCGGTTCACCAATTCCTGGGTGATCCGGCTTGTCGTCTAGTGCCACCTGTCTTTCATGTCGCCGGAGTCGAGGCTGTGGTGATTGCGCCTGGCTTGCCGCCGTCAGATCCACGACTGGATTGGTCGTCAAAGCCATAGGGGTTGATCCAGCTGCCGCATAGCCTACCACACCAATGTTTGTTGTCACGTCAGGATTTGCGTGGATAGGCATGTTCTGCTCCTCCATCGCCAAAGTCATGCCGAAGACCCGCTGCTGGTCGTCGGTTGTGCTAACTCGCCTCATGTTGTAATCCTGAATAATGCGAAGTCTGGACGTGCGCGATGCGTTGATCGCTTGTGCAAGGTAGTCCTTCGGATGAGTAAAGTAGTCGGATGCCTCTCCAGCACCGTTGCGCTCAGATACCAAGTGTTATGCCAAACAGAGCGTAGATGGTGAACAGGTAGAAGTTGCGAGGTAGGACACAATGTAGAATTTGGGACACTTGAGCAATTAATGACTAGCGGTAAGTGTACATCGATGACAAGTGTCGAAATGATCTAAGATATACACAAGTGTCGAGTTCTGAATGAGACATAGTCGGGGTTGTTGGGTCTATTGTCGAGCGCCGCGTGTGGAGTCATGTCGTGAGTGGTCAGATTCGAGAAGCTCCGTCAAGAAGTCGAGGGGCTTCGAGGATCGACGTTGAAGATGCGAGGTGCATCTTTATATATCCCAGTTTATCTCGGTGAATTGAGAAGTCGACCGAAATTGTATGAAACTACTGGCAACTGCTACGGCTGCTGCTACTGGCTGCTCCTGGCTGCTGCTTGCTGCTAGTACTGCTGCTACTATCGGCTACTGCTTTTGCTCGCTCCTACTGCACGCTGCTGTTGTTGCTACACGCTACTATTGTTGTTGCCGGCTGCTGCAGTTGCCCGCTGCTACTGCAACTGGTGGCCATTGTTGGTGCTCGTTGTTGCTACACGCTATTCCTGGTACTGTCGGTTGTTGTTGCTACCTCCTATTGCCGTTGCTACCGGCTGCAATTACTGCTTGCTGCTTGCTGCTTGTTGCTTGCTGCACTGCTTGCTACATGCTGCTGTTGCTGCTGCTTCCGCACTAGTAGTAGCATAGTCATTTTCCTAGTGTCGTCACCACGTACATCGACGCCAATCCAGCATCGGTCTTGTGTGCCGGCCGTGTGTCCACCAACGCTACCATCATTTTGGGGTCAGTGCTGCCGAAAAACCTTTGGCAGCATTTTCCCCATGTCAAGAGCGTTTTGATGACGCACCCCTCTATTCAACGCTGCCAAAAAAAAAATCGACAGCATTTCCCCTACACAGGCGTGTTATGGGGACCGCCGACGTTGACTAGACCTGTTTACTGGTGTTCTGTTGTTGCTACTGCGTTCTAGCTCTGATACCATTCTGGAATCATCCTATCGCAGTAGGTTGGGGTAGAAGCAGTGGTGATGCAGCGTGCGGGAACCCACGCTCATTGCTTAAGCTACCCCCTCTGTCTACTACACCAAAGCCTAAGTTTGAGAGCTATGGTGTTTGTTACTCAGAACTGCACGCGCCAAAGTTAGCGCCAAACAACGGCTAAAAACTGGAAATGACTGATTAAGGAAAAAGAATGAGCAACAATGGGAGACCCCTCCAAATTCTAGCTCCCCCCTAGCTCTGTAGAGTTTGTTACTCAGTCACTACGCCAATTAGAAAATAGAGGTATTTTCTGGCATGCAGTGTTTCCTTGGTGAGCCCTGCCAGACGGCCGATAGCCCAAAACCCGGGCATCATCCGTTTTGCATGAAATCTGGACCATACCATACTATGCACGCTGCAAATGCAGTCTTGCGATCAAGATGAGCTACAAGAATAGTAGTGAGGAGTTACAGTTGCCTAAACCCAGGCAGCGTCTACGTTGATCCCCGGTACCAACAGTGCCCAAAAATCATGAAACTTGGACCCTGTGCATAACATAGCGCTGCAAACGCAACAGTGGAGTCAGACACAAGGCTGGACGTGTGTAAACATCATAGGAAACGATGATGACCGCTGGCGACACGGCTGCCGAGGAGGTTTGCAGATGCAGCTGAGCACGTTGGAGGGAGGAGGCTTGAGCAAACTACGTGTATGCCTCAGCGTGCGTCGGCTCCACCATAGGACACTCCAGCAGTTTCACGTCTTGCCGTCAGTCATCTGCACACCAATGTACACAAGCCGGGAGGAAAGAAGAGAGTACAAATGAGAGATGTTTGAAGAAAACCAACAAAGTTTTCTCGGTGAACTCGCTCTCAAGCCAGATTTGCATGTTTTGCATTGTCGGTCCATCGATCGATGCCGGACTTGCGCGTGTGAGTAGTCGTAGCATCCGGATCAAGATTTTGCATGGACCTTCAGACTAGACCTAGTCTGAAGGTCTAGGTTTAGACGGTGATGTGTTTGGATACATGTACGCAGGTTGATGGCCAAAATAGTGGATTTGGGCTAGTTTTTAGGACAAATTGACATGGTCGCGTGCGTCACCCGTCGTGCGCCACGACAACTATACATGATGTATGCTTGTCAGCTGCCATTTCTCTTTGCATGTGTTTTATTCTGTGGAAGCACATTTGACACTGTTTGTGTCGCCAAGCCAGACCCTTGCCGTTTTGCATCCGACCTATGTTGACGACGCAAGCTGACTGAGTGGTGACGCCTAATCAGTGGTGTTGGTTTGTTAGCCAAAAACACGTCGTGACCTCTGGCCTTGTTGCACACTCACTTCACTGATGCAGGCAACTGATGCTCGAGTAAATCTGACGCAGATACCATAGCATCCCTCATGGCGACACGTACAAAGGAAGTGGAGCCATGGCAATTCTCCTTCTGGCTCGTGAAAGAAATACTTCATAGAAACATGTTTATCATTGCATGAACAGTAGGCTTCCTAGTGTTATTGTTTTGGGGGAGATGAGCACCCTGGTTTGTGACACTTAGGTTGTCTCGGCAGATCCTGTCTCTCTGCAGGCTTGCAGGATAACTCGGCCAGCAGGTTCGAGTTCAAGGCTTTGTTGTGCCTCGTAGTGTGAGCGAGGAGGAGCTCACCGCTCCTCGCTTGTCACGTACTCGCTCGCCCGCTAGCAGTTCCTTCACTTGCTACTCGTCACTTGTCACTCTTACTTGCGCTTGGAACACCATACATGGTGCTCAACCTATACTGGTTCCCGTCCACATTATTCCATTCTCTCATCACACAGTAGCTCACTATCCATTGGTATCAGAGAAGTGTAAAGAGGGAAAACATCGGGTATGACATTGCGCGTGAGATTCTGTTGGTGCATGACTTTTCCCCGTTGCTGCCACTGCTTCCGCCACCTCCGTTGTTCTCCAGTAGTTACATACACTCTTAGGGAGGAGGATTCTCCTCCACCCTCGTCTTCAGCCTCCAGTTTCGGCGTTCGACTACAGCCACGTGCAAAAAACCATGGGTTAGGGTTTTCCAATTTTCGCGGATCTCTCCTTCCCGCACCTCACTCACGGCCACAATACCTGTAACCTTTATACCTCACAGCGCAACCCCGTGCTTACGTCTCAAAGGTCGTCGGGCGGCATTGACATGTCCGCGTGACTGCACCAGTGGCATCTGAACATCGGCAGTTGTAGAACTCACAACTACAACTACAGGTGCATCTAAATTTCAGTAGCAGCTGTAGTAGTCTTAGTAGCCACAGCTTTAGTAACAACACTGCTCAACATTATCTTTTACAAGTTGCAGCAGTCTCCTCTTCTACGACTCTTGTAGCCCGCGGTAGTACACACAACAGCAGTCGCCTTAGCCATAGAGGCAGCAGCCGTGCAGTCACAGTCATAGTTGTCACTATGACTGCCAGAGGTGCTCCTAGCTTGTCTACAGCAGCAGATAAGCAATAGCAGCACCATTGTCCACACCAGCAGCATGACAGCTGCCTTAGACGTAGTACCAGCAGCATCCGGAGTAGCAGCAACACCAGTTTTAGCAGCAGCGATGGCAACCGCTTTGGCCGCAGTAGCAGCAACATTCGTAGCAACAACACGACACGCAACAACAACAGCATCATCCTTAGCACCAACAGAATCGAGAGTAGCAGCAACAGCATTGGAAGCCGCGTCAACCACAGCAATAGCAGCATCAGCAACTGCAGCATCAGTACGGGCAGCAGCAGCTACATTGTTACCAACAGCATGGCAGTCACTTTAGCCCCAGCAGTAGCAGCATTGGTAGTTGCATCAACAGCAGCACGTGCATTCACAATAGCATTGTTTGCAATAGCTCTGGCAGCCATATCAATTGCAAGATTAGCAGCATCCGTAGCAGCACCAGCAATTGCAATAACAGTACGAGTGCGGTGACAACGACGCTCTACTCAGTGCACCACTTTGGTGGCCCTACACCCACCACGCTAGCTCTTTGTAATGCCTCTTGCGTGCTTCTCCCTAGTGCTTATTACAACGAAGGGTCGCCGCATTGTCACGCAAGACGTCGCAGAGGCATGAGCAGCAACCGAGCGTTTACGTCCACAACACCGTCATCCACACGGACTACACGCCACCGACCGGTAAGCGTCTCTCCACCTCTTTCTCCTTGGGGGGGGGGGTCCGCAGCCGCAAGTCTCTTCTGACCTGTATGCTGCATTTACTCACGACGTTAGCCTTGTGGGTCCCCTCACTCAAACAACTGCAGCCGTTATAGACGCAGCTACAGTAGACGTTGCTACGTTTGCCGCAGCCGCTAGAGCCTCTCATGCGCCTGCCTCAACCTTTGTAGGACGTGTAACAAAGGCATACACAAAGGCTGCGGTTGTCGTCGGTCCCATTGTTGCAGCAGCCGCTGAAGTAGGGACGTATTTCTATAGCAGTTTCTGCTATTGCATCTGCGACAGCCTCAGCTGCATCTGTGATAGCGGCGGCTGCAGCTTCCATCCGCACCTCGACGTCCGCCACTTTTACTACAACAGGATATACTCCATCTACCGCCTCCAGCTTCGTCACAGCGACAGTATCCATCGTAGTAGTTTTTGGAGATATTTTACGGCATGCAGGCCCATGCAAAAACAAACTTGAGCTCTGTGTGTGAGTGCGATGCACGACGGCAAGAATTTGGCTAAGTCTGGAGCGCTGAATATGAAAGAACAAGGAGAGCGTACAAATGAGCCCCTAGCGGGCTTAAGTAGGGGCGCCGACAACTAGCCGCACCGGGCCCCGTCACCCCCGCTGAGCCCAAACAAGTCAGCGGGGAGAACACACTGCGTACACCATGATAACAATAATGGTGGTCTCCTCGAGGCACTGGAACAGCTCTCCGAGTGCCCGGGTCTCGACCACCAAGAAAAAAGGAGCAATGCAAGAAAATCTCAGAATCAACGTCCAAACATCACACACGGCTTTCCAAACATCGGAAGCGCTATTACAACCACCGGGTCTCCTCGTCGCACCGGTATAGTCCACCGGGTGTGCGGGTCTCAACCCACCAAGAAAACTCTCCTAGCTCCCGACAAGCCCACAGGGCTACAGGAACGCATCGATCGCGTCTCGCCGGCGCTGTCGTACGTGCTGGAGAAGTCTCGGGACACTCCGAAGGCCTGTCGTGTCGTCACGCTCTCCTCCACCATATACCCCCAATGTGGGTATATGGGTAATCCATCAGCGTCGGTCGTGACGGGTGGAAGCCACACAAACCAACACTCCCCTTGGCTGACTTGGCCATCAACGCCAGAAGAAAGTGAGCCAAGGCACGTAACAACAGCGTATGGCAAGCCATGATATGCATGAGTGAACTCACACACACACACACACACACACACACATACACACACACATATCTGTTATCCATATAAGGTCTCCCTGGACACTGGCACAATCCACCAAGTGTCTGGGTCTCGACCATGAGAGGAGTGATGCACACGCACACAAACCAGTGAAATGCACATCATACACATGTCAGACAACAAGTTGGTCTCCTCGTGACACTGGCGGTACGAGGGCCCGAGTCTCGACCACTACGAGCAATCCAACACAATAGTATCATCATCCAAACATGGGAGTATGGGAGGATCTCCTCGTAACATGGGTGCAACGCACCACGTGCCCGGGTCTCGACCAACAGCTCAAATGCACATGCCACACAGAGTTTAGCTACACACCAAGACACACGATCACATGGTCTGCTCGTGACACTGGTACAACGAACCAAGTGTCCGGGTCTCGACCAACAGGGTGCTACCATCTAGATCTTGCTGTGCAGGCAAGTAGCATGAGCCACATGCGGGATGCTGTAGATGCTCACAACAGAGCATGGACCTTGCCATGCATCTCCCATGACGTCGCATTAGGTTGAGGTCCACACAACACTCCCCCTTGGCAGATGAACCTGGCAGGGATGTCCTCGATGGAGATGCTAATGTCATAGCTGAACACATCCTAGGCGATGAGTCATGTGGTGTATCCATTATGTAGAATAGCTCCCCCTGTCTCCCCCGAGTCGACTCCCTCCCTCAAAGACGAAGTGGTGTCTCCGACTATGACTCCTCACGTCGCAGCTGCATCACCTACGGTATACGAGTCCTTGCGTGACTGCCAAGGGTCCCAACTCACAGTCTCTCCAATCTCCGCTCTGCCGCGATTCATCTGTGTATGCCAGAGGAAAGGGAATGGGCGAGCAGCACGCGTGCATGGATGAAGTGGCGGAGCTGGCCTCCGATACGGGATAGCACATCCTGAGGCACAAGGGTGTACTGCCAGAAGAGGAGAGCTGGAGCGACGAACCGGATCACCACTCGTGGATAAAGATGACGATGGGGCAGGTGAGTTGGGTGGATGAAGGTGCGTGACGGCAGTAGAAGAAGAAGGAGGAGCGATGATGGGGTCAACAGGAGCCAGGATGGCGGAAGCCAAAAGGAACTCTCACCTCTCCTGTGACAGTGTCTCCAACGGACGTCATACTCGGAGCTGGTACAAGATCCTCCCCAAGTATGGGTGTGCCAGATGCTGCTTGCGGAAAAATCGTACCGATAGCAGTAATGTTCCCCTCCTCTGAGAATCGCTCACGCGCGGGCATCACCTCCTGTTGTAGCATGAGTACACGCTCCTGCAGGTCAGCGTAATTTGCCTCGGACATGTGGAGGTGGCCCATGTCTGCCTCGCGGAGGATAAACTTTGCCTCACTGGATGCTGCACATGCAGACTTCACAACTCATGAGTACACCGCCATCTGCATCTCTACTGCTAAAGACAATGGAACTGGTGCTACTGCATCCTCTTGGGGGTCAACCAAGCTCGCAATGTCCTGAGACGCTTGAACATCGGATGCAGCTATAGGTGTCGCATCCACATCACGGCTCGTGTTTTTCATGCGAGGGGTGAGCGGTCGCATGCTGAGAGAGAACGAGAAGGAGGAGTCATCTGAATCCATGGAGCATGTGGAAATGTCATCCGTGCAGGTGATGCCACTCTCAGCATCGATGTGATCAGCAGGGTCACCAATAGGTAAAAACGAGGGGGCATAACTCAGCTCCTACTGATGAGGTGACTCCATCCGCGTGTACGGATCTGCTCCAGTTTCCTTGACTGCCGTCGTAGTGGACACAGGTGTGCAGGACTCCGACTCGACAATGCCCGTCAAGGCAACGAACAAGTGTAGCTGGCGCTGACGCACTGTCTCGTCGGGAAGGCTGGTCGCTACCACCTGCTCGATGATAGAGTGAGGACCACCATTTGATTTCGTCATGTATGTCGTTGCTCCGTTGTGTGTTCGGGAACCCGAAGAGTCAGGGAACATGGGTGACTCGTCACGCTGAAGTTGGTCATGAGGTAGCGCAGATGACACGGTGGAGTTTGCTGAGTCTGTTGCAACACGCGTCCCAATCACACCTCTCAGAACTGCTGCTCTCAAAAATGCATCAACCTCTAAAAGACCAACGTGCTGACTCTGCTCATGCACTGCAACTGCTGTCGGACTGGTGTGAATCTCGTGCGTCAATGCCCTCGAAGATCCGTGCGGGGCATCCCGATTCGGACAATACTCCTGTGCCACTGCCAGGCCGCCACCGGTCGGAGTCGCGAGTGGCACTGCCCAAGCACGCGACATCAGCACTCCTCCTGATGCAACTTGCTACTGTACAATGTCCGGCTCCTGCCCCAGCGTAGATGTCAAACTCAATGACATACATGTCTCAAGCCCTACAACCTCCGCCGGACTGGTGTGAGCCTGCTGCACACACTCTCCCAAAAGTCTGGTAGACGCATCCCGATCCATACGGGACTCATGTGCCACCGCTGGGCCTCCACTAGTCGGAGCCGCGAGTGGCACCACCCAAGGACGCTGTGTTTGTGCTCCTCCTAATGTAACCCGCTGCTGCGGGAGATCTACATCCAGCTCGGACGTGGAAGTCGAGCTCGATGACACAGAAGTCTCCAGCATGAACGCCATGTCGAGATCTGACTCTACGCCATGTGCTGTCACCATATCATCTGAATCTGCCTGAGCTGACGCTCGGGCACCACGGTCCGGCGCGAGTGCGGAACCTGTCGCTATGATCACATGAGGCAATGCGCGGTGACCACACTCCCCCTTGACAGGTATAGCAACGGAGGCCGAGGAGGTGGAGGATGTATCAAATACGGCACGAGCACGGCGTGCGGAGCGCTGACATCAACGACGTGGGGTCACTCGAGTGGAACCATTGCATGAAGACGTGTCATCGCGAGGTGGCGTCGTAATCGCAGCAGAGTGGAGGATCAAAAGGATGGTAGCAGCCTAGGACACGCTGGCAGGTGGAGAGGATGGAGGAGATGTGATCGAAGAGCTCATCGACAAACGAGTAGCAGAAGCATGCTCAGTGATGACGAGATCACAAAGCCGCTGCACCGTCTGCCGCAGGCCATGGATCTCGGCGAATATGCTTGCTTGAGGTCCAGCTAGGGGATCTACCAAGGCCAGCAGATCCGTATGCTATGGAGGACGCAGGTTCGGACGAGGCTGTAGCCAAGGTGGATGCCAGCCGGGAGGGCGCGTCTAACAGCGACGCCAACCATGACGTCCATCACCACAATAGTAACAGGAGAACGCGCAGGGCGCCTGCTCAGATGTCCACGCACTCATCTCGTGCGCTAAACGATGGATAGGTACCGAGGGCACCTACTCCCGGTGGTCAAAACCAAGCCATGGGAGAGAATGAGGCCAGTAGATACTGTCACTCCTGGAGGTCACGGCGTCCGGGTCAGTAAACGTGACCAGACGGGACGAGCTGCACTACCACAGCACGCCCAGAGACTAGAGTCTGACTAACTGCGGCCATTAATGATGCTGCCACTAATAGAGCAAAGACTACTCCAGGACGAGAAGGGATGGCGGCTGCAGGTGTGGCTGCTACTCCAAGCGGTAGACGACCCAACCCTCGGAGATGGAAAGACTCAAATCTGCCGTCGATCCTACGGAGTGAAGTGCACGCACCAATCCACGGGCCCCAGGAAGACGCCGATAGAGGATGCGTCTCAAAGTGGAGATCGCCGCCGACGCACAATCCGATGTCAGCTGAGAGGCCGAAACTGTAAGCGCTAGCGAACCCGCCCCACTATGAAGTCATTGCAACTCCGCACGATACTACTATTACTGCTATGAAGGCTACTACTGCTGCGGCGGCAGTAGTTGGACGATTCCCCATTTTTTTGTCGATATTCTATAGCCCTCATTCCCCCTTTTGTGTTTCTTTTTTTCTTTTGCCCTCACCCTCCACCCCTCTTTTTCTTGTCTAGTTCTCCCCTCTGCTTGCCTTAAGCCCTCTTTTTTTCCCTTTTTTTTAAATTTTCCACTCGCTTTCAAGCATACCCCTTTACATGTTCTTTGGTGCTTGCCCCCCCCTTTTCTCGATTGCCCCTAAGCTGGTCGAATGGAGAAAACAAGGAAGGGGGGGAGGGTGTCCGGCTTGTCCGGCCCTCCCTCCAGTGCACGTGAGTGTGGGAGGGAGAAGGGGAGGGGGGGGTCCTGTCCGCCCCTCTGACCCGGCCCCTCCGTCAGTCGGCCGACGGGGCCGACGGGGCCGACGGGGCCGAGAGGGCCCACGAGGCCGACCGGCCCCCTCCAAAGGGCCCCTTGGAGGGGCTCAGAAGAGCCCTCCGAGGGCCCCCTTGAGAAGGGGAGGAAGGAGGGGGGGTGCGAACGGGGCCGACAGGCCCCCTCAGAGGGCCCCCCCTCAGAGGAGGGTTGCGAGGCCCTCCTTGCAGCGGCAGCAGCAGTTGCACCAGCAGGTGTAGCTGATGCGGTTGCTGCTGTTCCTACTACTTCTACTGCTGCTGCTGCTCTGCGCAGCAAGTGCTGCTGCTGCTTGCTGCTGTTGCTATTGCTTGCTGTTGCGGCCACTACTGCTTGCTCCTGTCGTCGTTGCTGCTACTGCTACACACTGCTTCTACTACCGCCGCTGCTGCAACCTGCTGCTCCTGCCACCACTGCTACAGTGGCTGCTGCTGCTATATGCTACTGTTGCTGACGCTACTGCTGTAGCGGGTGATGTGTTGCTCCAGTTGCTTTCGCCGCTCATGCTGCTGCTGCACACTACTGCTGCTGCCGCCGCTGCTGCACTGGGTGTTGCTGTTGCTGCTTGTGCTATTGCCGCCGCAGTTGCTAGTGCTACTATGTGTAACTCACCGCCCCTGTGGAATTCACGTGCAGTCGCTTTGCGCTCCCTCACGTTGCTGTCGGCGTGGCGCCACGTGGCGCGTTCTCTTTGCGTTCCGCCCACTGTTGCTGCTTCTGCTGCTTACACGCCCCCCTGTGCTCTGATACCATATTGGAAATGTTTTAGGGCATGCAGGCCCATGCAAAAACGAAC
>SZWC01001156.1:224973-244205 GCA_023375785.1 Penium margaritaceum
GCGCTCCCTCACGTTGCTGTCGGCGTGGCGCCACGTGGCGCGTTCTCTTTGCGTTCCGCCCACTGTTGCTGCTTCTGCTGCTTACACGCCCCCCTGTGCTCTGATACCATATTGGAAATGTTTTAGGGCATGCAGGCCCATGCAAAAACGAACATGAGCTCTGTGTGTGAGTGTGATGCAAGACGGCAAGAATTTGGCTAAGTCTGGAGCGCTGAATGTAAAAGAACAAGGAGAGAGTACAAATGAGCCCCTAGTGGCCTTAAGTAGGGGCGCCGACAACTAGCCGCAGCGGACCCCGTCACCCCCGCTGAGCCCAAACGCATCAGCGGGGAGAACACACTGCGTACACCACGATAGCAATAACGGTGGTCTCCTCGAGGCACCAGAACAGCTCTCCGAGTGCCCAGGTCTCGACCACCTAGAAAACAGGAGTAGTGTAAGAAAATCTCTGAATCAACGTCCAGACATCACACACGGCTTTCCAAACATCGGAAGCGCTACTACAACCACCGGGTCTCCTCGTCGTACCGGTATAGTCCACCAGGTGTGCGGGTCTCAACCCACCAAGAAAACTCTCCTAGCTCCCGACAAGCCCACAGGGCTACCGGAACGCATCAACCGCGTCTCGCCGGCACTGTCGTACATGCTAGAGAAATCTCGGGACACTCCAAAGGCATGTCGTGTCGTCACGCTCTCCTCCACCACATACCCCCAATGTGGGTATATGGATAATCCATCAGCGTCGGTCGTGACGGGTGGAAACCACACAAACCAACAGTAGTCATCTCCACCCTCACTACTGCCTTCGCCAGTGGAGCATTGGCTCTGGTGGTACTATTCGCCTCGAACGTTGTCATTCTATCTGCTGCCTCCGCAGCTGTAGTTCTACCGCTCTTAGACTTCCTGCGCAGTCCGTCGCCTCCTGTCATCGCATGACTCTCTATCATGCATGCTTTTGTCCCCTGCCTGCCCTCTCTTATTCTCTCTGTGGTGGCTTGTCCTGTTTGAATCGGGGTGGGCTCTCCTGCAGCATTCAACTATTATGTCTAAGGCACCCCCATTTTTCACACGCCCACTGGGGCTGGGGAAACTCTGCCAAAATTAGTTGGGCAAAGCCCTTAGGTCGTCACCATGCTAGATGATGACGAGTCAGTCATCGTTGCCTTTAGCACCAGTTGACTCTCGCTCGTGAGGCTCAATAGGAGGTTGAAGACTGCCTTGAGTTGGCAGAGGACAATCGTGCAACCTTCGTTGATGAAGTCGCCACTATTGTCTTGCGTCGCCTCCGTACTGCGTTTGTTGTCCCACCTACAAGCGCCAATGCCACTCCCGCTGCTGGTGCACCCTCTGCCTCCAGCACTTCTGCCACTGATCAGACTTGTCACACCACTGCAGCCGCCCCCCCTCTTGCTCCGCGCCAGCATGACTTCTTCTCGCAGCCACCTTCCCTCTCCTCTAGGCTCGCCTTCACCTCTTGGGAAATGTGCTTTCGCGCCTGAGCTCAAGGGGAGCAGCTATGGGAGTACTACTTCCCAGCTGTTGCTCCCTTCACTCCCCTTTCTACTGAGTCTGCCCGTGCTGTGCGCGCCCTCATCGCTGCCGCTACTGAGTTGCTGATTGATGATTTCAGCACGTTAAATGCTGACCAGGTTGTCGAGCGTCTGGCCGACCCTGTTGGCGCATATGCCATGATGCGTGGTCGCACCACTTTCATTGGCCAAGCTGCTCAGAGCGCTCTCACAGTCCAATTCAACACGCTTCTCATGCGTAATGATGATACCGCTGCTATATACTAGGCTCGCGGTCTCAAGCTCCTTCGCGAGCTTGCCAAAGCAGCGCCTGGCCACCTCTGTGCCGTGCTCACCATGGTCAACGGCCTCATTCCGGAGCTGTCCGACCTTCTTTGCGACGTCAAAGCTGACGACCTGGAGCATCTTGCCTCACAGCCAGGTCCTCCAGAGTCGCCGCCTGGGTAGGGGCTCTCTGGGATTTCGCCTCCGAGCGTCTTGCTGCCTGGTGGACTAGCCTTCAAAACAAGCACCTCCAACGCTCCGCCGTCACAGGTGTTGCTGCAATCACCACCACCACCGCACCCGCTTCTTCCCTTGCTCCTTCCTCCTCTTCCTTGTCTGCCTTGTCCTCTACTGCCTCCGCCCTTACCTCCCAGGGTCGTGGGAAGGGCAAGGGTAAGGGCAAAGGCAAAGGGAAGGAAAAGGGCAGTGCCCCTTCCTCCCGGACTTCCTGTGCCGTCGTGTGCTGGAACTTTGGCTCCTCCGAGCATTCTGCCCGTTCCTGTCCAGCCCCTCCAGACGATCTTCATCTAGCTTGGACCATACGCGCTCACTAGGCTTGCACATCTTGCTTTTCCTCAGTGTCATTGCCCTCTATCTCTATGCCCTTTTTGCGTCCGCCTTCCCCCACCTCTCCTCACGCCCACTCTACCACTGGCCTGCCGTTCTTTTCGCCTCCTGGTCCCTACCCATGGAACTAGCCTCCTCCATCTGGTGCACCCACTTACGGAGGTCCTCCCTCCATCGCCTACACCGCATCGCTGTGGTTCCTTTCTTATTCGGGCTTGTCTACTCTGGCCCCGCCGGTGTCCGTGGACGGTGACCGCAGTGATCAGGAGCGCCAGCTGGAGCAGTCCCTTCTTTAGCTTCCGCGCCTTCATGATCAGGGAGGTGAGAGTGTTGCATTGCCGACCAGAGGTCTCGTGTGTCAGATGAACATTGTCCTTTGTGTTGTGATTTGTGACATTCTTGTACAGTCTACTGTGACCACTCGGTCATGTCCATACTCGTGCACATCCCTGAGGCACGCCCTAGTGACACCGGTGCGACGACTGGCGGCGGATTACCAGCTTGGAGCTGGCCGACTACCGTTCCAGAGCCCCGGACACTGCCGGGACTTCCTCCTGTTTTTTTGTAGCTTGCAGGAGTCTTTCGGCGGACTGGCCATGAGCCCGATTTGCATGTTTTTGCATTGCGTGTCCACCGTCTGATGATGGATGCATGCATGTGACCAGTCATAGCGTCCGTCTTGTGATCCTACACGTCAAGGTTCAGACGGCGTAGCATTCTGACACGTGTGCGCAGAGTTATGGCCAAAACAGTGGTTTTGGGCCAGTTTTAGGACAGCTCTTGGACCGCCGCGTGCAACACTTGCTGTGCACCGCGGCAGGTATTCATGCCATGGACCTGTCATTTGTAATTTCTCTCTGCAAATACTATTGAAGCATTCAGACACTTTGCCATGTGTCCCCTAGCCAAACTCTTACCGTTGTGTGCACCACTTGTGACTGTCGTCACCGTCTGATCAGGCACTGACGCCTGGTCAACGGGAGTGTTCCTAGGAAACTTCCTTCCATCTTGTCATGGTATCAAAGCAGTGAGACGTTTCTCACTGAGCTGCGCAACAGAGACGCAGTAGAGCAGTAGCAAGAGAGTCACCGCTGCAGCAGATCCACTGGGGCCTGTCAAAGACAGCCGGTCACCGTCGACGCAGCCCACACCCATCACGTGAGACCGTAGCAGCGGTGTTGCCACCGTGCCAGCAGCATCATAGCAACAGAACAGCAGCAGCAGCACCGGCAGCAGCAACGTCGTAGGAGCAGCTATAGCAGTGCGTGATGGCTGCAGCGAGTGCAGCCACCGTCCGCAGCCGCAGCGGCGGCCGCGGCAACAGCACCGCAGCGGCAGCAGTGGCGGCAACAGCACAGCAGCAGCGGCGGCAATAGTAGCACAGCACCAGCAGCGGCAGTCGTAGCGGTAGCAGCAGAGCAGCAGCAGCTGCAGCAATAGTAGCGCAGCAGCGGCAGCAGTAGCAGTGCGCGGCGGCGGTAGCGAGCAACAACCGTAGCGTGCAGCAACAGTAGCGGCATTGCGCAGCCACTGTTAACACTGTTGCGCATGCAGCCACGCAGCTACTGCTGCAGCTATTAGCATAGTTGTAGCAGCAGCTGAGCGAAAGCTACTGCGTAGCTTCCGCGTAGCTTCCGTGTAGCTTTCGCGCAGCCACCGTGGAGCGACTGCACGCTCGCGCAGAACCGCAAGAGAAGAAAAAAGAAAAAAACATGAAAGGGGGAGTCGAGCTGACATCAACAATTCTGCTTGCTGACGTCATCAGGTCGTGCTGACGTCAGCAACTACCTGCTGATGTGAGAACCACACTTAGCCAAATTTTCTGGCCGGATAGTCAAAAGTTGCCAGCGTCTCAACTCCTCGAGAAACGCTGATACGTTTGCAAACCGACAAACCTGACCTGTTGACCGATACTGAGAGGCAACATGGACTCGTCTAACAACAAGGGGAAGGGGACAGGTGATCCCTCCTCCTCTTCTTCTAGGGTCCTGAGCCCACACTTGTAGGCCATTGAGGACCTGCGGAGCCAGCAGGATGAGATGTGTCGCCTACAGCGGGAGCAGACTGATGCCATCCGCACGCTGACTGAGCTTCTGCGTGCCCAATCCATGGTCCCACGGCAGGTTTCCGAGGGAGCTCCTGGCGTCGCGGTCTCTACACAGCAGTCGGTTGAGACACCTGTGATAGGAGCTAGACCTGACCTACCACCTGCTGACCTCCTCGATGATGATCCATTCATGCTTGGCATGACAGGCGAATCCTCGGATCATGAGATTTGAGTTCTTCAAAAGCGCCTCCATCAGCTACAGACGGGCACCAGATCTCCTCAGTTTCCTCCGATACGATCGTCACCCGACTACCCCGGTGACTATCCCCTTCCGGGGGTCTTCCTGGCCCCTTCTCCTCCTCGTCCTGCGGTTGCTCTCCCCACGGAGCGGTAATCCAAGGACTTTGAGACACCACCTCCACGGTACATCAGTGAGGACGGCTTTGACTACCGGGAGATCCTCTTTCAGGTTTTGGCTACTTCAGAGGGAGTGTGGCCCTACTACCACAGCCCGTATCAGCCTACAGACCCAGCACAGGTGCTGACAATAGCCAGGGCGATATGCGGACTCCTCTATGCCATGCCCCGCAAGACCATCGTCGATTTCCACCCCTTCCTTGGCGAGGCCGGCACAGGCACCGGCGCCGATCCACGCGGAGGTTGGGATCTGGCCTTATCCCTTTTGGCCGCAGAGACGCACGCCACTTGTGCAGCACACATTCGTGCCTTCCACTCTCTCCGTCAAGGACCTGCAGAGCCTGCAGCTGATTACTGGCGACGCGCCATGCGCATCTACACGCGCCTTGGGACCTGAGGAGGCACATAGCTGTGGGCGCTCCGTACGATGATGCTCAGAGTTTGCCTTGAGTACACTGACATCTTCACACGGTACAATGACGCTGTCCTCAAGCCCTTTTCAACCACTCTACAGCTTCTCCCTTGGGCGCATCAGCTCTTCCTCCAAGTGACTTCAGCCCGCGAGGCAGCCGTGGCCCATCAGGAGACTTCTCTTGCTGCCGCAGTCGTCGCATCACCACCATCTTCCCTCCAGCAGACTCCTTCTTCATCCTCCATCACGTCCTTATCTTCCTCCTCCTCTTCGGTCTTGCCCACCCCCACTCAGACACAGGGTGTTGTAGGAGCAGCTCAGGGGAAGAAGAAGAAGGGGAAGCGTGGATCGGGTCAGCAGCAGTCACTACAGCAGTCGTTATCCAGTGGTAGCAGTGCATGTTCTGTTCATTACTACAACTGTGGAGGCGCCCATCGCTACACCGAGTGCTAGCAGCCGTTCGACTGGGCGTGATTTATTCGTGGGCTCCAGGCTGCACACACCCTTCGTTCCACGTCCAGCACGTCATCCTGGCCATCCTTCGGACGCGTGGCGACAATGACTGCAGCTGTTCCCGCTTCCTCACCGGTGAGCATTAGTGATCCAGACCCACGCGACCGCACCATCGCTGAGCTCTGACACCTTCTGGCGCTCCGCTTTCAAGGAGGTGCGAGTGTGTTGTCATCGTCGGGTGGTCCACAGATTGTCTGATCGTCCGTTCCTGTGGGTCGTGACGACGTGTTTGGGGGAGCACAGTCAGCATGTGATGATGATGGGCCTGACTACACCAATTGGTTTCATGAGTCTCATCTTTGTGCCGTGCGTTGTTCCTCCTCACTGACGGCTCAGCGTCCCTCTGATGCCGAGTGTTCCATTGCCCGTTGTACAGTGACTTCCACCAGTCGTGACTCCGATGGCACTTGGATCATCGATTCTGGTGCCACTCATCACGTGACGTGTCGTCGTAGTGATTTTGTTGTTCTCGGTCTTGTCACGTCTGTCTGTTCCGTCCGTACAGGCTCCGGTCGGTCCTTGCCAGTCCATGGTGTTGGGGTTGTATGTTTTGACAGTCCGTCTCGCCCCTTGTACCTTTCCGACGTATTGTTTGTGCCTGATCTTGAGCTCAACTAACTCTCCGTGCGTGCCTGCACATTGATGGGTCTGTCAATGGAGCATACCGCAGACTCAGCGACTGTGACTGCTACTGACACTCATAGTGTTGTCCTTCGTGCCTCACTCATAGATGATCTGTATCGCGTCTCTCGGACCTCCTCCCTTGCCCTCCTTCCTCCTCCGGTTGGGTCTTTGTCACTAGTGTTCTGTCTCCAGAACACCAGCGGTTGCTTCATCGCCGTCTGTGTCACGTGGGCTCCGATACTGTGTTGAAGCTCATTCAGACACAGCCAGCTCTCGGTCTTGCCGCGGCTTTTTTTGAGAAGCCACCCAATACCGACTATCTCTTTTGCGCTCAGGGGAAAATGTACCGATGCCCCTACCTTGACTCTCGTTCCAGAGGGCCTCTCGAGCTAGTTCACTCAAAACATCTCGGTCCTCTTTCGGTCGAGTCCCTATCTGATCGGGGCCGGTATTTTCTGACTCTGACTGACGACTTCACCCGAATGCAGCAGATCTACAGCCTGTGTCAGAAGAGCGACGTCGCCCTTATGGTTTGACTCTGGCTAGTGATGGCTGAGCGTTAGTCACGTCACACGCTACATACTTTCCGCTTGGATCGCAACGCTGAGTTCATTGGCAAGATGGACGGGTTCTTTGCTGAGCACGGGATTTTTCGCCAGGTCTTCACTCCTGCTACCCCTTAGCAGAACGGTGCTTCCGAGCGTTGGAACCGTACCATGGAGGATGCGGTTCGCGCTATGCGGTCTAAGTGTAGTCTCCCTGAGTCCTTTGTCTTTGAGGGTTTCGCCTACATGACTTCGGTCTGGAACTGCCTCCCGCATGGTCCGCTTTCGGACCATGTTACACCGTATGAGCTCTGGTTTGGACATCGTGCTCACCTTCGTCTCGCTCGCGTCTGGGGATCCCTGGCCTCCGTGTGGTACACCGAGGACCAGCAGGGGTCCAAGGTCTCACCTCTGGGCCGCTTGTGTGCCTTCGTAGGTATTTTCCCACTGTCAAAGGCCTGGCGCTTCTGGGACCCTACTCGTCGTCGCGTCATTGGGTCACACGACGCGCTCTTTTTCGAGTCTCTCACCTACCGTGACCTCACTTCGATCACGACACTCTTTGCCACACATGTTCCTACCTGTGAGGGTTCTTGGCGGATGGGGGAGACTTCTACTCCAACGAGCACCTCTCACCAGGCTGATGTGTCTGTTTAAGCCCCCTTCACCTCTCGGTCTCCGGCCCTTGATGAACCGGCGATCATCACCGTCGGTCCAGAGACCTTGCCCGTACAACCTGTTTCACGCCCCACATGTGCCCCTGCTTGTGTTCTCGCGCCTACTTCTACGCCAGTACTTGCGTCTGCTAGCACTCCAGTTTTTATGTCAGGTCAAGTCTCGCCTACTCCCGTATGTGCTCCTCCTGGCACTCTTGCCTGTATATCAGGTCCAGTCTTGCCTGCTCCTGCTATCACACCCAGTCCCGTGTCCTCCACACACACATCTCCTTGCACGGCATCACCTGCCTTGCCTCAGTCCCCACAAGATGTGGTCGTGCCTATCCCTGAGCTTGAGGTGCACCCCTCGAGCTCCGGTCACTCCTGTGAGCCCGGTGGCCATCTTCGACCACTGGATTATGGAGCTCAGCATGCGTAGGACCCCGCACCCAGGCGCCCCTCTCGCAGCATCGCGAGTGGTGGCCCCGGCACAAAGGCCCTTGGCCTGAGAGTCAATACTCAGCTCATAGAGGTACATCCAGCGTGCCCCGTAGGGCACGATCTCGTCACTCGCGAGTTCCATATCGCTTGTGATGCAGCAACTGATCTTGTGGTCGTCAAGCCTAGCACCGAGGCATGTACCCTTGCCACGCAGAGCTCTCCCTCTATGGTGCCTGACCCAGGCACCCTGAGGGAAGCTCTCTCATCACATGATGCTGACGCTTGGCGCACTGCCTACGAGGATGAGCTTCGCGCTATCCGAGAGCATAGAGTCTACGAGCTTGTCGACCTTCCGCCTGGGAGGAAGGCTATTCAAATCAATTGGGTCTTACACAGGAAAGTGAAGCCGGATGGCTCACTGTAACGCTACAAGGCCCGCTTGGTCGTCAAGGGGTACTCTGAGATTGAGGGCGTCGATTACACTAACACTTTTGCCCCTGTTGGCCGCATGACCTCACCTCGAGCTCTGTTTGGTGTAGTGGCTCAGCATGACTGGGAACCGGACCAGATGGACGTGAACAATGCGTTCCTTCATGGCTCTCTGGATGAGGAGATTTGCGTGGCTCGGCCACCAGGCTTTGAGGACAGTGACAAGGTCTTACGCTTGCGCAAGTCCTTGTATGGCCTCAAGCAGTCTCCGCGGTGTTCAAACCGGGGGATCACCAGCACTTTGACTCGTGCGGGGTATGTACAGAGCGAGGCAGATCCCTCTCTCTTCATCCTACCAACACCCGAGCGGTTCACCGCCATCCTGGTCTATGTTGATGACCTTCTGATCGCGTCTCCGTCCCTAGAGGCCGTGAAGGAGGCGAAGGCTGTCCTTTAGACCGCCTATAGGATGAAGGACCTCGGTCCTGCATCGGTGTTTCTTGGTATGGAGATCGTGCGAGATCGCAAACGTCGAACACTGTTGTTGCATCAGGCCCGATATGCACGAGTTGTGAGGGAGCGTTTCAGCAACCTCCTTGGTGCAGTGCCCACCGCTTCCACACCTCTTACACCTGATGGACAGGATGCCCTAAAGGTGGATGATCCCACACAGCTGGGGGAGACAGTGGACGTGACTTTGTACCTCCGTCTCATCAGATCTTTGATGTACTTGGCCACTACCACACGTCCTGACATCGCTTTTGCTGTCAACCTCCTCGCTCAGTTCTCACAGGCTCCACGTGCCAGAGCCCTTCACTAGCTGTGCCAGTGGTGCGCTACGTGGTCTCCACGCTGTACCTGAGACTCTGCTTTTGTCGGCAGTGTTCGATTGTCCTTGACGGCTACACTGACAGCGACTGGGCCTGGAGCCCAGATGGACGCAGCCGTACTAGCTACGTGTTCCTACTCGGCGGTACCACTCTTTGTTAGCGTAGCGGGAAACCGGGCTGCATCGCACGTAGCTTGTCGGAGGCATAGTATGTTGCTTTGGACGCGAGGGTTGTTTAGTCGGTATGGCTGCATTGCTTATTTCTTGAGCTTGGTCAGTCAGTACCCGCCATTGTACTTTGTTGCGACAACCAGAGTGCTCTCGCGATTGCGGAGAACTCCGGTGTCTTTCACGCTCGTACGAAGCACATTGCGGTAGGGCATCACTTTGTGCGTGATCTGGTGGAGCGACACGTGATCTCTGTCATGTGGGTTGGTAAAGACATGCACTGTGCTGATTTCTTGACGAAGGCACTAGCTCACGGAAAGTTCATGGTGGCAATTCCTTCTGTTGGGCTTTGCCCCATGCATGAGAGTGGTTGAGTGTGGGATGTGTGCCAGTATCCCATCTGTTTTATACACACTATTGTACTTGTCCCAGTGCTGCACGTGTATGGACATGCGTACCATCGGGTCATGGGGGAGTGTTGTGATCTGTGACGTTCTTATACAATCTACTCTGACCACTCGGCCGTGTCCATACTCGTGCATATCCCTGAGGCGGGCCCTACTGACACCAGTGCGACGACTGGCGCGGACTACCAGCTTGGAGCTGGCAGACTACCGTTCCAGAGCCCCGGACACTGCCGGGACTTCCTGTTGTTTTTTTTGTAGCTTGTAGACGTTTTTCGGTGGACTGGCCATGAGCCCGATTTGCATGTTTTTGCATTGCGTGTCCACTGTCTGATGATGGATGCATGCATGTGACCAGTCGTAGCATCCGTCTTGTGGTCCTGCACGTCTAGGTTCAGACGGCGTAGCATTCTGACATGTGTGCGTAGAGTTATGGCCAAAACAATGGTTTTGGGCCAGTTTTAAGACAGCTCTTGGACCGCCGTGTGCGACACCCGGTGTGCGCCACGGCAGGTACTTATGCCATGGACCTGTCATTTTTCATTTCTCTCTGCAAGTTCTATTGAAGCATTCAGACACTTTGCCTTGTGTCCCCTAGCCAAACTCTCATTGTTGCGTGCACAACTTGTGACTGTCGTCACCGTCTGATCAGGCACTGACGCCTGGTCAACGAAAGTGTTGCTAGGAAGCTTTCTTGCATCTTCTCACTTCGTGGGGACCCCCCCAGTCACGTTCTGGGCTCGTTGATGTTGATTTTCGCGCGTCTCTCATTGTACTCTGTTGTGTCCTCCAGGCTTGTATACATCGGTGTGTAGATGACTGACGGCCAGGCTCGACGCTGCTGGAGTGTCGCGCGGTGGAGCCGACGCGCGCTGCGACCCACACACCGTTCGCTGAAGCCTACTCCCTGCATCGATGCACGCAGCTCCATTGGCAGGCCTCCGCGGCGGTCGAGCCGCCAGCGGTCACTGCCACTACAGATGCTGTTTCCATGCACTCAACTCTGTTTCTTGGTTGTGGCATTGCCTCTGTATCATCATGCTGTGCCTAGGGTCCATGTCTCCTGCTGTGTGGCCTTGCTTGGCGTCACTAACTCTCGTAGGCACTGCCCAGGTTCGGGCAGTCATAACTCTTCAATGTTTTTTTTCTAGCTGATTCTGACCGCAGGACTGCGTTTGCAGCATTGGTATTATGGCATGGTCCAGTTTTCAGGCAAAACGGACGACGCCCGAGTTTTGGGCTATCGGGCGTCTGGTAGGGCTCACTGAGAAAACCTTGCCTGCCACAAAACAGGTCTAGCACTATTTTCTGATTGGCTGCTTAGCTGAGTAACAAGTTCTACACTAGTGGGGGGGGGAGCTAGAACTTGGAGGGGTCTCCCATTGTTGCTCATTCTTCATTCCTAATCAGTCACTTTCAGTTTTCAGCTGCTTTCTGGCGCTAACACTGACGCGCGCATTTATGAGTAACAAACCCAGAGCTTCCAGACTTAGACTCTAGAGCAGCACACTGAGGGGGCAGCTGACTTAAGCAACAAGCGTNGGTCTAGCACTATTTTCTGATTGGCTGCTTAGCTGAGTAACAAGTTCTACACTAGTGGGGGGGGGAGCTAGAACTTGGAGGGGTCTCCCATTGTTGCTCATTCTTCATTCCTAATCAGTCACTTTCAGTTTTCAGCTGCTTTCTGGCGCTAACACTGACGCGCGCATTTATGAGTAACAAACCCAGAGCTTCCAGACTTAGACTCTAGAGCAGCACACTGAGGGGGCAGCTGACTTAAGCAACAAGCGTGGAAGCCCGCATGCTACATCAACAATGCTGCTGCCCCAACCTACTGCCTAGGTTTTCTAGCTTGGTATCAGAGCCAGAGCGTAGCAGCAGCAGCAAAAGACTAGCGAACAGGTGCCAGACAACGCCGGCGGACCCGCATACGCGCCAGTGCAGGGGAAATGCTGCTGGATTTTTTCCGGCAGCATTGACCTTCCTGGTGGCGGCGTCAGATTTTTTGCCACGGCCAATGGGCCAGGGGAAATGCTGCCAATTTTTTTTGGCAGCACTGACCCCCACGCGTGACGCGAGGACGTGAGCGGCAAGCGGAGTCGGACACCAGCGGGCGACGACGCACGCTGCAATGTCACCCAGTGCAATGACTGGCACTAGCACGTAGTAGGAGCAACCTGCAGCAACGGCAGCCGCAGGCAACGGTAGCGAGAAGTGGCAGCAGCAACCAGCTGTAGCAGGCAGAATCAGCAGCTCGCAGCAGCCTGCAGCAGCAGCAGCCCACAGCAACAGCAGCCCGCAACAGCAGCTCGCAGCAGTAGGAGCCCGCAACATCGCGCAGCAGCAGCCCGCAGCAGCAGCCTGCAGCAGCAGCCCGCAGCAGCAGCCCGCAGCAGCAATGATCAGCAGCCGCAGCACGCAGCAGCTGCAGCAGCGTGCAATAGCAGTAGCGGGCTGCATCAGTCACAGCAACAAGCCGCAGCAGCAGCCAGCTACAGCAGCAGCAGCAGCAGCAGCAGCGAGCAGCTGCTGACAGCAACCAGCCGCGGCTGCTGCTGCTCGCAGCTCGCAGTGAGCCTGTAGCGTGTAGCAGCCCGCTGCTGCCAGGGAGCAGCAGCTCCTTACTGCCAGCGAGCAGCAGCCCGGTGCTCGCAGCAGACAACGGGCTGCTGCCCGTTGTGACAGGAAAAACGAAAAAAAAAATGACGAGAAGGAGAAAAAAAAAGAAAAACCCCCATCCCGCACCCCGCAACAGCAGCCTTCAGTAGCAGCGAGAAGCAGCCGCAACACGTAGCAGCTGCAACAGCGTGCAGCAGCAGCAGGAGGCTGCAGTAGCCACAGCAGCCGAAGCAGCTCGTAGCAGCAGCAGCTACAGCTATAACTACAGCCGCAGCAACAACAGCAGCCGCAACAGCAGCAACAGTAGTTGCAGCAACAGCAGCAGCAACAGCAGCAGAAGCGGCAGCAGTACCTGCATCAGTAGTAGCGGTAGCCGCAACGGCAGTACCACCAATAGCTGCAGCAGCAACAGCAGCAACAGCAGGAGCAGTTGCAGCAGCAATTGTAGCGGATGTAACAGTAGCAGCAATAGCAACGGCGGCCCCAACAACCGCCGCTGCTGACATCAGCACCCCGCTGCAGACGTCGTGCTCATGTCACTGCTGACATCATCAACACAAAAAACAAAACAAAACAAAACAAAAGAAACAAAAATAGGGGGAGAAAGGGAAGGGGGAAGACAACCAAGGGGGGGTAGAATTCCCACCGCCCCAAGCCACTGCTAACCTCAGCAACTCAAAGACAAAAAAAAACAAGGGACACCAAACCATGGTTGGTAGCCCCGGTGAGGAGGGGTCCTCCTCTGTTGGGGGGATCCCTACCTCCCCTTTCTTGCAGCGACTACAGTAGCAGTAGCAGTAGTAGCAGCAGCAATAGCAATAGCAACAGCAGCAGCAGGAGCAACAGCAGCCCACCGGTATCGTTGGCGGCAACCCTGATCCCCTCGTCGCTCTTCAGCAATAGCTCGCCGCCTTGACGCAGTAGCTTGAAGCGCTACAGCCACTAGCCTCCCAGACTACCACGAGTGCGCCGCCGCCGTTCATCCCTCAAGGGCACGCCAATCCAGCTGTATCTAGTGCCACGTACTACCTGGCATAGAAACACACTCAGCGCCAGCAACAAATAGTGACCTCTGTCCTTGGCCCCACTCTGGGCGCCGGCCGCAGGCAGAAGGACTTTGAGACGCCACCGCCGCCGCTTCAGGCCGGCGAGTAGTTCCGGAGCTGGGAGCTCAGCTTCCGGATCTGGGTGCAAGGTGAGGGCCTGTGGGCATACTACACCCTCCCTTACGACTCCACCCAAGCCGACGAGTTGTATGACGCTAGTCACGCCGTCCATGCCTTCGTCCCAGTCGCCCCTCCAGCTTCTCACCTGGCCCTAGAGCCTTTCCTCGGCGACTTCACCTCTGGCGACATCCCAGACCCTACAGCCGCATGGCACGTCCTCATTAGGCCCCATCGCCTATCCACCGACGCTGAGATCAGCCGTCTGCTCCAGGAGTTCAACTCCCTGCACATGGGGGAGACCGAGACGGTCACTGGATACTGGCAGCGGGCGGAGGACATCCTTCATCGTCACGGCGAATCTGCTCCATATCCTCTCTTCGCGCTCCTCACCATCAAGTACGGCGCCACTAGCGCATGCGCGGACATCTTCATGCACTACCCCCAGGACATCCTCTCCACCATGGCGGCCCAGGGCACCCTCATGCCTAGGGCATACGAGCTCTTCCTCCGCATTGAGGAAGCTCGCCAAGAATTCAAGCTCCATCGCACGGAGGCTCTTGCATCCTCTGCCGTCGCCTCTGCTGCCGTTGCCTCCGTGGCCATCGCCTCCCCCGTCGCAGCTACCTCATCGTCTTCGAAGTAGAAGAAGAAGAGCCGGAATAAGAAAGGCAAGGGTCCGCCGCAACAGCAGCAGCAGCAGCCGTCGACCAGGTCTAGCGGTGGTGGCTCAGTCTGCCACAACTGTGGCCAGCCCGGGCACGAGTGGTACATGTGCCTCTCCCGACGGACGAGGCACGCGTCATCGCCACCATGCCTCGTCAGCATGAGTGCCGTCTCGCCTCTGCTGCCGTTGTTGCTACTGGCCCTGACACTTCGACCTCGTCCAGCAGCTCCGCCCCTCCGACAGCTCCGCCAGTCCCGTAGACACCTGCGCCGCAGCAGTACTACCCACAGCCGTCGGCGCCTCCGTTCCCGTCGCCGGCACTGTCCCTCCCTTAAGCGGGCTTCGGTGCCGTCACTCCGCACTCGGTCTACACTCCCAGGCCGTCCTCTTGTGAGCGTCAGTTGGAGCAGTTCATCGCGCTCCAGCTCGGCCTGACGCGCCCTCCTTCCCAGGGAAGTGCAAGTTGCGTCACCTCCTGCTCTTCTACCCCGCCTTGTATGACTGAGACTGATGTGCTTTCATGTCCCATTTCCTTGTCTATCGCATCGTCTTCCATTGTCTCCACTACCCCTTCCTGTGACGACGTTGCATGGCTTGACGATTGGCAGTCTCGGTTCGCGCCTACTTCCACCATGTCCGCGTCCCTTGCTTGCTGCCATGTGACCGTTAGCAATCTGGCGACCCCGGTCCAGGACCCCGCTAAGACCTCGATCATCGACTTTGGAGCCACGCATCACATGACGGCCTCTCGTGAGGCCTTCAGTATGCTCGGTCCTATAGGCGATGTCTCCGGTGTCCGGACGGGCTCCGAATAGGTGTTGCCTGTCCGTGGTGTTGGCTTCGTTCCTTTCCGTGGTCCTGCCGGTGACGTCTTTTTGACCGACATCCTCTTCGTCCCTGGTCTCAAGCTCAGCCTCCTATCCGTCAGTGCACTTGACCGCATGAGAATGGATGTTGTGCACTCGCGTGGTGTTGGCACTGTGTCGTTGCGTCCGTCTGGTCTCGTAGTCTTGCACGCCACCGCCCGTGGCAACCTGTGGCATGTGCCCCGTCTCTCATCCTCCCCTTCTGTCTCCTCCCCGTCGGCCGCCACAGGCCATGTGTTTGTCACCAGCACGCTTTCCCCTTTGCACACTCGCCTCTTGCACCGCCGCCTTTGCCACGTCCACTCTGTCGTCGTAAACAGCATGCTCCGCACCCAGCCGGCCAAGGGCCTTGACCTGGAGACTTTCCCCCACCTGTGCCCCATCGAGTGCATTGATTGCGCTCAGGGGAAGATGCACCGGTCCACGTACCCTCTGTCTTCCTCCCGTGCATCTGCCCCTCTCGACCTTGTCCATTCGGACGTCATGGGCCCTCTCCCTACCGAGTCCGTCAGCGAGCACTGCCGATTTGTCCTCACCCTCACTGTCGACTACTCTCACTACTGCTGGGTCTTCTGCCTTTGGCAGAAGAGCGATGTCGCCTGCACCATCCAGGACTGGCTTTTCCTTGCGAAGCACGAGTGTGGCCGCCCTCTTTGTCGCTTTCGTTCCGATCGCGGTGGTGAGTACATGGGCGAGGCCACGACCTTTCTCACCTCACGCGGCATCCACCATGAGACATCCGCGCCCTACAAGCCCGCCCAGAACGGTGTTTCCAAACGGTGGAACCGTACCATGGCCGACGCCGTCCGCACCATGCGGGTTGAGTCCGGTCTCTCCGATGGCTTCTACTTTGAAGCCATGGCCTACATGACCTGGGTTTGGAACCGGATTCCCAACAGACCCCTCACCCGCCACTCCACACCATACCTGCATTGGTGCGGTCAGCGCGCTGACCTCCGCCCGGCTCGCGTCTGGGGCTGTGTGGCCGTGGTGTGGCTGCCTGCCCCGCAGAAGGGTGACAAGCTCACCCCCTACGGACGTCCCTGCACCTTCCTCGGTATCTCTCGTCAGTCCAAGACCTGGCGCTTCTAGGATCCCTCCCGGCAATGCATCGTCGAGTCCCGCGATGCACTCTTCTTCGAGGACCAGTTTCCTCGCGACCTCATTCGCTCTGGCTTGTCTGTGTCTATCCGGTCGCGTGGGGGAGTGCGTCCGTCCTCCGTCTTCTCACTTCCGGGTGACACATCTCCCAGTCCCTCTGAGCCGGAAGTCCTAGTCACGCTTGTTGGTCCCTCCGGGCCAACAGCCCCAGTCGCGTCCGCTGGTCCCTCTGAACCGGCAGCCCCAGTCGCATCTACCGGCCCCTACGAGCTGACAGTCCGAGACGCGTCCGCTAGTCCCTCCGGGCCGGCAGCCCCTGTCGTGTCCGCTGGCCCCTCCGGTCCGGCGGTCCCAGACGCGCCCGCCAGTCCCTCCGAGACAGCAGCCCGAGTTGTGACCGCTGGCCCCTCCGGTCCGACAGTCCCAGACGCGCCCGCCAATCCCTCCTGGCCAGCAGCCTCAGTTGTGTCCGCTGGCCCCTCCGGTCCGGCAGTCCCAGACATGCCCGCCAGTCCCTCTGGGCAAGCAGCCCCAGTTGCATCCGCCGGCCCATCCGGGCCAGCTGCCCCGGTTGCATCCGTTGGCCCCTCCGGGCCAGCAACCCCGTCTGCCTCCATTGGCCCGTCGGACTCAGTGCCATCTCTTGCCCTGCCACGCTACACACATGGCCCAGGTGGCAGCCTCCGACCGAGACCGTCGACGAGCGTGCAGACTGTCGCACCACGCCCCGTGGCGACTCGACCCCCCGTGGCTCCACGTGTCTCCTCCACTCCCACGGTCATGAGTGGGGACCCTGGCACCAAGGCCCTCGGCTTGACCACCTCGGCCATCAATTGCAGACCTTCACTTGGGCTCCGCACTGGGCTACGCCATGCTCCATCACGAGCATCTGCACGCTGTCGTGGCTGTACTCGAGCGCATCCCACCAGGGGTTCGAGATGCACACGCTCTCTCAGTCCGTTCCACAGCACGCCCGGAGGACCAAGCCACCCTGGGCGAGGCACGCGCCTCTCTTGAGGTCGCACACTGGGACAATGCCTGTGCCGATGAGCTCGCTACTATCCGAAAGCACCATGTGTACGACCTCGTCAACCTTCCTCCAGGTCGGAAGGCCATTGGCGCCATGTGGTTTTTTTGGCGCAAGTGGAAGCCCGACGGGTCCTTGGATAAGTACAAGGCCCGCCTTACAGCGAAGGGGTTCGCCTAGATTCCTAGGGTTGACTACGACCAGCTCTTTGCCCAAGTTGGCCGGTTCTCCACTAGCCGGGCGCTCTTCAGCCTGGTCGCCCAATATGGGTGGGAGCTGTATCAGATGGATGTGAGCAACACGTTTCTCCATGGGTCACTGGAGGGTGAGGAACTCTACATGGTGCAACCCCCAGGCTTTGACGACAGCACTGGGAGAGTCTGGCAACTGCGTAAGGCCCTCTATGGCCTGAAGCAGTCACCTTGGTGCTGGAGCTAAGAAATCAGCAACACGCTCCTTCGGGGCGGACTCCAGCGCAGCACCGCTGACATTGCACTGTTTGTCAGTCCGCGAGGCCAGACTTTCACTGCTGTTCTGGTTTACGTCGACGATCTCCTCATTGCATCGCCAGACACAGCTACCATCCAGCGCGTCAAGGACTTGCTACACGCTGCCTACCACATGAAGAATCTCGGATCTGCCAGAGTCTTCCTGGGCATGGATCTCGAGCATGAACGCTCCCAAGGCGTCCTGCACATCCACCAGGCCGCCTATGTGCAGACTTTGTCCACTCGCTTTGCGGAGGACATGACACTCATGCCGAGCGCATCCTCACCCATGTCACCCGATGGCCAGGTGAAGCTGAAGAATCCCGACCCAACCATCGTGGGGGAGCCAGTTGACGTGACCACGTACCTACGAGTCATCGGGTCATTGATGTTCCTGGTGACGACGATGCGCCCAGACATCGCGTTCGCCGTCAACCTCCTGGCCCACTTCTCCCAAGAGCTGCGTCACCTCCACTACGTGGCCGAGATCCGAGTACTGCGCTATGTTGTCTCGACTCCGCGGCGAGGTCTCATGTTCCGCTGTCAGCCGTCTGTGGTCGCGGTGGGATACACCGACAGTGACTGGGCCGACAGTCCGGACGGTAAGAGTCGCACAGGCTGGATCTTTCTGATTGGCGGCACAGTTGTGTCCTGGCGCAGTGGCAAGCAGGGGTGCATTACACGCAGCACTGTTGAGGCTGAGTATGTGGCTCTTGGCTCAGGCGCATGTGAGAGTGTGTGGCTGCGTCCTTTGTTGTCCGAGTTGCGTCACCCTGTCGCATCCATCACGTTGCATTGTGACAATGAGAGTGCCATGGCCATCGCCGACAATGACGGCGTGCATCACACATGCACAAAGTACATCAACGTTAAGTATCACTATGTGCGTTCGTTGTTGCATGACGGCAGCATCAGCATCATGTGGGTTGAGACAGCACGACAGTTGGCTGACTTCCTCACCAAGGCACTGAAGCGTGACTCGTTCAAGAAGGCTGTAAGTTCGGTCGGCGTGCGTCCATGAGTTGCTCTCTTTGATCCTGCTTGCATCTCTGCGTGGTCTGAGGGAGTCTGGTTTTCATCTGTGTCTCTGGCCACACATGTGCACTACGCCTGTGATTCATGGGGGAGTGTTGGTTTTTGCGCGTCTCTCATTGTACTCTGTTGTGCCCTCCCGGCTTGTGTACATCGGCGTGCAGATGACTAAAGCTAGAAACTATGCAGCATGTTGGGGCAGCAACGTTGTTGATGCAGCGTGCGGGCTTCCACGCTCGTTGCTTAAGTCAGCTGCCCCCTCAGTCTGCTGCTCTAGAGTCTAAGTCTGGAAGCTCTGGGTTTTGTTACTCAGAAACGCGCGCGCCAGAGTTAGCACCAGAAAGCAGCTGAAAACTGACAATGACTGAATAGGAATGAAGAATGAACAACAATGGGAGACCCCTCCAAGTTCTAGGCCCCCCCC
>SZWC01001156.1:261159-271161 GCA_023375785.1 Penium margaritaceum
AGGGGGAGTGGGAGGGGGAGAGAGTGGGGGCTTGGGAGGGGGGCTCTTAGGAGGAGGGCGAGGTGGAGGGGGTAGTGGGGGCGAGGGGGGAGGAGAGGGAGGTGGTGAAGGAGGCCGGAGAGGGGGCGGGCGGGGTGGAGGGGACTTCGGGGGAAGGGGAGGGGGAGATGAGGGGGGGGGCGGGGGAGGGGGATGAGGAGGAGGCGGGAAGGGAGGCGGAGGGGACTTGGGGGGGCGAGGAGGAGGTCGAGGAGGTGGGGGAGGGCGAGGGGGAGGCCGAGGGGGCGAACTGGGAGGAGGCGAAGGAGGAGGAGGTGAAGGGGGAGGAGGTGAAGGCGGAGGAGGAGAGGGCGGAGGAGGGGAAAGCGGAGGAGAATCAAGAAGGGGAGGAGGGGAATCTTCAGATCCGGAGGGAGCTTCAGCCAGAGCTTCAGAGAGGGAGCGGAAATGCACCTCACTAGGAACGATCTCATGGTTGAAGGAAGGAAACGAATCTTCAGCCTCGGCCTCTTCGGTGTCGACGATCTGACGACGACCACTTCGCTGTAGGTCGTCACCTACGCAGTCGACCGTGACCGTTCCCGCAAGAAGTGCGAGAAAGAGCACCAATCTGGTCAGCCATAGCTGACGCCGCATCAAACGCCAGGGTTCTGAGGAACTTAAGCTGCATATTCTCGTTCTTCTCGACGATCTCATTTTGGCGTCTGTTCGGCAACTGTAGCAGATCGCTTGTACGCTGTTCGATGGTGTTTCGGCTGGGCTGCCTCAGCAGTCCATCGAAAGCAGATGCCTACACAACTCAACTGGAAGCAATTTCATGGGAGGCGCGCGGGGACGATAGGACAGAGCAGAGAGGACTGTCGTGAACCAAAGACGAATCTGATCTGTCCAGAAGCCCGTGGCCAACCGATAGCATTGGCCTGCAACCAAATTTCGATGAAGGACGTGGATTCGACAGTCATAAATCGGCCAGTGGGGAACCGTAAAAGAAGTCGGAAGGCTCTCGAGTCGGCGTCGACCGAACGACGAATCCGTATGCGCGTCGCACCGCGTCCAGGCGGCAAACGCAACCATTGAATGTGCACCCCATGTTACCTTCGAGAACATGCAAGGTGCACGCAGGCCGGAAAATGCGCACCCCATGATAGCCATGTCGGTCATGACGTTCACGACGGGCAAGGCATGCGAAAACGCAGTGCTCTCACTCGGAAGATGCCATCTACACCGCCTTGTGAAACTGAACCAGATGGTGCCAAAAAAGGAAACGAGACATGTGCACAAACTGCATGACTCCCGTGCATGCATGCGAGCCTAAAGGCATACATGCGAGAGCCTAGCATGGGACGTAAGCGCTCTTCCCCACCAAAGCGCGCCATCGATGTCGTCGGCAGCAAAAGCGCGCGCAGTTCAAAGCACCAATGGCAAGCAACCACTATCGTTCGCGAGCACTGAGCACCGTCTGACGACGTCAGACGACTGCCACTTGGGGGGCAGTGCTAGTGGCTGCAGCACGACTGTCGGTTCGAAGACGAACAGGGGAGTGGACTGGCCTGGCCAAGGACAAAACGGGAAAAACATAAAACCAGACGAGCCTACTCCTCTGACACCCCAGTCGAAGGTCAGCAGCTTTCTTCCCACAATCACAATCCTGACGACCGACAAGGAAAAAGCATACCATTCAGATGTGAGCCTGCAATTATCGTTGTTTTCACTTCCTGGTTGTCACCGACTAAGGTGGGAGGGGGGGTACCTCAGCACCGAGACAAGCCCAGGGTCTGACACCGCCCCCCTAAGATGGAGATAGAAATTAATGGGGTGATGGGGAGTTTGCAGAACACGTTAGATTTGGAAGAGATTTAGATATCACAGTGAGATACATACAAAATGAAATTGAAAACACCAATTAGTCAAAGGAATTCTGTCTTCAAGAATTTGAGATGAATTTTGGGATTCATACCACAAATTGCTTTAGATCTGGATGGATAATCTATATTTTTTTAAAAATCAGATGGAAATATTTTCTCCCGGCTTTTGCAATAGGGAGGGGGATTGGTGTGCCCATCTTACTTACCACATGATGTGAAAATCATGGCTCAAATCACAACCCAGGTGGCGTTGTACGAGAGTGGATCAAGGAGAGAAAAAAGGAGGTATATGGGTGGTGACGGAATGCTATGGTCAAAATGGCGATAGACACTATGGAGGCGTTGATTGAGGGCCTGCACCCTTCGCCAAACAAGGAAACAATGCTTTATGACTTCATTTTCATAGCGGATTGGGGAAGTACCACGCTGGTTGGATTCAGGAATCGGGTGCGATGATCAACAGTGATGAAATGTATATATTATTATTCATTGTGTTTTGTTTGTAAAGGTTAAGAGGAAAAGGCAAATTTTTTTGGCTAATTGACGACCATTTGAAAGTTTTGAGAAGTAGAATTTCCTCTTAGTTATTTTCATAGGGCGAGGAGAGAGAAAGGGGTGTAATCAGGCGGGGTACACTTTGAGGAGCACATGAGGGGGAAGAGAGGGGTAGTAGGAAGACTCATGCAAGCGAGCTCGTATGCTTATGAACCTCGATCTTACTCACAAGGACAAGGGTAACCATTTCTCAAAAGTCACTTGGGCATTGGCACACAGGCGTAAGTAAAGCTAGAAGAATGGGATGACAAGTAATGCACGCTGAATTTTAAGTGAGGTCGAAGGACTTCGGAAAAACATGGACATGGGGAGGTTGGCAATGTCTTGCGTCGTGAAGAAGGTAGAAAAGCGTAAGGACTTAAGAATCTAAGGTCTTGTGTAGAGAAAGTGTTTCTAGGATAGAGGAAGGGAGTTGAGAAAAATTGGGACTACTTGTTGGCAGGTTTTGGGAGGAGGAGAAGTAAGGCAACGGAAAAGTGCAGCTAAATTGACTTGTTAAGTTAGAAGACAAGTATCTGAGGAAGGGATTCCATACAAACACGAGCTATGTTCATAGATGAACCAATTGTAGGGACCGTACCTCGGAAAGAGTTCTCAAAAAAGAAGTCTAGGGGGTCGGTTGTTCGATGAGGTAAAAAATTTCTTGAGATAAAATTCCAACAAGTGTGGAGCGATGGGACTTTGAGTCGGCCAAGGACAGAGAAAGAAAGAATTGCCAATAACGAGGGAAATATTCTTGCATTGAGGATCCTCCTAGGAGACAAAGGAGTAGTCCAAAATTGCCCCCTATGCAACGAGGGTTGGAGGCCAGGCAAACCCCAAGCCCGGTAAGTCTTTGGAGAGTATGCGATTTCTTGTGGGTATGTGCGTGGTCCCTTGGAATTCTCATGACAATTATTATTTGAGGACATGGTGGGGAAAAACAGAAAAGGAGACAAACTTGGGGTGAAGCTGGGACTTGATGGCAATGACCTTGGTTTCGATTCAAGCACAGACCTTGACCCACTCAGCAACATCCGCTTCCAGTCGTTGAATGACAGGTTTCCAAGTGTGGATGGGATCCATTGATAGACAAATCGTATGGCCTAGAATACAAACATGTTATGCTAGACTATAAAGAGGAAGCTACCCTGAGCGAATGAGGTGGATCTCATGACAAAACATGCGCAATCCTCTATCATGCCACTGTGATCCAGCCCACTATGTGACATACTCAAATTTTGACAAGCTACACGCAATGTAGTCCTCTTTGCTACAGCGCCATGATACCATCATAGCATATCTGACTGTGTCCATCACGACTCCGAGTCCAGTTACTGTCTGTGTAGCTGTCGACCACCACCAAGCACTACTACAAAAATCCCGAGGTATGGGATGGAAGCCATGTACTATACCACTCTCACATCCACATGAATAGCTCGAGTTCAAGGGCATTATGAGAAATGTGCGAGGGGGTTCATGACGAAGGCACTGACCGGCCGAGTGGTCGTGGTCAAGTACATGAGCGAGCAATTAAGGCACACGTACTGGGTCACGTCCACCGTCTTTCCCACCTATGCTAGGTCACCCATCTTTAGGGCATCTCACCCGTCTAGTGTGTTTGGTGTGGAGGCTATGGGAAGTGCACTAAGGAGGTTGTCCGATCTCTCCCCCACAATGCGGGCGTAGCATGTTTGGTGAAGGAGGAGTGTTGAATGCTTGAGGACATACAAGGCCTTCCTCAAGAGGACATACAAGGCCTTCCTCAAGAGGACATACAAGGCCTTCCTCAAGAGGACATACAAGGCCTTCCTTCACACCGACCTTGAAGGCACCTGGCTGGACCGTAACTGTGCTGATACGACCAACGAGAGCAAAGGTGTGATTGAAATAGACATCTTCCACTTGGGAGACACCCTTGGTTGTCACGCGGGCCTTGTAGTGATCTATTGTGCCATCGGGAATAACCTTTGTACAAAAGACTCACTTGGCCTGAATGCCCTTTCGCCAAGGTTGAAAATCTCATAGGCATCATGTTCTCGAATGGTTCTGAGTTCATCCTCACAAGCAGCAAGTTACACCACCACGTCTTGGCCCAAGAGACCCTCCTTCACGGTACCTTGATTGGGCACTATCTAGGGGAAGCTCCGAGTGGCCAGAACACATGTGTATAGTGTGCACCTGACCACAACAAGGTCAGCTGTAATATTGCAAGGGACTACGAACTCGTGAGAGACCAGTTTGTGACCGAAAGGATGCGCTTGCACCACCTTAGTATCGTCTACATGGACATTAAGGCAAAGGACCTTCGTACCAAGCTCTCCACCCTCAACACTTTGAGCAAGATACCTGGGTGCCAAAGGATCTGCTCATTGAGCCTCAGAGGCTAGTGGTCAAAGACAACCATTGAGCTCGCGCGAGAACCCTAAGGTCAAGGTGCCCACATGGAGCTGTGGAGTTGGCGACGGGAACATAGCTACAGGGCATGTAGACTCACAAGCATGTGAGGAATGTGCAGCCAAAAGAAATTGATGGGCAGATGCGGGGGAGGCGATGTGCTTGTACGCAACCAAGGCAAGAGGGGCATACGACGGGACCAATGCAAGCACAAGGCCAGGTGTGCCAATGGAGACTGACATAGGTACATGATCTGGTGTGCCAATGGGGACTCAATCAGGTGCAGGACCAGGTATGCTTGTGACGTATGACACATGCAGATGACCAAGTGCGCGAGTGGAGATTGAGAGAGTCATAGGAAGAGGTATGCCAATGTAGACCAACACCGGCGCAAGTCCAGGTGTGCCAGTGGGGATGAACACGGGGGTAGGACCATGTGGGTCAGTGGGGACTCAGATAAGCGTAGGACCACATGTGTTCGTGGGGTCTGCCACGGGAAGAGGACGAGTAAGAACTGACAAGAGCACTGGACCAACAGCCATGGGGAGACTGGACCACACATGAGGAGGCCCGAATGGACCCATCTGGCTAAGACTCAACATCCATCAAGAAGCCACACAAGTGAAAACGTGGTTGGTGACCATCGCCAGAATGCTTGATAGATCTCACTATGTGAGAGCTCCAAAGAAGAGCGCATCTCAAGGCTCGACAACACGGTGAGAAGCAAGGTCCCATGAATCGCTAGGCCTTTCACCGTAATGAGATACTAAGAAAGGCACACATGTGACCACAAGGTGAGACCTTGGACTCCCGTTGGTCCTTGGTGTACCAGATGCATGCGCGGGAGTCCTAGATATGAACGAGGTGAATGTTGACATGATGGTTGAACCACAAACTCGCACGGTGTGACATGAATTAACATGAGACCGTGTGGTAGGTGGTTCTTGGTAGGTGGTTCTAGACCCAGATCATGTAAGAGAAGCCATCAAAGGAAAAGAACTATGGAAGATCACACTTAGACCACATATCGTGAACCGCATCCTCCATCCTCCATGGTGCAGTTCCATTGCTCACAAAACTGTTATGCTATGGCATAGTAGGAGTGGAGGTCCGTAAAAGACATTGTGCTCTGCAAAGAAAATTTTCATCTTGCGTACGAAGTCACCACCACGATTTGATCAGAACGTGTGGAGTTTTTTACGAGACTGATGCTCAACCATCATGAGCCAGAGGCGCACCCCAAGGATGGTATCGCTCTTCTGCCAGATCCTATAGTCCCATCATACCCTAGTGAAGTCATTAGTTTGGGTAAGGATGTATTGACTTTCATCTGAGAGGAAGTCAAATGGAAGAGGACGGAGAAGGCTTCAGTGGACTAGCTCCTGGGGACGAAGTGTCCGGGATAAAAAGTCAGGGGAGAGAACACCGATAACAAAAAATGTGTAGCCGGGAATGAAAGCGAGGAGACGGAGGGACTGCAATGAGCAACACGGTACAGGTCATCCACAATGGAGGCACAAAGCACTATAACACGAGTGTAAGAAATAGTCACTGTGGCAAAGTCAACAGGGTGCTAACTAGACAGGCCCATCCTAGCATGCATGAATTGAGAGTAGGCTGAGCCCAAGAGCAATAACAAAAACCATATAATGAATTTTCAAGTGGCTAGATAGACCATCAAACCTCACAACCCAGACCCATGGACAGCAATGACTGGTCAGATCCCACAAACAAACCTAAACAGACTCAATGAAACCAAGGACAACGACGTCACTGGGCTGAGAATTCATGCAATTGGTGATGCCATAATCAATGATCCAGGTGCCACCTGCCTCACGACTAGTTTTCAGCACTTACAACATGCCAAGGAGCACTCCGCCTCTGTTGGGCGCTTACCACAGGTCTCCAAACTTTGACGATCAACACACATCTGAGACTCATTCAGCCAAGCCATGCCGTTAGGTCTGTTATCACCGTACTTCGACGGAGATCTCCCAAAAACATCATCAAGAGCAACTAACACCATGGGACACAATGACTATGGGCCACTCGGTTGTAACAACACACTTGCACCTCTCTACATGTGAAGTGCTAGTAGCTGATGAAGCTTTACGATGGCACGGTCCAGAGGATTTTGACCTCCACTGCTTCCCAAGAAAGTGGTTATCTCTGCTATTGTAGTAGTCGCGGCATAATCTACCCATGAAGTACTAGAGGATGTTTGCTACGCGTGCGCCACTTGGAGTCTGTGTGTGATTATGCTCCCTCAAAGGGTTGCTGGCACACGGTGCAGCGATGAGCACCCCCACGGTTGTATAAGTGGACACAACTTCTACACGCACCATCTACATCTACTCCCTATTGTGTATGTTGTTATCCTTCTTCTCCTATGTAGTCACTTTAATGCCTTGAGCCTGGCCACGCTGGGGAGAGGGAAAGGAGGATGGAGTTTAAAGGCAAGGTTGAGACGAACGGGGTCAGAGATGTCGGAGGAGGCAAAGACATGGTCGCAACAAGCAGCCTCTCTTGGTGTGCGGAGGCTACCTTTCTGGCCAATGTCACCTGAAGAAAGTAGCGCTGAGTCCAACAGAGAAGGCGGAAGGACTTTGACATCCAACATAGCGCTACATGGTCAAAGCCGGCAAAGAGACCACACTTCTCTAGATGTACCCCGATCATGATGGTGTCAAGTTCCCACAGTTGTGTCACANGTCACTTTAATGCCCTGAGCCTGGCCAGGCTGGGGAGAGGGAAAGGAGGATGGAGTTTAAAGGCAAGGCTTGAGACGAACGGGGTCAGAGATGTCGGAGGAGGCAAAGACATGGTCGCAACAAGCAGCCTCTCTTGGTGTGCGGAGGCTACCTTTCTGGCCAATGTCACCTGAAGAAAGTAGCGCTGAGTCCAACAGAGAAGGCGGAAGGACTTTGACATCCAACATAGCGCTACATGGTCAAAGCCAGAAAAGAGACCACACTTCTCTAGATGTACCCCGATCATGATGGTGTCAAGTTCCCACAGCTGTGTCACACCACCAGTCTGAGTTTGTTATGAGTAAGCATGGCGTGGCAGGAGCAGTAATGTGAGTGACCACTATAATGTGAGTGACTAGCTCAAGGAACATCATCTAGAGAACATCATCTAGAGATCATCATCTAGAGAACATCATCTGGAGAAACTAGCTCAAGGACATCATCTAGAGAACATGTTCCTTGCGTCTTCCAGCCAAACATCATGTAGAGATCATCATCTAGAGAACATCATCTAGAGAACATCATGTAGAGAACATCATCACCAGGTGTATGCTCTGGTTCTCTCTGAGAGAGATAGTGGAAATCTTGAAGACAACCCACCCTTATTGCATGGGTCTCTGTTGTCCACAGGTTAAGGCCCAGTTCCTAGCATCAGCGAGGATCCGCTTCGGTCCCAGTCCCTGCAAAGCCTAAGAAGGGATGTAAATCAACGACCATCTATTGTATTACAGTGTAAAGCAGGTCCCACATCACTCCTCCGGATGTCTCACCTGGCAATCGTTGGTAATCTGGTATTGGCTGTGGTAGTATTCCGGATTCCCTTTGCATCTGCCCACACCTTGAACATGATCTTCGAGCACTCGAAGCCTACGTTGTTGTCGTAGTGGGGTGGTGGAGTCTCAAAGTCCCTTGGCCAACTCTCCTTGGAGAGGGCAACATCAGCCTCCGATGGAGGTGGATGCGACACCAAAAGACAGCCATCAAGAGGAACACCTTTAAAGGAGAAATATGTTGGCTTCCGCAAGGGATCTTGATGACGTAGTGGCACCGGTGTGGCATGCCGTGATCCAAGGCGCAAGTGTCGGAGCCAATTCTCAAGGACGCTAATCTTACTTGTATATGGATCTACGAATGTCTCCTCTCTATCCTTAGCATCATCAAGCTACGGTAAAGGCTCCTGTCGGGGACACAAGAAGTGGATTTCCAGGCCAAGGTGTACATGGCATCCAATGGTGCCGGATTCATAAGCAATACGGAGTACCTCAATAGCAGCTATACCATCAGCTATACCACGTGAATCAGGTATATTAGATGCAGCTACAAGACGCGTACCATCTATGGTACTAGCTAGATCACTTGCATCAGTTGCATTAGTAACACTGGATAAACTAGCTACACCATGTCCAACATCTGTAATATCGGCGTCATCTTTAGCATCAACATCATCTTTAGCCTCAACCATACCTTCAGTATCTACCTTACCAGCTAGGGTAGTTGTATTTACAGCATTTTCACCATCATCTGCATCAAAATCATCTATTGCATTGCCAAAAGTAGCTTCATTGGCACCTTGTGTTACATTCTCCACACCAGCTACATATGTGAATCCTTCATGTTTCCTTTACATTCTAGTGGTCACTCACATTACTGCTCCTACGTCGGAGAAAATGAGGAGGTGCTCCTTGAGCTAGTTTCTCTAGATGATGTAGCACCACCTAGTCTCACGTTGGCTGGAGATTCCATGCTAAGGAGGAAGAGGTTTTCTCCCTCATTAATGATCCACAGATCAATGTGGCTAGTATTCAGGCAGCGCTATTGACCTCCACTGTCATGACTCTGGTTGTACCTGATCACCATTTTCCCAAGGACATGTGGAGGAGTGACTACATACACATGTCTAGAGTATGTGAGCTATGTGATGTAGAGGAGTGGTTGCGTGCACAATGAAGTACAATAGCTGAGCATCTGCTTAGGATTGCAATGGAAACATCATAGATGTCTCTTAATCCAGTTCCATGGTAGCCTCAAACACGGCCTCACGGGATGGGGATGTTGAGATAGTGTATGTTGACAACACCCATGATAGTTATGAGACAATTGACAACTTACCCCCATCCTTCTCCTTTGCACCTCAACCATCCCTCTCTCCTCCTCACCTCGTCACATCTTCAACCATAGGGCTAGACAGACTTCCATTATCTACAATTGGCCATCCGATTATGTAGCATGATCTTTGGAGAGGTGACCCTCCAGGAGATACGACATTTACTGTCACTCGACTTCAGGCTGGAGAGATGGTAGCAAAGGTGCTTCTTTGAGTGGTAGATGACTTTTCCACTGCCTATAGGGGGGTATTGGGGATGCTTGAGGATGGTGAGTTTGAGTGTTTCATATTCACTGAGAAGGACGTTGATGAGATGCGAGAGCGCACATTTCTTCTCCGGGATGAGATAGCT
>SZWC01001156.1:275810-285810 GCA_023375785.1 Penium margaritaceum
CCTGGCAGGGCTGTCCACCGAGAAAATCCTGAAGACCTCCAAACGTAGTCCGTGGGCTGTGGGAGCCCTCTGGTACACTGGGTAGGCTGCCAAGCTGCCTCCAACAGGTGGAGCATCACCTCAGGGAACTCTGTCTCCAGCTGGGTCCGCCTCAAGGATATGCACGAGCATGGACACGGCCGAGTGGTCACAACCAACTGTACAACTGTGTATGACTGACAACATCACAACACTCCCCCATGACCCGATGGTACGCATGTCCATACACGTGCAGAACGTGTGCCGGTGCAACACAGAGTGCACAACAGGGACCCGGACAATCACCCACTCTCGGACAAGGGTCGCAATCCGACGGAACGAACAGCCCCGAGGAACTTCCCACGTGCCAGTGCCTTGGTCAGGAAGTCAGCGCGCTGCAAGTCTGTGGCCACCCAGACGATGGAGATCAACTGCCGCTCCACCAGATCACGCACGAAATGATACTCGACAGCGATGTGCTTCGTACGTACGTGGAACACACCAGAGTTCTCAGCGATCACGAGAGCACTCTGGTTGTCGCATCGGAGGATGATGGTAGGCACGGACTGACCCAAGCACTGGAACAACCGCTGCAGCCACACCGCCTAAGCGGCGCCAGTGCCCAGAGCAACAAACTCAGCCTCTGAGGAGCTGCGAGCAATGCACCCCTGATTGCCGCTACACCAAGACACAGCGGTGCCACCAAGCAGGAACACGTAACCCGTGCGGCTGCGTCCATCAGGACTCCATGCCCAGTCGCTGTCGGTGTAGCCATCTACCACAACCGAGCACTGTCTCCGAAAGCGAAACCGTGATACGGTGTGGAGACCACATACCGGACGACTCGCAAAGCTGCGTGCAGAGCGCGAGCCCGAGGGGACTGCCTGAACTGTGCGAGTAGGTTGACAGCGAACGCAATGTCGGGACGCGTGGTCGTGGCCAAGTACATCAGTGATCCAATGATGCGCAAGTACAGGGTCACGTCCACAGTCTCGCCCAGATCGGCTGGGTCTGTCACATTCAGGGCGTCCTGCCTGTCGGGAGTGATGGGTGACGAGGCGGCGGGAACAGCGCCAAGGAGGTCAGCAAACCGCTCCCCCACAACCTGTGCATATCGTGCCTGATGGAGGAGGAGTGTCCGTCGACAACGATCACACACAATCTCCATCCCGAGGAAAACAGCCGCTGGACCAAGGTCCTTCATCCTGTAGGCGGCCTGCAGGACCGCCTTGGCCTCCTTCACGGCCTCCTGTGAAGGAGACGCAATCAGGAGATCGTCCACATACACCAGAATGGCAGTGAGGTGCTCGGCTGTTCGTCGGATGAAAAGTGACGGGTCGGCATCACTCTGGACGTACTCGGCCTGAGTGAGGGTGCGAGTGATCTCTCGGTTCCAGCACCGGGGAGACTGCTTCAGGCCATACAAGGCCTTGCGCAAGCGCCAGACCTTGTTGCCTTCGACCTCAAACCCAGGTGGCTGGACCATGTAGATCTCCTCCTCCAAGGTGCCGTGGAGGAACGCATTGTTCACATCCATCTGGTGCAGCTCCCAGTCATGGTGAGCGACCACACCAAGCAGCGCGCGAGCTATGCTCATGCGGCCAACAGGGGCAAAGATGTCAGTGAAGTCGATCCTCTCAACCTGAGAGAATCCCTTGGCAGTCAAGCGGGCCTTATAGCGGTCCAGTGAGCCGTCAGGCTTCACCTCCTTGCGGAAGACCCACTTGGCCTGCACGACCTTCCGTCCCTTAGGATGGTCGACCAGCTCAAAGACTCTGTGCTCCCGGATGGCCCTGAGCTCGTCCTCACAGGCGGCCCGCCACTGCTCAGCATCCTCTCCTGAGAGAGCCTCCTTTAACGTGTATGGATCAGGGACCGTCAAAGGGGAGCTCCGGGTGGCCAGGACACATGCCTCATGGGTCGGACGGACCGCAACTAGGTCAGCGGCAGCTGCCTGTGCAGCCTCGTGCTCGTCAGCGATCAGCTGGTTCCCAATGGGACAAGCTGGGTGCACCTCCGTGTAGGTGCCTTGGACACTTAGGCCGAGAGCCTTTGTGCCAGGGTCACCACTGTGCACGCTGCGCGTGCGTCGTCTGGGTGGCGCAACCGCAGTCGAAGGTGCTCGTGAGGCCAGTGGGCGGAGACGCCCACCTGGTCCACGGGAGTAGCCCGAGTCTGAGCTGACCGACGGTTCTGGCACAGGGAGGGCAGGTGCTGTCTCTGGAGACGCTGCAGGCGTGGGCGAGACAGGCGCGGCAGGCGCAGGCGAAATAAACGCTACAGGCACAGACGAGACGTGTGCGGCAGGCGCGGGCAAGACAGTCGCGGCGGGCGCGGGTGAGGCAGGCGCGGGTGAGGCAGGCGCCGCAGGCGAAGAGGCGGCAGGTGTAGCCCCGGCAAAGCAGGCGCTGCAAGTGCGGGCGAAGCAGGCGTCGCAGGTGCGGACAAAGCAAGTGCTGCAGGTGCGGGTGAGACAGTCGCGGCAGGCACGGGCGAGACAGTCGTGGCGGGTGCAAGCGGGGCAGGCGTAGAGACTACAGGCCCGACAGCAATGATGGCCGGGTCAATGGTGGCCAGCGACGGTCCTACCCCGGAGGGACCCCGGACGGACTCACCCTGTGGGGTAGACTCCCCCATCTGACGGGAGGCCTCACAGGTGGGAACGTGAGACGCTGCCTGGGTGAGAATGGCAGACAGGTCGCGATACGACAGTGCCTCAAAAAATAGCGCGTTGCGCGACTCAACGATGCGGTGGCGACCCGCATCCCAGAAACGCCACGCTTTGGAGCGCGAGGAGACACCGAGGAAGGCACACATCCGGCTGCGCGGAGAGACCTTGGACCCCTGCTGGTCCTCGGTGTACCAGACACAGGCCAAGGAACCCCAGACGCGAGCAAGCCTGAGGTCCGCACGGCGACCGAACCACAGCTCATACGGCGTGACGTGGTCCGGCAAGGGACCATGCGGGAGGCGGTTCCAGACCCACGTCATGTAGGCGAAGCCCTCGAAGGCGAAGGACTCCGGGAGACCGCACTCAGCGCGCATGGCGCAAACCGCGTCCTCCATGGTGCGGTTCGAGCGCTCGGACACACCGTTCTGCTGTGGCGTAGCAGGGGTCGAGAGCTGGTGACAGATACCAAGCTCGGTGAAGTGAGTGGTCAGCTCACCGAGATACTCACCGCCGTGGTGAGAGCGGAAGGTGTGGAGGGAGTGACGAGACTGACGCTCGGCCATCACGAGCCACAAGCGCATGGCTAGAGCGGCATCATTCTTGTGGCGGAGGCAGTAGACCCACCGCATGCGGGTGAAGTCATCCGTGAGGGTAAGAACATACCGACCACGGTCAGCGACAGACTCGACAGGGAGAGGTCCGAGGAGGTCAGAGTGGACAAGCTCCAGGGGACGCTGCGCGCGAGTGACGGAGGCAGGGTAGGTGCATCGATGCATCTTGCCCTGAGCACAGAACAGACAGTCGGTCTTGGGCGGCTTCTCGAAGGAAGCCGCGTCAAGACTGAGAGCGGGCTGTGTACGAATGAGCCTGGACACAGTGTCCGTGCGCACATGACACAGGCGCCGATGTAACAGGCGCTGGTGGTCAGGAGACAACACCCCCGTGACAAAGACGTGGGCAGATGAGCAAAGAGAAGAGTCAGGAGCAGAGCAGCGCACGATGCGATACAGGTCATCCACAACAGAGGCACGCAACACAACCGTGGAAGTGTCAAGTGCAGTGATCGTGGCATCATCAATGGAGTGGTGAACAGAGAGACCCATCCTCGTGCAGGCACGGACAGAGAGCAGGCTGAGCTCGAGATCAGGCACGAAAAGCACGTCAGAAAGATACACGGGACCAGACGGACCATCGAACCGTACGACCCCTGTCCCCTGAACAGGTAGTGACTGCCCAGAACGTGTCCGCACTGACCGAACAGACCCAACAGGACCAAGCACGACAAAGGCGGAACGGTCGCATGTCATGTGGTGAGTGGCCCGTGAGTGAATGATCCAATGGCCACTCGCCTCACGACCTGTGGTGGTCACGGTACAACGAGCAACGGAGCACGCTGCCTTTGCTGGACGCTCAGCAGGTGTGGCAGGACAACGGGACAATGCACGACGATGCGACTCATCCAACCACTCTGTGCTGTCAGACTCATCCTCACCAGGCAACGCAGCCCCCCCACAAGTACGACCACGTGCCACAAACACAGATGGACAGTCAGTCTGTGGACCACTCGGCTATGAGAGCACACTCGCACCTCCCTGTGAGCGAATTGCCAGCAGTCGACGTAGCTCCGCGATGGTCTGGTCCCTCGGGTCCGGCGCGGTACTCCCCCCGGATCGCGGAGGATCTGCCGCCGGTGCTGCCCCCAAGGTCGCTGCGGCACAGGCTGCTGCTCCAGTGCGGATCCGTTCCTCGTGGGCTGCCTGAAGACCGCGGGTGATCCTCGCCCAGTCCAGCTCCTGCTGACATTCAGTGTAGCGATGAGGTCCGCCGCAGTTGTGGCAGCGGACCGCCCGTCTGGTGCCACCGGAAGGCTGCTGCGGTCCCCTCTTCTTCTTCCCCTTCTTCCCCTTCACGGCTGCTGCAGTGGCTGTCGAAGTAGCAGGGGAGGAAGCGGGAGAGGCAGAGGTGGAGCTGGTGGGGGTGAAGGTGGACGACGGTGTGGAAGGCGTAGAGGACGTCGCTCCCACTGCTGCTGCGGCCATGGCGCCCTGCCGATGCGTGCGGGCTGCCTCGTCAGCTGTCGCGACCTGGATGAAGTACCACTGCGTCCAGGGCAACAGCTGCAGGGTGTTGGACATGGACGCGAGGACGTCCTGGTCGAGGCGGGAGAAGGTGTCAGTGAACTCGAGGCGCACTCCCAGCATGATGGTGTCCAGCGCCCAGAGCTGAGAGCTGCCTCCGGTGCCCAGACGAGTGTACAGGCGCATGGCCCGACGCCAATAATCAGCTCCTGACTCCGAGGATCCCTGATGAAGGGAGTGGAACTCGTGAAGGCGCGCTGACCGGGTCGCGTGAGTCTCTGCTGCAAAAAGGGTTAGCGCCAGCTCCCAGCCGCGGCGCGGGTCTGCGCCTGCTCCTGTTCTAGGCGCGCCCAGGAAGGGGCGGAAGTCGACCACTGTCTCCTATGGAACTGCGTACAGCAGTCCACGCATGGCACGCGCTGCCGTCTGGGACTGGAGCGGATCAGCCGTCTGGTACTGGCTGTGGTAGTAGGACCAGACTCCCTCTGAGTCTGCCCATACCTGAAACAGCACCTCCCAACATTCAAACCCCGCCTTGCTGTCGTAGCGAGGCGGGGAAGTCTCGAAGTCCTTGGGTCGTCGCTCCGTGGGGAGCTGGACCTCTGGTGGTGCTAGGAGCGGGCGTGGGAAGGGCATGAAAGGCATCAACGCTGCTCCTCCAGTGGCACCCGAGACCTGACGCGGGTCGGTCTGCTGCTGCTGCTGCTGTTGCTGCTGCTGCTGTCCCCTCGGACTGGGCGCCGATGTCTCAATGCGCAGGCTCCTCATCTGCTCCATCAGTCGGCGAAGCGCGTCCTCCCCAGTGGGAGGTGGCGCTTGATCCCACTCCTCGACCATGGACTCTTGTCTCTGTGCAGGGGCGGCAGTGGGGCCAGCAGACTCCTGGGCCGATGGGGTTGCCTCTCTCTCTCTCTCCTGGGCTGATGTCCCGGTGTCCCAGACAGAGAGACCAAGGCATCGCGGATCTGTCGCAGCATAGCTGACTGCTCATCCTGGCGCTGGCGGANTGGTGAAATTTTCGTCTTCAAAAAGTGGGGAAAAAGGCCAAAACGACCTGATTTTGTGCTCAGGCCGAAAAAATGAAAAATTCAAATCAGTGATGCGGAACGGTGAATGCTGGAGGCTACAGAGCTCCAAATGAGGCGAGGAAGGGCGCGATGGAAAGCTTGAGATCTAAGCTTTCCAACGAGCCATAGCGCGCAACTTTTGGTGGCTATTTGAGTCCGGCACAGGCGGGTGAAGAGAGGATGGCGGCTGACGCGATTTGCGTCTGCGGCTCCTCCACGTCCGTGCGGCTTCCAGGAAGCTGCACGGCTGGAGTCAGCACCTACAAAAGGTACTGGTGCCTCTGGTGCCTGAGTGGCCACGGCCGCCGCTGCTGCTGTTGCTCGCTGATGGTGCTGTTGCTCGCCCGGTTTGCGGCTCCAAGTCGCCACACGGGCGGCCTCGGACCGGCTGCTGCTGCGCGCAAGGGCTCCAACGGCCTCAAGCCGTTGTGGCACGCTGCAGCTGCAGCACGAACCTGCCGTTGCGGTTTCTGACGCATCAGGACGATGGCATATGCGCCGCTGCGTGCTCTTGTCGCTTCAAGCGACTCAGGGTGGTGATGGGTCCAACCAGGACCTGCTGCTGCTGCTGTGGGCTGCTGCCACTGCTGCTGCTCACTGCTGCTGCAGCTGCTGCGTCTCTGCTGCGCAGCACGACGAGCACTGGCTCGCCTGCTCTGATACCATGAGAAGATTCAAGGAAGCTTCCGAGCCTTTCTGCTTGCTAGCCTGACAGCACGGGTCTGGCTGGTTGACACAGGTCATGCAAGGGACAACAAGGGTAGGGAGAGACACGTGCACTTGTATCTCAAGCTTCAACTGAAGTAAATGCACAGAGAGATAACAAATGACAGGTCCACAGCATAAATAGCCACCGTGGCTCACGGCGGGTGGCGCACACGGCGGTGCCTGTCAAAACATGAACCGGCCCAAAACCACTGTTTTGGCCATAATTCTGCGCACAAGTGTCCAAACGGAGCGCCGTCTGATCCTACGGATGCACGACAAAAAGACAAACACAACGACTGGTCACACGCCTACGTCCGGGAACAGCCGGAGAGTGTAAGAAAACAAAATTGTAAATCAGCCTGGCAGGGCTGTCCACCGAGAAAATCTGAAGACCTCCAAACGTAGTCCGTGGGCTGTGGGAGCCCTCTGGTACACTGGGTAGGCTGCCAGGCTGTCTCCTGCGGGTGGAGCATCACCTCAGGGAACTCTGTCTCCAGCTGGGTCCGCCTCAAGGATATGTACGAGCATGGACACGGCCGAGTGGTCACAACCAACTGTACAACTGTGTATGACTTACAACATCACAACAACTATGGGTTCGCATGGATCTAGGCAACTTGGAAGCCTGCCCCCCAAAAAACCCGTGTGCTTGAGATTTTTTTTTTGGCTGAAAAGTCGCCTCGGTGGTGGTTAACCCCTGCCCGCATCTTTCGAAGGGAAGTTTCAGGGAATGAAACCCTGCGTTCCATGCCACTTATGTCGCACCGAGGTAGGCTCCTTAGGGACTTTGTCCCTAGGGTTATGTGGGAATGTTGTGCCTGCACCATGACCCACTAACATCTACCATCGAAGGTATTTTCAACCAACGGTCGTAACCGTTGGTCAGGGGGGTTCCTAAGCAGCTCGATGAGCTGCTTGTGGAATTACCCATCCCCCCGGAGTGGTGGTCTGTTACATATCCAGTTGTGCCGTACCTCTGGGGCAAATGTCAAATGTGCTAGATGGACCTTACGGTCCATTCTACATATTTCTGGGTGTTGGGTTAGGGTGTTGATGATTGTGTCGATCTTCTTGTGGCTAGTTGTGTTTATGTTTTGTAAGTGGAGGATGTGCATGTTGATATATTCCTCAAACCTACTGAGAATGAGTGGCAAAAGTATATGTGCTGTGTCGCGTGGGTTTTTTTGTTTTACCAAGGCTGATTTGGCATCTTGGTTTCCAGATTTCGTGGAATGTTGTGGCTTGGAGGAGCAGTTGAATACATGTGCCAAACCCCATCCACCACCCTCACCTTCCACCCCCTCTCTGAACGAAACCGTGTGCTTCAGATTCAGATCAGCCTCTTGGTCTCACCAGCTCGAGTGACCATGCACACAACGGCTGCCTATGAACCGTTTCCCTGTCGGTGCCTTCTGAGATGGTCGGCAAGGCTTACCTGACAAGTCCTTTTGAACCACGACTGGAGAGGCAAATAGTTCCGAACGCGGCTTCAGTTAGTGCAGTTTGTTTGGAACTTGTATTTCTAACCGAAGGTTTTTGAGCCTTTCGAAGGATTTCGGAGATGTGGCGGCGAGTCTGAGTTTGTTGACCCCTTCTGGCTCGCCGTGTGTGAGAGGTTGGAAGTCTGACGTGGTCAGCTTTTTTCTTGAAGGGATTCTCGAGGTTCGTCAGACATGCGCTGTAGCCACTCGGTACGATTTCCCTCGAAAACGTCTTTGAGACCGGCCTCGGGCGTGAGGGAATAGAAATACAGTCTTATACCGAGACATGTTGCATGTCGTAGGCCAGCAACTCGTGAGAGCACGACTGTGCTTTGGGAGTGTCTGGAGGTTCGATGGTCGGCACTGAAACAATCGTCAAGAAAAAAAGAGTTTTCTACTGGAATGCTGAGCGGGAGGGGATAGTTGGTACCCCCCGCACACCCCTCCTGCGCCGATTGCTGCAGCAGCGCCTGCTTCCGACTTGCGTCTGTCCGACGGCAACAGACTGCAAAGTCGTGGCTTCTGTCCCCGCGTCCTTTGTCTGGACGCAATTGCGACAGATGGACCCGAAGTCAAACACGACCAGACGGGTGAATCCGCCAGTCTTTGCGCAGGGCAGCAGGTTGAAGTCACCACCCCGCCTGCTGGCACACCACAGGACGCGGAGGGAGCAACCGCTGCCTCACACGTCAAGGAAGCAGGTGTCCTGCCCCGCCGACCACGCCTCACCTCACCTCCTGCTGCCGCACACGCAGTGAGGGGGACGCGCAGTGCTGCGCAAGTGGCCATCACCGTCCGTTGGCGGCCGTTACACGATGCCACGCTAAGTAGCCCTTGTTTGCTTTCTGTCTGGTTCATGTAGTTGAAAGGCCAGCAAGTAATCCCGAAGGTAGTGAACTTAAGAGTAGTCAACGTTGGCAGTCCTCTATCCAGCACATCGACCGAACAAACACGCCAGAGATTCTCAGACGGCTGCGATCGCCACCTTCAGCGTAGGCGGCGGAGGCGGCTGTGGCGGCGGCGGCGGCAAATGGAGGTGGCGACATTGCTACCGAGTCGAGAATCTGCCTCGAGCAAGGCAGTCCCGCAAGCATATCCGTGCAGTGGCGAAGAAATGCTCAGAAAGTCTCTCAAGTGATGATCGTCAGCCAGCTGCAAACCCTAGCCACCACTTCGCAGGGCCGTCAGAGGAGGAATTTTGGTGGGAGGGCGATGCACAAGATGAGGCGACTAGAGAAGCTCCTGCAGCAGCAGCAGCAGCAGCAGCAGCAGCAGCAGCAGCAGCAGCAGCAGCAGCAGCAGGGGAAAGCGTGGTAGAGTTTGAGCTTTGCAGTGAGGAGCGAAAAGTTCAACAGATGCCCTACGTCTAGTAGCTGCGAGAGTGAGGAGCTCTTCCTGTCCTGAAGATCATCGGCCAAGTGCTCAGCTGCCACTTGTGGCTCTGGTCCTCGTACCGTACGTGACGCACGATAACAGCAGCTCAGCGGCTCAGTAGCACAGTGGCTCAGGCTTCCACAACCCTTGTTGCTTCACTGTCACACGCACAGTAACAGCGGCTCAGACTCCCGAAACCCTAGCGGCTCCTGCGCTAGTGAAGCGTTAGTGTCTGGAAGGCGTACAAGATTGTAGGGCACGCAGGGTGCTTGGCGAGAAGCCTGCTCCGCCCTATTGCCTCCTGCTGGCCGTGAAGCCGTCGTTGGAGCTGCGGGTTGGACGCCGACCCATCACGGCATGGCGCCACCGTGGCGCAGATTCCGCCGGCCAGGCTGGCAGCTGCCGCCGCGGCTTCACTGTAGGGAATGCGAGCAGCCACCAAACTCTGGCGTCTTCTGTGACAGACTTATAAGAGAAGCAGGAAACTGCAGCCGCTGCTCCTGCTGCCGCAGCTGCAGGAGCAGCAGCAGCAGCAGCAGGACCGGCAGCAGCAGCAGTAGCTGCAGTAGCGGCGACGACGGCAGCAGTGGCAGCAGCAGCAGC
>SZWC01001156.1:297830-312569 GCA_023375785.1 Penium margaritaceum
GCGGTGCGCAGCAGTGGCGACGCCCTCCTTGTCGACAACATCTTCATCCCTGCCACGGCAAAGCAGGAGGTCACTGCGTACACAGGGAGAATCAACACGTACGACGACATGACTGCGGTGCTGGGCTCTGTCGACGACCTGCTCCTTGTCGGAGCGACCCTGCAGGAGTACGGGGGTGGAGAGATGGCCCTCATGTTCCCGCCATACGAGCTGGATTATGCTCTGGCCGATTACACTCTCTTGAACTTCATCAGAGGAAACGCAGGAGCAAAGTTCAGTGCGAAACCGTCTGCGTCGAGGTCCCTTATGGCCAGGACAATAGACTCCGCCTTGAAGTGGCAACGACGGAGGAGAAAAGTCTCTCAAAGGGCTAAGCACCGGAGGGCAAAAAAATCTACAAACTGGACAGTCTTGAGTTAGAAGTGGATTTTGTTTTTGGCTAGGCATACATCTAGTTTGCTCCACTTCTTCTTCTCGGCTCTCCTGCACTTCTCCTCACTGCTCACCTGCCCCACTCCTTTCCTGCCTCCCTCTACCAGCCTTGCTCACTCTCTCCCACCAATCATTCACCTCCATCCCTCTCCTGGCCTCCCTCATTACTGCGTCCTCTTCCTTCCTCTCTTCACCATCTCCCTCTGTTGGAAATTCCCCCTCCTTTTGAGTCCTCTCGCCCTACACTCTGCCCTTGGCATCCCTAATTCCCTCCCCCTTAACTCGATCCCATGCTCCTGGCCCCTCTCTACGCTAGTAGAAATGAGGTCCACAGGTGAAGATGGATGTTAGAATGCGAGAAAGAAAAGATGTTGTGAAACTGATGACTGGAGACACAAGACAGGATGGTTGTGGGTGTGATGCAATTTGTCCACATGTGGCCTCTGGATTGTGGACGGGAGGCAGAGATAGGCAATGTGAGGGACCGTGCATGAAGGAGAGAGAATGTAAGGCGTGGAGCACTCACAACAGGCACCATAAATTGGGGAAGATTGCTTAGAAAGATCAAGCCAATTAAGCCAATCAAGCCAATCAAGTAGAGAGAGAGAGAGCAAGCTCGTGGGTCTTGTGGTTGAAGAGACCGCTCAACCGAGGATAAGAGGGAAACCAGGCACCACGTACATGGAAAACTAGGCAGCACGTTGGGGCAGCAGCGTTATTGATGCAGCGCGCGGGCTTCCGCACTAGTTGCTTAACTCTGCTGCCCCCTCACTCTGCTGCTCTATAGATTAAGTCTAGAAGCTCTGGGTTTGTTACTCAGAAATGTGCGCGCCATTGTCAGCGCCAGAAAGCAGCTGAAAACTGAAAGTGACTGATTAGGAATGAAAAATGAGCAACAATGGGAGACCCCTCCAAGTTCTAACTCCCTCCCACTGTTGGTTTTTTGCGCTCATTGTGCTCTGTTGTGTCCTCCCGGCTTGTGTACATTGGCGTGCAGATGACTGACGGCGAGACTCGACGCCGATGGAGTGTCGTCCGGTGGAGCCGACGCACGCTGAAGTGTTGAAGTTCGTTGGCCACTCACAACTCTGTGCCCTCTTGCCTCTCACACTGTGCACACACTTTGTACAGATTAAATTGACAATGGTTCCTCCTGAGAAAGCGTCCAGTGTGGCTATCATGGTTGGAGCCGCTGACGCCATCGAGCTGCTTCTGCTGCTGGACCCAGGAGTACTCTCTGGCATCGCCAAGACCATTGCATGAATCTCTCGGACCTTCTATATGACTCTCAGTAATGCGGTAGATGCCTGGGCTCGTACACTCTTACTGCCGTGCCCTGCTTTGTTTTTGCCTTGTCTTGCATGTGGAGAGGGAGCTGCATATTTCCCGGGTGCTGATCCTCAGGGGGCCACCGTGCCGGTTCTGACCGTGCATCGGTGAGAAGCCGCCACCGGTTAATGCCGAGTGGTCGGGCTCGACCCCCGGGTGGCGGCACTCATCCACTCGAGCTCGTCACTCGAAGTGGGTGAGCGCTCACCGGTTCTAGGTTCGCTCGCTCCCCCTCCTCTCACTTGTCTCTTGTGAAGTGTGGCAAGATTCTAAGGCAAAGCTTACCGCATCCATGGCGTCTCTCATGCTTTGCCATCACCCGCCTCATGAATCACTGGCNTGACCTTCTATATGACTCTCAGTAATGCGGTAGATGCCTGGGCTCGTACACTCTTACTGCCGTGCCCTGCTTTGTTTTGCCTTGTCTTGCATGTGGAGAGGGAGCTGCATGTTTCCCGGGTGCTGATCCTTAGGGGGCCACCGTGCCGGTTCTGACTGTGCATCGGTGAGAAGCCGCCACCGGTTAATGCCGAGTGGTCGGGCTCGACCCCCGGGTGGCGGCACTCATCCACTCGAGCTCGTCACTCGAAGTGGGTGAGCGCTCACCGGTTCTAGGTTCGCTCGCTCCCCCTCCTCTCACTTGTCTCTTGTGAAGTGTGGCAAGATTCTAAGGCAAAGCTTACCGCATCCATGGCGTCTCTCATGCTTTGCCATCACCCGCCTCATGAATCACTGGCTAGTAACATGTCACACTAGTAACTTCTGGTATCAGAGCAAGCGGGGATCCACTCCCGCCGCTCGTCGACCCTGGACCCTCGAATCTTCGCGTGGCCCACATTCCCCATGAGTCCGGCCGGTTCTCCCACCAGCCATCTCACTGGTCCGCGGCACATCTAGGTGCTGCTGCCTCTTCGCTCCCGTTTCTCCCTTCTTCACACCTGGCACCCGTCGCAACTGACTGCCTCGACTGTCTGGAGACCCATGGGTGTCACGTCCCTCCGCGAGCACTGCTCTCAGCGGCTTCTTCCGTGCATTTCCTCCCAGATCTGGGTTGCATCTGCAACCCCTCAGAGCTTCTCTTCACGGACGCTGTGACCACTTCTGGCCACACTCTACTGCCGCGGCTGTCCGTGACTCTCGTGTACCCTCTCTCGGGCCCTCTGCAACCCTAGAGCCCGTCCGCAGCCCATCTCCCAGCTGCTCTCGTACACGCTGAAGCACTCACTGCTTCCTTCAGCCATTCTTGGCTGCTACTGTTTACTCTGCACTGCAGCCGCCCGCTATGTACTCGGCGGATCCCTCCACACTCTCCTCTCTCACCCACGGCTGCATCTGCAGCCACACCAGGCACACTGGATTCTCCGCCCTCTGACAGATCTCCGGACGAGGACGTGGACTCCACTCCCACTGCAGTACACCACGCAGAACACGGACGTGAGGATACCCAAGACTACGACCCTCCTACCCCGCTTTGGGTTCGCATGTTGGATGACAACCATTGGCGAGACGACGTAGAAAGAGTAGCAGCAGCTCGTGAGGAGGAAATCAACCGCCAAGTCTACACTCCGGACGATTTGCCACCATCGCCTCCTCGCCATTCAGTCATGCAACCTCCACCCGGATTTGCACCCTCCACAGCTGCCGCCACCGCCGACTCAACTGCTGGCCCCTCTCCAGCTACTGCTCCATCTGCTGAACTACCTTCAGTACCTGAGGTTCCAGGCGTCATCCCTGTGCTGCAGGTCCACACCGACTCCATCGGCCTCGCAGGAGCGATTCTTGACGCAGCTGCAGGAGCTGCAGCTACTTTTGCTGCCACAGCCCGTGCGTACAGGGCTCCCACTCAGACCGCCGTGGGGCGGGCAGCCGACGCCTACTCACACGCAGCATCCTCTCTCACACTCCTTGCCGCTGCCGCTACAAACATTGCAACTCAGGTCACCGCAGCAGCAGGGTCTGTAGCCTCTGCTGCATCATCCGCAGCTGACGCACCTCTGCCGCCGTAGGCTCCATCCGAGCGTCCACAGCAGCAGCTGTCTTGACACCTACTGGAGCTCCACGTGAGCTCAACTCTCACGTCACCACCGGGGTGCTTATCGCCTCTGCATCGGCGGCCGTGGCAGGAGCCTCCGTCACCGGCTTGCTGTGCCTGACTGTAGCAATGGCCGGGTGGGTGGCGGTCCTCTTCTCCTCGGCCTCAGCAGTGGTGGCTCTCCTCTTCACTCTGCTGCCTCGTCACTAGCTCAGTGAGATACTCCTTTTCTTTAGGCTACTACTTCCTGCTCTCTACCTGTGGTGTCATCCTCTCTAGCTTTTCCTCATTCTCTCATCATGCCTGGCCCAGAGGATAAGCTAGAGGCTCTGCAAGCCGCACTTAGTGAAGCACAGGCCGAGCGCCGAAAGGCACAGGCAGAGCTTGATCGTGAGCGTGACGCACAACAGGAATTAGCTGCCACAGTAGCTGCATTGGTCATAGAACGTCTCCGTGCTATACCAGCGTTCACTGCAGCTCTTACTGCAGACCAGTCAGGATCCACAGACTCGTCTGTTCCGCCTGCTGGTGGCGTTCCCAACGCCTCCTACCCTGCTTTTTCAGCTGGGGGGGCCTCAGTTCGGCCTCTCCCACCAGCGCGCCAGAAAGACTTCAAGACGCCACCACCTCAATTCACCACGAAGCTCACCTTCACCTCATGGGAAACACGCTTCAGTGCGTGGGCCCAAGGTGAGCTTTTGTGGGAGTACTACTCTCCAGCCAAGGCACCTTTTTTGCCGCAACCGATGGAGGCTGCCCGTGCTGTTCGGGCGCTCATCAACGCCGGACCGGAAAGTCTTCTGGACGACATCGGCACGTACAATGCCGACCCTATCCGAGGCACAAGTGCAGATCCAGTCGGTGCCTATGCACTCATCCGCCGCCGCAAGACAGTAACTGGGCATGCTGCCCAAAGCGCTCTCACTGTCCAGTTCAACACATTGCAGATGCGAGCGGATGAGACTGCAGATGAGTACTGGGCCCGCAACTTGCGGCTCCTACGCGACCTTGGGAAGGCTGCACCAGGCCCCCTCTCGGCCTGTCTCTCCATTGTTGCCGGCCTCATTCCTGAACTATCCGATCTTTATCTCCACGTGTCTCAGGCTGAGCTTGAGCGCCTTGCATCGTCTCCCGTTCCTGCTGATGCCCCACCGGGCATTGGTCCTCTCTTTGACTTCACTGCTGCACGCCTCACCGATTGGTGGAATGCCCTCCAGAACAAACGCATGCATCGTGCGGCCATTGCAGCCATCACCACCTCCTCACCATCCTCCTCTACTGCAGCGTCTTCCACCACTTCATCTTCCCAGGCTAGAGTACACTCCACTCAGGCCTCCAACCGTGGAGGGAACAATGGCTCCGGCCCCGGCCGCGGCGGGGGCCGCCAAAGTAAAGGGCGTGGGGGTGGTCGTGGGGGCAGAGGCTCTACCACATCTGTCGCAGACGTTACCTGCTGGAACTGTGGTGCGGCCGGACACTCGGCGCCCAAGTGTCCCGCCCCACGTGACGATGCACGGTTTGCATCATCTATGCATGCTCACTCGGCGCGCACCGGCGTCACAACCTCATCATCCGCAACTGCCATGACTGTTTCCTCTTCCTCCTCTTCCTCAGCCCTGTCCACCACACTCGCTCCTCTCCAGCCACCACCGCCATCTCCCACCACTTGGGGGTGGGTCCCACCACCGTCCGGACCTACCCACTACGGTCCCCCATCCTCACACTATTCAGTCCCTCAGTGGGGACGGGACGATGGTCACTACTCTGACCGCTCATCAGACCGCTCCTCTGACCGCTCCTCCGAGCGTTCTGATCGCCGAGACGAGGAGCGCATCCTCGAGCGACGACTTGCTGAGCTTCTTCATCTTCGCTCTCAGGGAGGTGAGAGTGTGAGTGGCCGTGTTTCTGTCTGTGAGTCCGACGCCACTCTTCGTGGCTCGTCCTCTGGGGCTGTTCAGGGGGACCTGCCTGATGATCGTGCATGGATTGAGGATTGGCAGTCGCACACGTTACCTTCTCGTCTTGGTCATTGCTCGTTGTCCTCTGCACGTGGCACCGTGGCTATTTGTCTGGCTCTCCCCTCCACACGTGCTTCCCCTGGCCTATGGATCATTGACTCTGGAGCCACTCACCAGATGACCTCCTGTCGTTCTCACTTTGTGTCCCTTGGGCCCGTTCAGTCTGTCCGTTCTGTACGCACTGGCTCCGGCCAACTTCTTCCTGTCCAAGGTGTTGGTGTTGTTCGTTTTCTTGGACCTGGTGGGACAGTCTACCTCCCTGACGTTCTGTACGTTCCTGACCTTGAAGTCAGTCTGCTCTCTGTCACCACCCTTGACGACCAGGGCATGGACTTCTCGTCCAGCCGCGGCCTTGCCTCTATCTCTCTTCATTCCTCCGGCCATGTCGTTCTTCGTGGTGTGCGCTGTGATCGCCTGTTTCGTGTGCCGCTCACGTTCTCACCGTCTTCCGCTGCGTCTGCATTTGTGCATGTTGCTCCGTCACTTTCCCCAGCTCATACTGAACTCCTGCATCGCCGCCTCTGTCACATCCACACTGCTGCCATCCAGCGCCTTCTGCACCTCCAGCCTGCACATGGCCTTGACCCTGCCACCTTCTCTCCACCCTGCTCCTCAACCTGCCTGGACTGTGCCAGCGGCAAAATGCATCGTTCACCCTTCTCCACGTCTGAGTCCACTACCACTCATCCCCTTGACTTGGTCCATGCAGATGTCATGGGCCCATTGCCACATGACTTCCTTGGGGGCCTTGGCCGTTACGTCCTGTGTCTCATAGATGACTTTTCTCGCTACCGTTGGGTGTTTGCCCTACGACACAAAAGTGAGGTCACCGACGTCATTGATTCCTGGCTTCCCCAGGCCGAGCGGGCCTGTCTCCGGTCCCTGCGCGTGTTTTGCAGTGACCGTGGTGGTGAGTTTTTTGGTCCCACGTCCCGCTTCCTTGAATCCCGTGGTGTCCGCCTTGAGTCCTCTGCTCCATACACCCCCCAGCAGAATGGCGTGTCTGAACGCTGGAACCGCACTCTTGCGGATGGGGTTCGCTCCTTGCTCTCTGCGTCTGGTCAGTCCCCACTCTTTGCCTTTGAGGCCATGTCATACATGACTTGGGTCTGGAACCGTGTCCCTCATGGCCCTCTCCCTCACACTGTCACTCCTTTTGAACGCTGGACTGGTCAGCATGCAGATCTTTGCCTTGCCCGTGTGTGGGGCTGTCTAGCCTCAGTCTGGGTGCCTACTGATCAACGCGACGGCAAACTGTCCCCACGTGGTCGGTTGTGCATCTTCCTTGGTATCTCCCCCTTCTCGAAGGCGTGGCGATTCTGGGACCATTCTCGTTGTCGCGTCATCGAGTCTCGTGACGCCCTATTCTTTGAGCATCTCTTTGAGCGTGACGCATCCCGCTTTGGTGGGTCCCTCTCTCCGCTTGTTCGGGGTGGGGGTGGTTCTCCGCCCTCTGGTGGGCCTGGTGGTCTGCCCTCTAGCGGGCCGCCTGGGCTCCCCTCAGTGCATCCCTCGGACCCCACTGCCTCCTCCTCTCCTGAGCAGAGCACTCCCTTGCCTGGGTCCCCCTCTCCTGTGTCTCCCTCCACTGTCCCGGTGTCCTCTCCCAGTCCAGATCATGGCTTCCCCACTGCTGCTTCTCCCGTAGCATCGTCCTCTACCTTCCCACCTGGTGCCGTCTCATCACCTGTCCCGGTTGAGCCAGCGCTCGCCTCCTCGCCACCTCGTTCTGCGACTCCCCCTGCCTCTGCGTGTGCTCCTTCCATTCCCCCCGTCTTACCCTATACACGCGGAGGGCGTCTCAGGGCTCTTCCCTCTCACACTCAGCCTGTCATTTCCGGTGACCCTGGTCTTCGCGCCCTTGGTCTCACCGCCTCGTGCCTGTCCGCATCTGCGTCTGTCGTTCATCCCAGCACCGCACTTGGCTACTCTCTTATCGAACAAGAGTTCCACTCTGCCTTATCTTCCTCTGTTGCAGGCTATGTTGCCTCGTGCTTTGCTGCTGCTGGCCTCTCTCCTCTTTCCCCAGAACCACTGACCGTCCAGGCAGCCCGCACTGCCTCGGATTCTTCGTTGTGGGAGAAGGCCATGAAGGCCGAGCTCGATGCACTATCTGAGCACGGTGTCTATGAGCTCGTTGACCTCCCACCGGGGCGCAAGGCTGTCGCTGCCAAGTGGGTGTATCGGCGAAAGCTGAACCCTGACAACACGGTGGAGCGGTACAAGGCTCGTCTTACCGCTAAGGGATTTTCTCAAATCCTTGGTGTTGATTTTGATGAGACCTTCGCTCCTATCGGTCGATACACCACAGCCAGGGCTCTGCTCAGTCTAGTTGCTCAACATGACTGGGAGCTCGAGCAGATGGACGTCAACAATGCCTTTCTGCATGGCAGGTTGGATGAAGAGATCTACATGGTACAACCACCCGGATTCTCTGATGGAACCAATCGGGTCTGGCGCTTGCGTAAGGCCCTCTATGGCCTCAAACATTCGCCACGATGCTGGAACCAGGAAATTACCGCCACTCTTGAGAAAGGTGGCTACAAGCGAAGTGTCGTTGACCCGGCACTGTTTCTTGGACCCCCCACCAAACCACTTGTAGCGATTCTCGTCTACGTGGATGACCTTCTAATTGCCTCTCCCGATGCTGCAACGGTGAAAGCCGCCAAGTCCTTGCTGCAAGCAGCATACAAAATGAAGGACCTTGGCCCAGCTCGTGTCTTCCTAGGCATGGAGCTGGAGCGCGACCGTGCACGTCGCGTATTGCATGTGCACCAGGCCGCGTACATACGCAGCCTGGGGGAGCGCTTCACACCACTTCTTGTCTCTATCCCCACAGCGTCCACACCCATGACTCCAGCTGGCCAGTCCCTACTCAAGTCACAGGACCTCTCAACCCTGGGGGAGCCGGTTGATGTCACAGACTACCTGCGTGTCATTGGCTCCCTCATGTACCTTGCTACCACCACACGTGCAGATGTGGCCTTTGCCGTGAACTTCCTCTCTCAGTTCTCTCAGTGTCCTCGCGAGTGCCACCTCGAGGCAGCATTGCGAGTGGTGCGGAATGTTCTCTCCACACCCCGTATTGGACTGTGCCATCGTGCACAGCCCTCCGTGGTAGTTGACAGCTTCACAGACAGTGACTGGGCGCATGATTCTGATGCACGCAGTCGCACGGGGTACATCTTTCTTGTTGGAGGGACTGCTGTCTCCTGGAAAAGTGGCAAGCAAGGATGTGTGGCACGTAGCACTGCTGAGGCTGAGTATGTAGCATTGGGTGCAGGCACTTGTGAGGCTATTTGGTTGTGCCGTCTGCTGCAACAACTACGTGTTCCCATTCGCTGTATCACTCTGCGCTGCGACAACCAAAGCACAAAAGCCATTGCTAAAAACAGCGGCATGCACCAATCACGCACCAAGCACATCAATGTTGAGCACCACTTTGTTCGCGAATGCATTGCCGCTGGTGTCGTTCGCATCGCATGGGTGGACACACGGTCACAAAGAGCTGACTTTCTCACTAAGGCCCTCAGTCGCAATGTCTTCAAAAGTGCTGTTCACTCTGTGGGTCTCATCAGTCAGCACGATCACGGCTGAAAGTCAGTGTTGTTGTTTCTCCTCACCTCGTGTGGTCATCTCTTGTGATTCTTCATGTGTGTGTGGGTTGCTTGTCTACGGGTCATGGGGGAGTGTTGAAGTTCGTTGGCCACTCACAACTCTGTGCCCTCTTGCCTCTCACATTGTGCACACACTTTGTACAGATTAAATTGACAATGGTTCCTCCTGAGAAAGCGTCCAGTGTGGCTATCATGGTTGGAGCCGCTGACGCCATCGAGCTGCTTCTGCTGCTGGACCCAAGAGTACTCTCTGGCATCGCCAAGACCATTGCATGAATCTCTCGGACCTTCTATATGACTCTCAGTAATGCGGTAGATTCCTGGGCTCGTACACTCTTACTGCCGTGCCCTGCTTTGTTTTTGCCTTGTCTTGCATGTGGAGAGGGAGCTGCATGTTTCCCGGGTGCTGATCCTTAGGGGGCCACCGTGCCGGTTCTGACTGTGCATCGGTGAGAAGCCGCCACCGGTTAATGCCGAGTGGTCGGGCTCGACCCCCGGGTGGCGGCACTCATCCACTCGAGCTCGTCACTCGAAGTGGGTGAGCGCTCACCGTTTCTAGGTTCGCTCGCTCCCCCTCCTCTCATTTGTCTCTTGTGAAGTGTGGCAAGATTCTAAGGCAAAGCTTACCGCATCCATGGTGTCTCTCATGCTTTGCCATCACCCGCCTCATGAATCACTGGCTAGTAACATGTCACACTAGTAACTTCATGAAGTCGTCTCGCGGTTCGCTGGAGCCTCCTCTCTCCGGCGACGTGTTCAGCTCCATCGGCAGGCCTCCTCGGCGGTCGCACTGCCGGCAGTCACTGCCGCCGCAGTCGCTATCTGCATGCGTCCAGCGCGTACTGTCGTGCCTGCGTCGTCATGCACTGCCTAGGGTCCCAGTTGCATGTTGCATGGCCCTGTTTGGCAGCATAAACCATCGTGGGCACTATCTGGGTTTAGGCTGCCATAACTCCTCGCTACTATTTTTCTAGCAGATTCTGACCGCACGGCTGCGTTTGCAGCGTCGGTATTGTGGTATGGTCCAGTTTTCAGGCAAAACAGACGACGCCCGGGTTTTGGGCTGTCAGCTGCCTGGCAGGCCTCACCGAGAAAACCTGCCAGCCTGAACTGAGCTATATTCTGATTCGCTGATGAACTGAGTAACAAGCTCTACAGAGCTGGGNGGGGGGGGGGGCTAGAACTTGGAGGGGTCCCCCATTGCTGTTCATTCTTCATTCCTAATCAGTCATTATCAGTTTTCAGCTGCTTTCAGGCGCTAACTCTGGCGCGCGCGTTTCTGAGTAACAAAACCTAGAGCTTCCAGACTTAGACTCTAGAGCAGCAGACTGAGGGGGCAGCTGACTTAAGCAACGAGCGTGGAAGCCCGCACGCTGCGTCAACAACGCTGCTGCCCCAACCTGGTGCATAGTTTCCTTTTTGGTATCAGAGCCAGAGCGTAGCAGCAGCAGCAGATGACTGGCGAACAGGTGCCAGACAACGCCGACGGACCTCCCATACGCGCCAGTGCAGGGGAAACGCTGCCGGATTTTTTCCGACAGCATTGAACCTCCTGGTGGCGGCGTCAGAATTCTTTCCACGGCCACTGGGCCAGGGGAAATGCTGCCGAAGTTTTTTTGGCAGCACTGACCCCCACGCATGACGCGAGGAGGTGAGCGGCAGGCGGCGTCTGACGTCTGTGGGCGACGACGCACGCGGCAACGTCACCCAGGTGCAGTGACTGGCACCACCAGCAGCAGCAGGCAGAAGCAGCAGCTCGTAGCAGCCCGCAGCAGAAGCAGCTCGCAACAGCAGTAGCAGCAGCTCGTAGCAGCAGCAGCAGCCCGCAGCAGCAGCAGCTCGCAGCAACAGCAGTAGNTTCGGCAGCACTGACCCCCACGCATGACGCGAGGAGGTGAGCGGCAGGCGGCGTCTGACGTCTGTGGGCGACGACGCACGCGGCAACGTCACCCAGGTGCAGTGACTGGCACCACCAGCAGCAGCAGGCAGAAGCAGCAGCTCGTAGCAGCCCGCAGCAGAAGCAGCTCGCAACAGCAGTAGCAGCAGCTCGTAGCAGCAGCAGCAGCCCGCAGCAGCAGCAGCTCGCAGCAACAGCAGTAGCAGCAGCGTGCAGCAGCAGCAGCAGCCCGCAGCAGCAGCCGGCTGCAGCAGCCCGCAGTAGTAGCAGGCAGTAGCCGCAGCACGCAGCACGTGCAGCAGCGTGCAGCAACAGCAGCGGGCTGCAGCAGCTGCTGCAGCGAGCTGCAACAGCCGACAGCTACAGCAGCAGCAGTGAGCAGCAGCTGCCAGCCGCGGCAGCTGCTTCCCGTTGCTCGCAGCGAGCGAGCAGCGAGCAGCAGCCCGCTGCTGCCAGCGAGCAGCAGCTCGCTGCTGCTAGGCGAGCAGCAGCCCACTGCTCGCAGTAGACAGCGGGCTGCTACCCGCTGTGACAATAGAAAAAAAAAGAACAAAACAAAAAGAGAGACAACAGAAAAAATTCCCCCACCCCCGCAGCTCGCTGCAGCAGCCTGCAGCTGCAGCGAGCAGCTGTTGCAGCACGCAGGAGCTGTAGCAGCACTCAGTTGCAGCAGCAAGCTGGAGCAGCTCGCTGCTACAGCACCAGCAGCCACAGCAACTGCTGCAGCTCGGAGCACGAGCAGCAGTAGCTGCAGCACCCGTAGCAGCAGTAGCAGTAGCAGCAGCAGCACCAAACAGCTGCAGCAGCAGCAGCTACAGCAGCAGCAGCAACAGCAGTAGCAGCAGCAGCAGTAGCAGCAGCTACAGCAGCAGCAGCAGCAGCAACACCAGCAAAAGCAGCAGCAGAAGCAACAACAGCAGCAGCAGCAGCAGCAGCAGCAGCTGCTGCAACAGCATCAGCACCAACAGCAGCAGCGGCGGCCCCAACATTCGCCGCTGCTGACGTCACTGTTGACGTCACTGCTGACGTCACTGCTGACGTCACTGCTGACGTCACTGCTAACATCATCAACAAAAAAAAGGGAGGGTGAAAGGGAAAAGGGGGAAGGCCAGAGGAGTGGGTAAAATTCCCACTCCCCCAACCTCTTGTTGAAGCAACAACACAAAGACAAAAAAAAAAAAACCAGACACCAAGCCATGGCTGATAGTCCAGGCGAGGGGGGGTCCTCCTCTGATGGGGGGACCCCCACCCCTCCTTTCTTGCAGCGATTGCTGCAGCAACAGCAGCAGCAGCAGCACCCACCGCCGCTGCAGCAACAGCAGCCGCCGCCGCCGTAGGACCAGCAGCTGCCGCCGCCGCCGCCGCCATTGTAGCAGCAGCCGCCGCCATTGCAGCAACAACAGCCACCGCCTCTACAACAGCAGCCGCCGCCGCTACAGCAGCAGCCGCCGCCCATACAGCAGCAGCCACCGCCGCTACAGTAGCAGCAGCCACCGCCGCTGCAGCAGCAGCAGCCACCGCCTCTATAACAGCAGCCGCCACCACCGCTACAGCAGCAGCCGCCGCCCATACAGCAGTAGCCACCGCCGCTGCAGTAGTAGCAGCCGCCCCCTCTACAGCAGCAGCCGCCACCGCTGCAGCAGCAACAGCCGCCGCCCATACAGCAGCAGCCACCGCCTCTGCAGCAGCAGCAGCCGCCGCCCTTACAGTAGCAGCAGCAGCAGCAGCACCCCATTGGTAACGTTGGCGGCACCCCTAACCCACTTGTTGCTCTTCAGCAACAACTCGCCGCCTTGACACAGCAGCTTGCGGCGCTACAACCAGTCGCCTCCCAAACCGCCACCAGCGCGCTGCCGTCGTTCGTCCCTCCAAGGCACGCTAGCCCCGCGGTGTCCACCGCCACATACTACTTAGCACAACAACAGAATCAGCGCCAACGACAGACAGTGACCTCCATCCTTGGCCCCACTCTGGGTGCCGGCCGTAGGCAGAAGGACTTTGAGACGCCGCCACCGCCGCTTCAGGCCGGCGAGCAGTTCCGGAGCTGGGAGCTCAGCTTCCGGATCTGGGCGCAGGGGGAGGGTCTGTGGGCCTACTACACCCTCCCTTACGACTCCACCCAGGCCGACCAGCTATATGACGCTGGTCGCGCCGTCTGGGCCCTTGTACCCGTCGCCCCTCCAGCTTCCCGCCTTGCCCTAGAGCCCTTCCTCGGCGACTTCACCGCTGGCGCCATCCCAGACCCGGCAACAGCCTGGCACGTCCTCACCAGACCCCATCGCTTGTCCAGCGACGCTGAGATCAGCCGCCTGCTCCGGGAGTTCAACTCCCTTCACATGGGGGACGCCGAGACGGTCACTGCCTACTGGCAGCGAGCGGAGGACATCCTCCGTCGACTCGGCAAGTCGGCTCCACCCCCACTGTCCGCGCTCCTCACCATCAAGCGCGACGCCACCAGCGCATACGCTGACGTCTTCGTCCACTATCCTCAGGACGTCCTCACCGCCATGGAGGTCCAGGGCACTCTCATGCCTTGGGCATACGAGCTCTTCCTCCGCATTGAGGAAGCTCGCCAGGAGTCCCAGCTCCATCGCGCGGAGGCCCTTGCATCCCCTCCCGTCGCCACCCCTGCCGTTGCCTCCGTGGCCGTTGCCTCCTCCGTCGCAGCTACCTCATCGCCCTCAGGGAAGAAGAAGAAAAGCCGGAACAAGAAGGGCAAGGGTCCATCGCAACGGCAGCAGCAGTAGTCATCGACCGGTACCAGCGGTAGTGGCTTGGTCTGCCACAACTGTGGCCAACTTGGGCACGGGTGGTACACGTGCCCTCTCCCGACGGACAAGGCCCGCGTCATCGCCACCATGCGACGCCAGCGGGAGCGCCGCCTCACCTCTGCCGCCGTCGCTGCTGCTAGTCCTACCACTTCGACCTCGTCCAGCACCGCTCCCACTCCGACGACTCCGCCTGTCCTGCAGCCACCCGCGCTGCAGCAGTACTACCCGTAGTAGGCGGCCCAGCAGTGCTACCCTCAACCGTCGGCACCTGCGCTGCCCTCGTCGGCTCCGTCACCCTACTACCCGGGCTCCGGCGCCGTCACTCCGCATTCTGTCTACACTCTTGGGCCGTCATCCCGAGAGCGTCAGCTGGAGTAGTTCATCGCGCTCCAGCTTGGCCTCCCTCGCCCTCCTCCCTAGGGAAGTGCGAGTTGCGTCACCTCCTGCCCTCCCGCCTATCCCTGCATGACTAAGACTGAGCTACGGTCGTGTCCAGTCTCCTCGTCTATCTCGTCATCTCCCGTGATCTCATCCACCCCACTCCTTGACGACATTGCATGGCTTGACGACTGGCAGTCTCGTTTCGCGCCTCCGTCCATCGTGTCCGCGTCCCTCGCGTGTTGCCATGTGACCGTGACTGATC
>SZWC01001157.1:4901-24092 GCA_023375785.1 Penium margaritaceum
CCTCCTCCACCCTCCTCCACCCTCCTCCACCCTCCACCCTCATCCACCCTCCGCAACAAGAGACACTTCCGCGGCTGTGTCTGCAGGTCACGAAGCGCTTTGCCGCCTCAACCATGGTCGTCATGCAGATCCCCAGCAGTATGGAGCGCGTATCGTTGCGTCAACCAAGAAGGCGGCCACGTGACCCTGCACCTCCCCATGTGCGCCCGACAACATCTGAAACCCAGCCTCCAGAACATGCGCCAAGGCCAGATTGACGAGAACCGGTCCCACTGGGTACCCTGCTGAGCAGCCTTGGCGTTCTTGAGAACATCTGGCGAGCTAAACCCAAACAACAACAGCTGCGGGAAACGGGCGTAGAACCGGCGGAGGAGCGGGGTCCGCACACCCAATCCGCGTTCACGTACTGCGTCAAACACCGACGCCCACTCAACCTTGTTCAAGTCATTGCAGATGTCTTGCCGGAGCAGCCAGAACGAACGATTGGTCGTGACGATGGTCGCCAAGCAGCGCCGCTTGCTCCGACACCCCCCCACTCCAAACTGATGGGGGCTGAAGAATGGTGTGCAGTTTCGCCTCCTCATGAAGGAGGCGAGTGCGACCTGTCAAACGGAGCCAGACCTCCTCAGCTGCAATAGGGCATGCCTTGTCCTCCTCCATGCCTCCCTTCAGCACCGGGATGAGCTTGCTTCGGCCCAGGTACTTGGGTCGAGTGCTTGGCGGTCGAGTCCAGTCCTTAGAGGTCAAGTGACTTGACCGCCACCTGCGGCACACCGCCCTCCAGCACAGTCCGCAAGATTGCCCCCACACTCTCCATGGCTCCAGACGAGTCGAAAGACCAAGTCACAAAGAACGGCCATGGCGAAGCCGAGGGGTCAACGCGCTGGGTGCACCCACGAGGTGACTCCCTCAGCGCCTCTTCAATCATCTCATCCGTGACGCACGCAGACCCCCCCCCCCCCCCCCCCTCTGGAGTGCGGAAACCCTAAACCCGCTCCGGGATTGGCAACGAAACCGGGGGGTGTCACCCCCGAAGCGCCTCCAGGGTTGTCGCTGTCCCTGCACCAGACAGGCGCTCCGCAAGACCACTACAACGCCCTCGAGATGGCGCCCGCATGAAGCAGCTGCTTGTCAGAGAGCAGCCCCGACCGCACTTTACACATCCTCGTCAGCTGTTTTTTTTGCCCCGTCCACTCCCTCGTCTGCTGCAGCCTGGCGGGTGAAGCGACAAGCAACGACCCAAAACTGTGCGAGGCCAAACGGCCTTGCGGGTCATCTACCGGCCTTGCTGGGAGAGTGGGCAGGGCTGGGTCATCTACCGGCCTTGCTCTCCCTGCCCTGCCCACTCTTCAACTTCAAACCGGTTACACACCGCTCCACCATAACCTAATCTATGGAGCAAAGAGCCGAGCAGACCCCCCCCCCCCCCCTCTCCCCCGTCGGGTGCACACAGGGCCTGCTATGCCCAAAGCCTAGGACACCCAACTGCTCCTGCAACAAAGTCACCAGACAGAACAGAGCAGCATCAACACGTGGAAGATGAGCATCTTACACGTGCGTAGCAAATCGGGCGAGAGATCTGGTCCCAACACACATGCCGAGCACCGTTGGAAGATTGCACCCACCCGACGCCGCGGCGTCCCATGTATGCGCACAAAAGCACCGACGGATCTTGGACCAGGCTGGTCCAAGAGCTGGATGGGAGCTGCTGGTCTGACCAGCAGCTCCCATCCTCCTTGTTCCGACCGGGCAAGCCCCCCCCCCCCCCCCCCCCCCCCCCCCCCCNCAGGAGGCCCCGGTCTCTCAGAGGCCTGCGGCACGAGAGCTCATGATGAGGGACAACGAGGGCCGCACCCTTTCCACGACCACCACCTCGTCAACTGGCACCCGGCCGGCGGCACTCCCACTGGCCCAGGCCCTGGAGCCGTAAGCCCATCCGGGACAATGCATCCGACACCTCATTAATCTCGCGCCCCACCCAATCGACACTGCACGAAGCCAAGCACCCATCTGGGGCTAGCCAAAGCGCCATCCCCCCGCCGCCGCCGCCGGAGGAGGAGGCACTCCACACTGACCCCTGGCCGTGCCACCCATCCTAGTAACAACCAGCTGGGGCGCACCCACGCAACCACCACACCTTGCACATGTCGGGCCCAGGCCAGCTCCAAGCCAAGGGACAGAGCCACGTACTCAGCCTTGTTCTTGGTGACCGTCCCCTCCGACCACTGCCAAGCCAAAGGGACCCCCCTGTGGGTCAAAGAGAACCACTTCCCCGGCCCCCCATGTGCATACCCCACTGCTCCGCAGCACCCGCAATCGCCCGGGGGGGAAACAAGGGAGGAGGGGAGAGGTCTGGGATGCTGGGGAGGTCCGATAAAGCCAAGGGCAAAAGCTTGAGCTGGAGTGGGGAGGAATTGGGAGGAGCATGATCCTGCGCCGACAAGAGGACGAGGTCCCAGGCTCCTACCGCAGGAAAGGACTCCAGGACAACCCCCCTGGCCGGAGCCACCGACTGCGGGTCTGGCCATTGCCGCTTTTGGCCGTGCTGTACACCACTTTCCACTCCACCCCAACCCTCAGCTCTCCAGGAGCCATCCCGCCACCAGAGGCTACACCAAGTGCATGAGTGCGTGAACCCATCTCCAAGCGGGACCTCGTTCGTTCCCCTACTCTTGGTTTCAGCACGTGCGGCTGCATCTGCCGCTGTTGTTGATGCTGCTGCTGCTGCTGCTGCTGCTTCTCCGACTGGTCCTGCTGCTGTCCCCGTTGCAGCTGCTCCTGCTACTGCTGTTGCCACTGCTGCTCCACTCCACCTCACCGACGCCAACCACCCCAGTTTCATCCGAGCCTACCCTTTCTGTCCCATCTCTGGACGATGACACATCCCCGGTTACTTATTGGTCACCTATACTGGAGCTGGCCCACATGCGCCCTGTGTCGGAGGGGAAAGGGACCACGGGCTGGGCGCCTGCCCCCATCCCTCCCCCCCCCCCCCGGGAAGAGCTCCAAAGACTCACTGGCGGCAGGAGGGGACTCTGCCCTACCAAGCTGCCGAGGACGGGGACAAACCCCTATGGCAGTGCCCATAGCTATGGCTGCTGCTGCGCTTGTGGCTGTTGGGGCTGCGCATGCGGTAGCACTAGCGTCTGAAGCTGAGGTGGCACCAACGGCTGCAGCGGACCTGCTGCTGCTGCTGCTGCTGCTGCCGCTGCTGCTGAAGCTGCAACTATAGCTGATGCAAGTTTCTCTGCTGTTGTTGCTGTTGTTGCTGCTGCTGCTGCTGCTGCTGCTGCTGCTGCTGTTGCTGCAGCTGCTGCAACAGTAACGGTACCTGCTGGTGGTGCTGCCGCTGCTTCCACTGCAGCTGTTGCTGCTGTAGCGGCTCCTGCTGCAGCATGAGCTGTGGCTGCTGTTGCCCTGGCAACTGCTGCTGCTGCTCCCCTTGCTGCCGCTGTGAGCAACGGGGGATGCCGCTGTCTGTGCGGTGGCTGTACCTTGTGGCCTCCCTGCACCACCTGTAGCAGGGTACGGAAAGTCGAGTGTCCACTCATTTGCGGAGGGGTGAAGTGCGGCAAGCGAGGGAGACAACGGCCCAACTCAGACAGGTCAAGGCCAAAGTGGCCTTGACTACATCCCCCCCAGACGGAATGCTAACTTCCGCTCCCTGGGGGGTGGAGTTGCGACCGACGCAGCAGAGCGAACAATTTTATGCCGTTGTGCCTCCCACGAACGCAACTCCCAGCACATCCCTCGTAGTACATCCCCCAACCCGGTCAACATCAACGACAACAGCCCACGACGATGTCGTGGGCTGTCGTTGGTGTCTGCCGCACTCACGCTGTCCTATGCAGGTGAATGTCGATGCTGCCCCTGCTGATCCTGCCACAAGAAATTGAGGCTGCTGCTGCTGCTCTTACCCCCTCTGCTTCTGCTGCTGCTCCTGCGGTTGTTGCTGCTGCAGTGGCTGCTGCTCCTGCTCTGGCTGCTGCTGCTGCTGCTGCAGCTGAGGCTGTCCAAGCTGCTGCTGGTGCTAAAGATGACGAGGTTGCTGGAGCTGCTGTTGCTGCAGTTACTTCGGCTGCTGCTGCAGCTGCTGCTGCCACTGCTGCTGTTGCTGCCGCACCTGCCGAGATAGCAACTCCTGCTGCTGCTTCGGCTGCCGCTACAGCTACTGCTTCTGCTGTGGCTGCTGCTGCTACTGTGGCGGCTGCTCCTGCTGCTGCGACTGCTGTTGCTACTGCTCCTGCTGCCGCTGTCATATCCGTCCCTTGCTCTTTAACTTCTTCCTGCCCTGTGGGCCAGAGTGCAGCTCAAGGAGTGGAGACTCTGCCGTGCCCAAGTCCACGGCCGGGTGGCCAGAGGCCGCACTAGACCCTGGAGACCCACAGCGCCTCGCCCTGCTCCTCCTGCGGCTGAGGCGCTGCGGAACCGAGAGCCCAGGCCTCCAACCTGGTCATACGCTCGAGGACGCCCAGCTGTTGCGCGTCTACCCTGCGAGATGAGCGCCATCATGTCCCACTGAAGAGGGGAGCGATTGTCGAAGCCCCCCCTCTCCCCCCCCCCCATTTCATAGAGCTTGGGCAACCAGACCGTGAGTGCAGAGTGCGACGCCCCAACCAGGAGCCACGTCGTACTCTGGATCCGATCCACCGACGCCAACAGTCTCCCCCGTCTTCGAACCAAGTCCGGAGGATGGCAGCGATGAACTCATCCTCTTGGCATGAACATGCACCACAGCTTTGCTTTGAATAGTCTTCAAGGACAGCTGCCCCACCCAGCTGCTGTAGACCTTGCCGCCTCCGCCGTTGCCTGCTCCTACACCGAACCTCTCTCTATGGCTATTGCAAGGCGCCGGTCGTTCTCCGCCATCTCGTCCCGCAGGAGCTCCAGCAACCCCTGTGCCTGGGAATGGTCGACCGCTTCCACCGCCTCACTGAACTGGGTACAACATNCAGCACAGCACAGCGCAGCACAGCACAGCACAGCACGCACGCACCTGGCAGTGAAGATGGCTTGGCTAGCTCGGTTGTGCGCGTCCTTCATGCGAGCGTTGTGCCACTGACCCTTTGCACTCAGCTCCTTTGCCAGCGCCTTGTTGCCCGCCACGTACGCTCGCGTCGCCTGCGTGTGGGGGGAAACGGTGATGAGGGTGGGGGGAGGGGGGGGGGGCACAATATTTTCTTCTCTAGTACCCCAACCTGCGCAACAAAACAAAAACAAAAACAAACAAACCAAAACAAAACAAGAACAAGAACAAAAGGAAACAACATGAAAGAAAAAAGACCCTGCATCGCCATTGGACCTCATTTGCCTCACAAGCTATGAGAGCATGGACTGCTGTTGTCCACCCTCAACGGCCTGCTGCACAGTCCATCGCCCAAGCGACGGATCAAGCCGACATTAGCCCCCATAAGGCTGGGAAAAGGAGACGAAAACAGAACAAAAAGAATCTCATCTGAAAATTTGAGACAAAATCTCACTTCTTCTCCACCGCGCTAGTTTCAGGAGCAGACCCATTCCCGGCCTCGTACCAATCTCAAGTTTTCCCGACAGAGATTCTCACTCTCCCGACAGTGATTCTCACTCTGATGCCTAATGACGGACATTAGGCATCAGAGCACGTGCACACGTCTCCGACTCCAGCTTCAGCGCCTTGTACCTTCGCTCGCTGGAGTCTCGCTGAGTCTCTCTCGTTGGCGCAGAAAAATCGCGACCTCTCAAGCTTTTTCGACGGTTTTGTGATCGCAGTGCGACCTTCAGCAAAACAAAGACATCGCTTTATTTAATCGATGTTGATTGGTAAGGGGGCTAGGGTGGCGATATCGCCTGAGCGATATTGTCATCGCTACACTATTGCGATGTTGAAAGAAAAAAAAAAAAATCGACATCGACATCGATATCGAGCGGAACGGCCGCTCGATGTCGGCGTCGATGGTGTTGATTGTCTCGATACCGGTTTTACTCCTCGATACCGGTATCGAGCGTCGAGAGGGGGGGAGGCCGACAGGCTGGCTGACTGCATCCAGCCCCCTCTTCGGCTAGTCGACGTTGGAATGGACCAACGATGACTAGCCGACCGGGACATCGGGGTGGGGACCGGACCTCGTCCGGTCGACACCCCGGTGTTTTTTTTTTGGCCCTTTCTTTCTCCACTGTCTATTTTTTAAGGTGAGAGAAATAATCGGGTGCATAAATAGAAGTCGACAGCCTGTCGACCCGACGTTAGTCAGGCGGTCCCCCTTATTTACCTACACATAAATCGACTGTCTACTTTTTGGTGAGAGAAAACACACTTCTGCAAGTTAAAAAAAAAGGGTCGTGTACTGGACGACGTCCAGGACACGATCCGCCTTTTTTTATTGGCAACCTTTGTGGGTGAGGGAGTTTTCGCACTCGCAAAGTGGACAGATGGCGCAGGAATCCAACGTGCGATCACTGTCCACGGATGAGTGCGCAAAAACCTGAAAGGTGGTCTACTCATCGAACGAGACCCTAGCCTGCATGAAGCAGGGTCGCGGTCGATATCCACCGATATTCGACTCTTTTTTTCTTCGATTTTCAATGTCGGGCGAACTGCACCCTCTCCATTGTCGATAGCGAGACACATGTTTTTGCACAAATATAGCCGAGATCGAGCGATATTGGCGATATTGACGATATTGGGCAGTCGATGCCCAATATCGAGCGATGTTGGGGAACAGGGGGTATCAACCCTCCGGTCCCCCATATCGCAATATCGATATCGACATCGATATCGAGTCGATATCGATATCGATGTCGATATCGATATCGATGTCGATATCGATAGAGTGCCCATCATCGAACGCGATGTATCGCGTTCGATGATATCGCGACGCTACCCTAAAGGGGGCCCATTACAGCCTTATCTCGGCACGTCCGGCCTCTCCGATGCCCTTTTTCTTCCATGTATTCACGTTAAAAACCGAGTTTTTTTTATTTTAAGAATTATTCGCGACAGTTCGCGACCTCTTGCATCCGGCACATGTTTTGTGTACAGCGCCATCGATAACAGACATGGCGCGCTCGACGCTGCTCTTTTTCCGTCAATCCCAACAAAAAAAAAAAAGGGGATTGTATCGCACTTCTGCGCGGCTTGTCCCACCATGCAGTCGTTTCGACAGGTTGTAAAGCATTGTTCCCACATGTTTAGGCCTCAACTCCATGCCGCTTTGGCGCGCCCTTGCTCCAGGAATTAGGAATTCGACAGCGGCGAGGAAGAAGACATGTGGTGTGCGCAGCACGGTTCGCACGTCGTGCAAGCCGAGGCCTAAGACAGCCGAGTCGCACCTCACCGCCTCTCCCTGGCGTGGCGCGCGCTAACTCAGGTGCATAACTGCAGGTTTGTACATTCGCCACGCACTCCGACTCCAGATCCAGTCCGGACCATCCACGCCGTCCATTCGGCTCAGACTTGTGGACGCTACGAGAGGGGCTTCAGCCACGATCTGTGGGCGACGCCAGCACCTACACTTGCCGCGCACAAGTCCATGGCCCGAGTGACGGGTCATGGCGACTCTCTACGAGGGTCAGAAGTTCTGACTCAGAACATTCCCACTTGTGCTGTGCAGTCATGTCCTGCCGCACGCACACCACAGCTGACGCGCCTTTCGACCTACTCTTCACGCATGTCGCAATGTCCTACGGATGGGTGCATGGAGTTGTTCAAGATGGAACCTGAAGATGGGCAACATGAGCTCCTCGGCCACACACATGGTGCATGCGGGAGAAGAAGGCTACTGCCTAGAGTCCTGGCAGTGAGCCTGGTCCAGGATGGGAAGCTCTAAAAGCAACCCCTCGGCAATTGCATGAGTGCGCCACTCAGAGAGGGTAGGATTCAACCCCTTCCCTTTGGACTTGTATCTCATGAACACGAAGGATGAGAAGACTATGTCCCGCAGTCATGGCCTGAGCTTTCTCAGTCGTGGCGTCAGCTGTCTTAGTCGTGGATCGTTTTCTGTCCAACTGAACACGTCCCCATACCATTGCACTTCCACACGCAAAGCACCCAGCGGCAAAGTCTCTACTGTTGGTGTCAGTTTTTACTTGCATAGTGCGGATAGGGAAGGCTGGGAAAGAGAGGGTGCCACTGTGGAATTTTGCCCGGCGGACGAACGGGTCTGAAGAGTTCTGGTGCTTGCGTTGCTGTATTCACGTCCGTGGTGGCTACTACTACCAGCTACGGGCACACCTTGGGGACCCAACTATCAAGGGACGTGGCCTGTGTGAAGGGAGCGAGGAGCAGCCTCACCCTCCAGATGAGTCGAGGCTATCGCATTGCTCATTTTCGTTGCTGCACTTCCTTTCTCTTTTGCCGAGAATTCGTTCTTCTACGAGGCTTTTGTGGCCTGTAGGGGCAGAAAAGGTTTTGTGGCTTGCAGGGGCTCCTGCGTTGTGCTGCTCACCTCACAAGCCGCAGGCGCATTGCCAACGGCACGTTTGCTCGCTGAGCGCACGCGCATTAGCAGAAGAGTTGCTTCCCATGCGACGCTCTTCCGAGGCACACGGCGGCACTCGTACCAACGACGGCTGCTGGTGTGACAGAAAGCACAACCGCATTCTTGCAGGTGGTAATGGACGTGGCCGGCGCCAACAAAGCTGCGGCACAGGAGCTAGCTCGGGTGCCAGAGTTTTCCCCTGTGCTCTGTTTTTTCCACGTGCATCGTGCGCAAGCTGGACAATGCTCTCCAAGACATGCATGCATGCATGCATGCATGCATGCATGCACACGGCTGCCGCGGCGGGTGGAGGACAGCATAGAGAAGGCTGCGTACATTGTTGATTTCTTCCAGGACCCATCTTGTGCACCCTCTGGCTGGGTCGAGAATGTCAACCCGCCTGAGGCAAACGGTCTAAAAACGGAGTACAGTGACATCCGCCGACCGCTCATAGCATTTCAGCTACGAGAAGATATCCCCCTCAGGATCGTGTTTCCACACTGTTCAGCTCACAAAGCTTGTCCCTTCCGTGGCCTCTCGGTTCCCCCTTTTAGCTTGTCCCAAGTCTTTTATATCTGCCCTTGGTTGGCCAACTTATGCCTTAGTTTTCAGCACAAGTCTCAAGGGTAAGATGTGGATGAGAAATCACATGCAAGTGACATGTGCGCGCAGTGGCTCCTTGGAGGGCCATTTCCAAGGCAGTCTTGGGCCACCTCACCAGTCTGCCACGTCATGCGTCCTGTGACCGCCAAGTGGCATCTTCCACTGGAAGCATCCTAGAAGCTTCCTCTCATTCTTTGGGTCACAAAGAAAATTGCCCCTAACAGGGTTTGAAGCCGTGACCTCACGACTCTAACTCTGNATAGGAGCAGTGCATGCCTACACTTGGCCCAAGTACAGCAGTGGTCAAGGGGCACCACAAAATGACAAACTCTCCCTTGCACCTCTGCACATCTGCTGTGTTCCCTCCAGTTGTCTTGGCCTTCAGTCTTCATCCGCTGCGTTGACCATACCGATCCCTTGAGTACCTGTAGAGTGCAAGTCGTTGTCAAGCGCCTTTGTCATGCAATCTGCAAGCATCTTCTTCGTCTTCACGAACTCCAGGTCCATAATCTCCTTGGCGACAAGATCGCGCGAGTAGTGGTACCTGATGTCAATGTGCTTCGTGCGCCGGGAGATGACATCATCCAGTGCCATTGCCATGGCACTCTTGTTGTCGATGCGGACCACCGTTGCTTCTCTCTGTGGCACTTTCATCTCAGCAAGCAAACTGCGTAGCCACTGTGTCTCCTTGCATGCTTCTGACAGAGCGATGTACTCTGCCTCAGCGGTAGAGAGGGAGACACAGTCTTGCTTTCTGCTTGCCCAAGAGACTTCACCATCGTTCAAGAGGCACACGAAGCCCGAGGTGGACTCTCTGTCATCGATTCTTCCTCCCCAGTTGGCGTCTGTGTAGCACACAAGTCGCAGCGGGTCAAATCCCTCTTGGCCTCCAAACTGAAGTCCCATGTGTCGTGTCTTGTTGTTGTTGGTGCCGCTGCTGCTGCTGCTGCTGCTGCTGCTGAGATGATGCTTGCTGCCTTGGTGATTCATTGTCAGAGGAAGAGCCACTGGCCTCAGAGTTGGACTCAGAAGCCTCAGACGACTCTGACTCAGTGTCAGAGTCCGTCGCTGTGTCAGCCTGCACAGCCGCTCTCCTTGCAGCACCACCCCCTTGATTGATTTGCACAATTTGCCAGTTGTCAGGTGCTTGATCACCTGACTCAAGCAGCACGACCCACTCTCCCGTTTTGGGAGCGTGGTCCGGATCCAGCACCTCTCCTTTTCCTAGCGTCCTCTCATCGAACTCGACGTCTCGGCTTCGGATGAGCTTTCCAGCAGTCTGGTCCCACAGCCTGTATGCCTTGTGTGCGGTGTCGTAGCCGACCATGACGCACTTGCGGGCACGAGCATCCAACTTCTCACTCCCTTCGCCTGCTTGAATCTTTGCCCAGGCAGTGCAGCCGAACACCTTCAGATGTGAGGCATCCGGCTTCTTTCCCGACCACACCTCTTGTGGCGTCTTGAGCTGCTTCTCTTGCTGCTTCTTGCCCCGCCTACGAAGTGCAGCTGCAGGGGTAAGGTTAACGAGGTAGCAAGCCGTCCTTGCAGCTTTTGCCCAGAAGCGAGGTGGAAGTTTGGCGTCGAAGAGCATACTTCGCGTCATACCGAGGATGGTCTGGTTCATGCGCTCGGCAACGCCATTGCTCTGCGGGGTGTAGGGCGTCGTGGTCTGGTGGTTGATCCCGTGTTGGTTCGACCAGCCCTTGCACGCCTCGTACTCACCACCGTTGTCACTGCGCAGCGCCTTGACCTTCTTCTCACTCTGTCGCTCCACCATGGCGACAAACTCTTGCAGCTTCTCCTTGACCTCTCCCTTTCCCTTGAGAAAGTAGATCCACATCTTGCGGCCGCGGTCGTCGATGAAGGTCAGGAAATATTTGCTGCCTCCGATTGAAGGCGTGCGGAATGGTCCGCACACGTCGGAGTGGATCAGGTCCAAGTTGGCTGCTGCACGCTGACCATTGCGCTCGAAGCGCTTCCGCTTTGCCTTGCCTTGGAGGCATGGCTCACACAGCTTCTTACACCCAGCCTCGTCCTTTGCCTTGCAACCCTCCATCCCACGAACCACCTGCTGTTGGTGCATCACCTGCAGCGTGCTGTCGGCTACGTGCCCAAAGCACCTGTGCCACAACTCAGCATCTGTGTTGTTGGTGGAGGTGACAACCGCAGCGGCTGCCTCTCGTGCAATCTCAGGTGTTTGCACCACCGTCTCGGCGGCACCCGCATGTCCCTCATCTGAACTCTCTACAGGCTTGGTCTGCAGCACGTAGAGCCCGTCGACTCTTGGGACTTCTGCGACGAGGTCATCTTTGGCGTAGGAGATCTTGATGTCTTTGTTCTTGACGATCACAGCCTCCTCCTGTGTGAAGACAACCGTCATATCGTGGTCCGTGATTTTGGAGACCGACAAGAGGTTTGTTGCAAATGTGGGCATGTAAACCACACTCTGCAGTTTCAGATCCTTCTCTGCACCATGGACCCTGATGCTGATCAGCTTGTCTCCCTCGCCCTTAGCGTAGGCGACACCGCCATTTGCGCATCGAAAACGATGGTCGATGTGTTCAATGGAGACGAAGCCAGCCTTCTCTCTCGAGGAGTGATGGTCGGTGCCAGAGTCAAGCGCGAACGCTCCTGGCTTGAGCAACGCCGCTCCTTTGGTCGTGGACACGCTCTCAGCCATCATGTTAGTAAGTTCTTTCTTACCCTTTCCTCCGCCCTCGTTCTTGCCACCCTTGCCTCCGTCTTCCTTCTTGGGAGCTCTACACTCCCGTGCCCAGTGCCCAGGCTTGCCACAGTTGTGGCACTTCCCAGGACGCTTTGAACCCTTTCCACCGCCACCATTGCCTTTTCTCCCATTGCCACCGCTTCCGCTGTTGCTCTGACCAGAAGAAGAGTTGTTGCTGCTGCGACCATCATACCGAGCGGCATAGGCTGAGATGTTGGCCTCACTGCCGCTGCGACGCATGGCCTCATTGCGTACGTACTCGGACACTGCCTCATACGTCAGCTCCTCCTCCTTCCAACCGCCCAAGACGGTGATCAGAGGACCCCAGCTTTCAGGNTTTCAGGTAGCGCCATGATGAGAATCATGGCCTGCATGTTGGTGTCGATTTTCCAGTTCATCTGGGTGACTTGTTGCAGCAAACCTTCAAACTGCAACAGGAAGTCCAGAATTGACTCTCCCTCGCTCACTCTCATCCCAATCAGCTTTTGAAGGATGAAGAGGCGATTGGCCAGAGCCGTTGACTGGTGCACACGTGCAAGCTTTTCATAAGCCTTCGATGCGTGTGTGATGCCGTTGAGATGGGCATGCTGTGACTCATGCACTGATGTCACAAGGATGGCTAGCGCCAGCTCGTTTTTGGCGCTCCATGCTTCATACCCAGGGTCATCTTTTGGTGGTTCAACCTCTTCTCCAAGGAACATCTTCAAGTAGCCGCGCACTCTCATGACAATCTCAAACTGCCATTTCCACAAGGGAAATTGTGAACCTTTCCCTGCGAACTTTGTCATGCCACCATTGATCTGCTCAAGACTGAGCGTCGTAGGTGGCGTCGTCATCCTGTTACTCTGCTACTCTGCTTCTCTGCTTCGTTGAGGCCGATGTACGCTGATGTAAGCTGTTGTATGCTACCGATTTGGAAGGTGCAGATCCAGCCGATGGCCCCTAGCTATGGTGGAGGAAGTGCTCCCACAGACACCAGGTCGTACCCACAAGGGCAGAGCTTGTCTCGTTAGGACTCGAGGGTCATACCCACAAGGGCAGAGCGTGTCCTCGTTCCTTGTCCGTGGAGAGCGGTTTGGACCATGAGCCGGACTCGTGTCTGTCCTCTCACACTTGTACGCACCTTAGGCCTAGGTAGGCCGACGATAGAGCAGATGGAGCTGAGTCTTCAACGTCGCGAGTCTTGGATGCCGATGAACCTGCCACTTATGTGAGCGGAGGGTTTGCAATGGTCACTGATCAGTGTGGGCCCATAACCCTTTGTCAACCCACCTGAGGCAAACGGTCTAAAAACGGAGTACAGTGACATCCGCCGACCGCTCATAGCATTTCAGCTATGAGAAGATATCCCCCTCAGGATCGTGTTTCCACACTGTTCAGCTCACAAAGCTTGTCCCTTCCGTGGCCTCTCGGTTCCCCCTTTTAGCTTGTCCCAAGTCTTTTATATCTGCCCTTGGTTGGCCAACTTATGCCTTAGTTTTCAGCACAAGTCTCAACGGTAAGAAGTGGATGAGAAATCACATGCAAGTGACATGTACTTATAGTCCTACAGCCGGCTCTGGAAACGTGCGCGCAGTGGCTCCTTGGAGGGCCACTTCCAGGGCAATCCTGGGCCACCTCACCAGTCCGCCACGTCATGCGTCCTGTGACCGCCAAGTGGCATCTTCCACTGGAAGCATCCTAGAAGCTTCCTCTCATTCTTTGGGTCACAAGGAAAATTGCCCCTGCCAGGGTTTAAAGCCGTGACCTCACGACTCTAACTCTGGAGCGCTAACCATTGCGCTTAACAGGCATGTCGCACTTAGTGTCTACCGGCTAGACTATCGGGACTAGACGTAGGGGACTTACTCCATAGGAGCAGTGCATGCCTAAACTTGGCCCAAGTACAGCAGTGGTCAAGGGGCACCACAAAATGACAGAGAAGGCCGGTGATGGCCAGCGCCCACCACGCCCGAGTGACACACGTTCTGGTACCAACTGGACCATGCCTCCAACGGTTTGCAACGACTTGCGCACGGCCTTCACAAAGCGTGGTCGCCAGCAAAAACTGGCGGAACGTTTGCGCGTCTCTGGGCGGAAAGAGCGTGGTCGAAACAACAAACTGGCTCCGCTCGTGATCGCGAACAGTTTCTGGCGTGGCGTGAAGCTTGTGAAGGACAGCTCGGATGCCTTGTGACGGAGGGCATCCGCGCATGTGATGTGACTGGCGGAACATGCGCCCCCACGCGAGTTAAACTTGACTCGACTCGGATGGCAAGGCTCAAACTCGGACTCTAACACTAAGTCTGAAGCTGGGTCAGAGGTGACCCAAGTCCGAGTTTGGCGCCCCGAGTTAGAGTCCAACATGAACTCGAAGCTCATTCCGAGGCAAAGAGTGAGGCGAACTCGCCTCTGAACTCTTGAACTCTGACTGGGGTGCGGTGGGGTGGGGTGGGGTGAGGGGGTGGGCAGGGGGAGGGGGGAGTTAGAGTCCGAGTTCATATTTCTGAACTCGCAGCGCTCCGCGTGGTCCGAGTCCGAGTTTGTACTCTGAAAACTCGGACTCTAACTCAACTCCACTCGACTCTTGGCCTGGGTCCCCAACTCTAACTCTGACTCGTACCCTCCGAGTTGAACTCTAACTCAGGCGCTCCGAGTCAGAGTTGAACTCAGAGGGGCGAGTTAGAGTCAAGTGTGCTGAACTGAACTCTACCCGGGTATGACATCAACAACCATAGGCACAGTTCAATGCCCTGTGGGCTAACCGGCCTTGTGTTCGACGAACAACAACCGAGCAACCCTCTGGAGGATCAAGCAGTTGCGAGGGTGGAGGCATCACGCGATGCCGCACAGGTGCCGTGAGCGCGGAGATGGCGAAGGCCGAGTCCTGGTGGATGAAGTAGGGCGTTCGCAGCACACCCCGACTGCACGGAATGTTCAAGAAACTGAGTGCTCAGCCTGCGACCAGATCAGCGAGCGAGAGAAATTGAAGCACCCAACTGATACACACGAACAAGCGCAACAGGCTACTGGCGAAACGTGTCGAGCACCTCGTGCACGTCAACCTCAACTACCGCGTCTCTTGCATCAGCTGGCCAAGCACAAACCAGAGCCTGCAGCACGCACAGGCACCGGCGTCAACGCCGCCGAGGTCGACGCTGACATGGCAGATGTGGACGCGTCGGAGTGTGTGAACAGGAGGTATGACCCCTCCATCGACATTGCACAGGCACTGCAAGACTTGTCCATGTCCGATGTGCATCCCAGAGAATTGAGCAGGGGAGAGGTGAACAGACTGGATGAGGTGGAGAGGTCGTCGTCGGCAACGACAACGATGACGCTGATGATGATGAGGAGTTGATGGCGGATGAGTTGACACGACAGTTCACAGACACGGTCCTTCTTCCCTCTTGACCGACCAGAAGCGCGGCTCAGTCACTCTCCTTCCGTTAGAGAGCGCCGCCTTCATGCATGGTGCTTTACACGATGTGCCACACATGCGCAACTGCAGCCGTAGGGTTGCAGGCTGCAGCTGCTGATGAAGGAAGGACTGCGGTACAAACTGAGGGACAGATTGAGGGACAGACTGAGGGACAGACTGAGGGACAGACTGAGGGACAGACTGAGGGACAGACTGAGGGACAGACTGAGGGACAGATTGAGAGACAGGCTGAGTGTGGTGCCAGTGGTGTCACCACTGAGGACTTCACGGCGTACACTTCACTTGTTACAATTCCATTGCCATTTCTGTGTTCAGAAACAGGTGCACAGGTGGACACTTGTGACAACCCTGAAGTGTCGTTGCTCGGCTCCAATGACATGAGGAGACGACCAGGCAATGACAGCCTGCTTGTCCCAAGGATGAAGATATCAGCCAGAAAAAAGTAGACTGCTGGGGGGAGGCAGTAATGTTGGACGACTCCAATGCCTCATTCTGAGGGTGCCTCCAATGCTTCCTGGTCCAGCCTGGTTTCAATTCATTGTGTACGCTTTCATGAAATACGATCCTTGGTAAGCAACGTTGATGAGGTCATGCCTCTTTTGCCATGTGCATTGAACTCCTCTTGCAACAATGAATGACAGCATTAGTCTTTCGGTTTTTTTCTCCACCACGTTTTACTGTCAATGTCAAAAGGCACACCTTCATTATCGTTCAGGCGCTTTAAGGCGTGGAAGGTATGCCTTCAGGCGCACGCCCTGCCAACACTGTCGGACTCGGACTCGGCCTCGGCCTCGGCCTCGGACACGGACATGGACACGGACACAGACGCAGACATGGACACGGACACAGACACAGACATGGACACGGACTCGGACTTGGTCTCGGACACGGACACAGACTCGGACTTGGACTCAGGCACAGGGGCGGACACCTATGTTCAGCTCGCCGGTCGATGGTCAAAAGTAGAGGTTGCCGGTCGATGGAGACCAGCTGGGCCAAAAGGTTGAAGGTCAAAGGTCAGAGGTCCACATACACCAACAACAAAAAAAAGTTACCGGATTGACCCGCAACTTTGCACTTGCATACCATCAAGCATGAGTACTGCATGTATTCATGACAAATCATGGAAATTCACAAAAAATCCCAGAGAAGGAGGGGAAAAAAGCGTAATTTATCTGGGTCTCAGGTCCTCGATGGTATGATGTACTAATGATATGTTTTTTCCCTTCCCACCCAGTCTAGGAGAAAAAACAGAGGAGCTAGCTAGGGCTCAGCCCCTCGCATCAGTCGACCTGCGTGTGAATTGGCACACAAGCTACTGCGCGTGCATTGTGTCTCTCCGTTAGGAGAGAAGACGATCACATGGGGGTGGAGGTGGCTGGCACTGCACGCACACACCACCATTGCTGCGCGGGCAAGCACGGGGTATCCCTTTTCATGCCACTTCAAGCACTTCAAGATGTCCTCCCTTGGCGGCAGCCTCACTTCCGTGCAGTAGCAGTCCAGTTGCTTGGCGAGTTAGTGCGCTTCCTCCACTGCTGGCACAGCTGCTGCGCTCAACTTGTTGCTGTCCCAGCTGTGCGCCCCAAAGACGTCGTCCTGCTCATCGTCGTAGTTGTCGTCGTCGTCGTCGTCGTCGCCGTCACGTGTAGCAGACAGAGATTCGTCCGCGATGATGGCGGACTCATCCTCCTCCTCTCTCGCCGCCGCGGTCACGCCATGCTCCGTCTTGTAGGCGCCGTGGTATGGCTGCGGCATGCGCAGCACCATTTCACGCACGTCGGTTGCTGCCCCATGTCCTGTGATGTCTGCCACGCTGTTGTACCAGTGCATGCCAAAACGGGGGTCGAGCACCGTGGCGAGAGCGTAAATCTCACTCGTCAGTTTGTAATGATTTTTCCAACATCTCGCGCACCGCAAGAGGTCCAGGGTAGAGGGCGGCGGCGACGAGGCTCTTCTTTAGGAGGACAGCGGCAGGGGCCGGTGCACGGTCGTCTACCTCCTCTGACCCTGAGGACGAGTCAGCCAGAGGCGGAACAGTCGTCGTTGTCGGCAGCTGCGGCTGCGGCTGCACGCCAAGTCTCGGAAGAGCACTTCCCGGCAGCGGACTTCGCCCGCTTGCGTCCAGAAGCGGCTGCCTTCTCGCGCCGCTGCACCTCCTGGTAGGCTGTCTTGCTTGCGTCGAGCTTGTCAAAAAAGCTCCTCGTACAGTGGCACCACCCTCGACACCGCGGGGTACTTCTCGCCGGACATGTCCTGCGTCCACAGCTTCATGGGGTGCAAGAAGCTTTGCAAGGCGTCTCATGAGGGCCCGGTGGTCATCATCATCGGGCCTGAATTTTGCCACATCCTTCTCCTCTGAACTGCCAAAACATTTACACTTGCACGACGCATCCCATGAATGAAGTCGGCCAAGCCGTTCGATGGTGGAAGTCCACCGAGTTCGCGTGTCGACATCCAGGGCAAGCCATGTTGGCTTGCCCTGGATGTCGACACTTGCCGCTTTGGCATGGCAGCGACTTCCGCTTCCGAAGTCTGCTCATGTTGAGAGGAATGGTTGACAAAATATGCGATACGTATGTGTGGCCTTTTTCTGGCAGTTTTTGAACATGCTTCGGCCTGTCTGTCCGACGACAAGGTTCGACACATGTCCTGCGCAATGGATGATGTGCTTGTTAGCGGAGAAGCTCGGGCAGTGATAAATGGTCCCCCAAGGAGGGTCTTTTTATCGGCGATGATTATCGTCCAGATCATTATTGCCACAATGCTCCGCGTGTCCCGACCCGACATCTGTCGATGCAATGGCCGGTGATGATGAGGTAGGGGCCGGTGTAGATGACGTAGGGTTGTTTATCCCGATAACTTTTATCTCGATAAGATTAACATCACAATTACTTCTGTCGCGATAACTTATCTATATCTTATCTTCCTTCTTTGAAAGATAATCTTTATCTTATCTTTGTCCTTCACGACATTTTTTTTTCCCCCCATCAAATCGATATCATCCCTACGCGAGTGAGACAACTACCTCAGATGTCGGGTCGGGACACGCGGAGCATTGTGGCGATAATTATCTGGACGATAATCATCGCCGATAAAAAGACCCTCCTTGGGGGACCATTTATCAATGCCCGAGCTTCTCCGCAAACAAGCACATCATCCATTGCGCAGGACATGTGTCGAACCTTGTCGTCAGACAGACAGGCCGAAGCATGTTCAAAAACTGCCAAAAAAAGCCACACATACGTATTGCAAAATTCGTCAACCACTCCTCTCAACACAAGCAGACTTTGAAAGCGGAAGTCGCTGCCATGCCAAAGTCAACATGGCTTGCCCTGGATGTCGACGCAGATAGAGATAAGATAACGAATGGTTTTAACATATTCTCGAAGTCTATCTTTCGAAATTTAACTTAATCTAGATAATTTCGATATCATCCCCCCCCATTACTAGAGCTTATCTTATCTAGATAAAGATAAGATATCGTTGTCTTGTCTGGATAAGATAAGTTTCGATAATGGGGGGGATAACATCGAAATTATCTAGATAAAAGCGAATAGATGATTATCCCCACCGACCCTAAGTTGACGTCAGTGGATGCGGCTGCGATGATGCGGCTGCAATGATGGCAGCAACAGCTGGCTGGAACACACTCGGCGCTCCTCCAATGTCGATTGAGGTGGTGGTTCGATCCATGAGTTTGGCAGAGTGGTATACGGCTTGGAATAGACCGCTGCGTACGCCTCTACTTTTTCCATAAGTTATGGGAAAAGGTAGAGGCGCAAGAGTTATGGACCATAACAGACTTCCAGATACAGCTTCGCTGCGCAGCGTGTTTTCTCTGAAAGTCACAACGCCCCAAAGTGATTCTCTCCGATGGTGGTTTGAAATGCATGAATGAGAAAAGGCCTCCATTTCTTCAGAATTCCTGGAGGCACTTTTTCAGCGGCGACGAGCACGTCCAACTTGTCTGCTTGGCGAGCGAC
>SZWC01001157.1:45257-61345 GCA_023375785.1 Penium margaritaceum
TATGTATATGTATATGTATATGTATATGTATATGTATATGTAAATGTATATGTATATGTATATGTATATGTATATGTATATGTATATGTATATGTATATGTATATGTATATGTATATGTATATGTATATGTATATGTATATGTATATGTATATGTAGATGTACATGACAATGCACATGTACATGAATATGTATATGGATATGTTTGTTTATATGTACATGTATACTTATGTTTATACTTAGTGGTATAACATATGTCATGCAAGTATATTATTGTACACAAAGATGTAAACAGATTCCAGGACTGTTCATTAAACTTTAGGCAAAACATTATACCGCTTTTCAGTTTTGATTTTTGTAGTATATTTGTGTTTGTTTCAACCATGAGTCACACAATCATTTTTTAGGCTTCTGGTCATGTTGCCTGAGAGATTAATTTATTAAGAGCGATGAGTCCTTTGTCGAGGGATGTAGGTCACTGTTTTTTTCGAAAGCAACGTCTGAAAGTTGTCGACATGCATGTTCGACATTGGTCCTTTGTTCCTTATTTGATTGTCAAACTCACTTTGAATTACTATATAATATAATCAAACCCTCAAATCTATGAACTAACGGTGGTCTCGCTCGGTCTCCGAACGGGCCCCGCGATTGCGTTGCCTGGCAGGGGACCGCAACCGACCCTCCATTCATGCGGTGTGGCCGACGATACAACCGCACGAATGGAAAAGCCACTCAAAGAGCAATCAAATTATCACAAACCCATCTTTTGAAGGGTTTTCAATACTTTCCTTTCGCTTCTACTGACATCTCCATGTCGACGCTGCTTGGTATGCTGCGTCGACATGCAGAATTTCTGTCAAAAATTGGATACATCGTTCTTATTGTGCGAGTCTCTGGCATAGCTACAAAAATCTACGCAGTTGTGGATATGGCATACTTATTCTGTGGAACATGGATATGGGGGATCTATGGGGAAGCCGATTTCGCTAGAAATTTGGGCCCCTTGAAGTTGGTTGAAGAGTTTGTCAGCTCAAGGAAGAGGGTAACGGTTCTTGATGGTAGCGTCAATCAACGTCCGATATTCCATGCACATCCACATCCAGTTTTTTTTAACAAATTGTACTAGTGGGGCGTACAGTGATGTGGATGGGTGGATGAATCCCTGACCAAACATCTCGTCGAGTTACGTTTTCACCTCGATTAGCTCGTGATCGCTCATCCGATAGGCCCCTTGAACGGTAGGCCTGCTGCCGGGCTTCGGTTCGATGCGATGGTCGTTGTCTCACTGAGGAGGTAAGGTCTTCAGGAGTTCATCGAGGAAGATGTTCCCAGACGTCAAGAAAAACCCACTATGAGACTTTGTGCTTCTGCGATCATCTGCGGCAAGTTTTTTGAAATGCCAAACATGGCAAGTGCTCACTGGATGTCTCGCTTGAGGCCATTGTTGTAGTGAAAACAGAGTTCGTTGAGGGTGATGTCTACTCTGGTGATGATCTTGTGGAATCTCCGTATGTACTCCGCCACGATGGACTACTGATGAAGATGTTGAAGCTTGTAGCGTGTGTTGGACTTCTTGTTCAGTTATCCAAAGCGTGCAAGCATCACGCGAAAAAATTCATTCCAGTCAGTTGGTGGCATCATCGCGTCTTGCCATTGTCGGTTGATCTACTCCAAGGGTAGAACGCCTATGGTCGGCTATGTGAGACGGGCACCGTGGATTGTCGATGAGTCCTTGCTAGTCTCCTGTTGCTGTTTGATGGTTTCAAATTGGACTGCCCACTTAATGCCGTGCCACGCAAAAGTGCGGCCACCGGGTCAGTTTTCTTTTGATCATCATTTACCCCAGTAGTGGTGAAGTACACTTCCAAACTCGTTAGCCACATCCAAACCGTTGGTCCTTTAGATTTTTTTGGATCGAATAATTGTGGTGGAGCCGGACAATTTTTTGGTTTGCTGGAGAGTTGGGAATTTTCCTTCACACGCACCGCTTCATGCGCGATTGCGTTGCGAAGAGCCTCCATATCGACATTGAGTTGTCGGAGCAAGTGGTTTTTGATTCCCTCAAGTACAGAGATCCTGTTGGCCAGTTCCTTGTTAATCCGTGCCTGTCATCCAGTGCCACCTATCGTTCCTACTGTCGTCATCGAGGCTGTCGGTTGGGACGGCTAGTTTATCGCCGTCGGGTTTGTGACAGATTGGTCTCCGAAGCCGTAGGGGTTGGTCCAGCTGTCGCAAAGCCTGCCACACCAGTATTTGCTGTTGCTTTAGGGTCTGCGTGCATCGGCACGTTTTGCTCCTCCATTTCCAAAGTCGTCACCAAAAACCCGCTGCTGGTCGTAGGTTGCGCTCGCTCACCTCACGATGTTGTTGCGAAGTCTGCAAAGTTCTGACGTGCAAGACGTGCTAACGACTTGTGTGCGAGGCTGTCTTCCGGATAGATAAAGTAGTCGGATGCCTCTACAGCACCGCTATGCTCAAATACCATGTGTTACACTCAACGGAGCGTCAATGGTGAACAACTAGAAGTTGCAAGGCAAAACACGATGTAGAATTTGGGATACTTGAGCAGCTTATAACTAGTGGTAAGTGTACTTTGATGACAAGTGTCAAAATGATCGAACATATACACTCAAGAGTTGAGTTGCAATGAGACATAGTTGGGGTCGTTTGGTCGGTTGCCAAGCAATGCGTGTGGAGTCATGTCGTAAGTAGTCCAATTTGAGAAGGCCCACCAAGAAGTCGATCGTGACGATGCAAGATGCATTTTCATAAATCCAGATTCGTCTCAGTGCGTCGAAAAGTCGACCAAAAGGTCGTGACACTTCTGATCATAGGTTCACGACAGTGGTCGAAGATGTCGAAAGGTTTAGGAATGTCCACTAAGGGCGGGGCAGTTGGCTTGTTTGCCCTCAACCATCGGAGTGAACATCACGGTCTTTGTGACGTGATGGGCTATTTGTCTAGTTACAGAAATGCCCACTCGGAAAGATTAGGGACTCGTGTATGTCTGGTGCGTCACGACTCCCCTACCTTTAGCCGCGATGTCCCGACGCACGTACAGATGTGGCGCGATGATGGTGAAAATAAAGGTAGATTAGGTGATTAACGTCTTGGAGGTTTTCCTAGGGTTCCCAACTGGTATGCGCGGCGTCATAGCGGTGCCACTTGACAAGATATTCTATCATTTTGCCTTGTCGTCAATGGCCAAGGATGCCCTCGATGACGTAATTGATATCTCCGTCCACTTGAACAGGAGGCGAAGGAGGGATATCTCTACGGAGGAAGTTCTCTGATGACATGGAACACCAGATAAACTTGCATGGTGTCAGGGAGTTTGAGTCGCGCAACCACGGGGGTTTGCATGTGCTTGATATCAAACGGTCTCAACCATCGGGATTTGAGCTTGGAATAGTCGGCACCACGGAGTTTGATGTTTGCCAAGTTGAGAAGGACGTTTTCGCCAGCGGCAAACATATCTTTGCTGTGATGTCGGTGAGCTGCTTGCTTCATTGCTGCTTGTGTCTTTGCAAGAATTTGCCATGTTTCCTCCCAGATTGTAGAGAAGTCCCGGTGTTGAATGTTGACTGCGGGAATGTTGCTGCGACTTTGGAGCCTTGTGTGGTGGGAATTATGCCATACACCAATTCAAATGGAGTTTTACCCGTTGCGGTGGAAACTCCCGAATCATATGCGATTTTGGTGGCCGGAAGTTTTTGTGCTCAATCTGCCATATGTAGTTCTCATAATGTTCGGAGAAGTTGTTCGAGCAACTTGTTTCTCTACTCGGTTTGAACATCAGTTTGAGAATGAAGTGCCATCGAAAGTTCAATTCTACGGTTGTAGTGAGTCATCGGTTTGTGCCAAAAATTGCTGGTGAATCCACCGCCTTTGTTGCTTGTGATGGTTCTTAGCATGCCGCGTAGCAGCACGATGTTGTTTAGAAACAGTTGTATGTTCCCTCGGAGGTCACAATGGTTGTAGTCGGGATGAAATGGGACATTTTTTAACACTTGTCGATGACCACAATGATTGTTTCATATCCCTTGGTTTTAACCACTAAGCATGTGACAAAGTCCATTGAGATGTAAGCCCACGGTTCCGTCGGAATAGGGAGCGGTTGCAGAAGTCCGGATGGCCATGTGCGATAGGATTTTTGTCGCTGACATGTGTAGCAGGACTTGCAGAAGTTGGCCACGTTGGATTGCATCTTGTCCCACCAATATTTTTTCACCAGCTTCTTTTGCGTCTTGTCCTCTCCGAAGTGTCCACCTGGACCGGTGTGGTGGCACTCTTTGAGTGGCATTCGGCAAAGTTCTTCATTTGGGGTAACGACCACCTGTTGAGTGAGTCGCCGTTGCCAATAGGGTGCGTCGTTCCAGAATTTTGCCTTGTCGTACTCGCCGTGTTGTTTGTAGCCTCGTGCAAATAACCATTCAAGATACGGGTCTCGTTTTAGTTGTAGAGTTGTCACCTTAATCATTGAATCTGGTCGGCGGCTGAGTGTGTCCGCCGGGTTGATTTTGCCTAGCCGGTATTCAATATCATAGTTGAACCCGGATTCAAGGTACTGCATCCATCGGGTTTGACGTTGGCTGAGACTCAACCGCGTCTTGAAATATTTCAACGCATGGTGGTGGGTGTGCACAATGCATTGGCGGCACTCCAGGTAAGACTACCATGTCTTGAATGCATGTACGATTCTCAGCATTTCTTTCTCGTGTACGTTGTCGTTGAGTTCCGGTCCTCGTAAGTTTTGAGACATGTGGGCAACCGGTTGCTTGCCGTTGCCATGGTCTAGTAGAAAGGCTGCGCTAATGGCTCGGTTTGACGCATCTGTGGCCATGATGTAGTTGATCATTGGATTGGCTAATTGTAAGGCTATCACCAAGGCTAGAGTGTTCCGCAAAGAGGTGAACACTTCTTGTTTGTTTTCTCCCCACCGCCACTTGTTTTCTTTTCAAGTGAGGTTGGAAAGACGTGCTGACACCCAGGCGTAATCCCATACGAATCACCGGTAGTAATTAGAGAGGCCCAGGAATACTTGAATTTCTCGAACTTTGGCCGGCGTCGGCCAATCACGGACTGCTGCAACCCTTTTTGGATCCACGATGATCTGTGTACTAATGATGACGTGGCCCAAAAACTCGATTGAACGACGACCAAAGTCGCACTTGGAGAGTTTTCCAAAAACATTCTCTCTTTATGAAATTTTGAGGACTTTTGGAAGATGTTCATCATGCTCCTCTTGGGTGCGGTTGTACACCAGATGTCATCGAGGTAAACCATGACAAAATTTTCAAGGTATGGGCAGAAGATGTTGTTTATTGCTGCCATGAACATCACTGGGGCATTCGTTACTCTGAACGGCATTACCGTGAACTCAAAATGCCTGTAGCGGGTTCGGAATGCCATCTTCTCAGTTACGGTGTCTGCCACACGTATCTAGTGATAGCCGGTGTGCAAGTTGATTTTGCTGAAAATTCCAACCCCTCGGAGTTGGTCGGAAAGCTCGTCAGCGTGGGGAAGAGGGTAGCGGTTCTTGATGGTAGCGTTGTTCAACGCTCGATAGTCCACCCATATCCTCATTTCACCAGTTTTCTCTTTGACGAATAGTACTGGTGCGGCGTATGGTGACGTGGATGGGCGGATACACCCGTGACTGAGCATCTCATCGAGTTGCTTTTTTAGCTTGGTGAGCTCGTGATCTCTCATCCAATAGGCTCCTTGAATTGTAGGTCTGTTGCCCAGCTTGACTTTGATGCAATGGTCGATGTCCTGTTGAGGAGGTAAGGTCTTCGGGAGTTTGTCGGGGAAGATGCTTGCTAACTCTTGGATGAGTGGTGCAAACTCTTACTTTACCATCGCGAACTTCGTTGATGCTGATGAGGCTCATGAGGCCAGTGAGGGTGATGAGTCAGCTGCTGCCACTTTCGCTTCTTCCATTGGCTCGAGGTGTACTAGCCATGCACAAGCTCCTTGTCGTATACAGTGTTTGGCCACGTTGAGCGGTATCGACTACACATGCTGTTGCTTCTCAGCTATCGCGGCTTCCTTTGCTGCTTCCACCTTAGCTACTTCTGTTTTCGGTTTTTGTCCTACATGCAGAAGTTGTCGTTTGGCACCGTCGAACTCCACGTAGACGTTGCCACTATTCTAGTTGAAATCCGGATTGTGCCACTACATGAAATTTTTTCCGAGGATGATTTTGTGATTGCTCATTGGAAAAGACCTCCACACTGTTACATCCTGTGGATCTCCCACTTGTAGTCGTAGTGGTTCTGAATGTCTCCATATTTACAATCTCCCATTGACAGTTTTCCTTCAAACACCCCTGGTTTCGTCTGCAAACCCAGTTTATGGACCATGTCATTTCTCACAAAGTTGTGTGAAAATCCCCATCCAATAGTGTCGGCACCGTTCTATGACTCTTGCATCCTCGAGGCTGAACTTTTAGTAACATCGCCAGTTGGTCGTCCTCGTACCCCTTGTCAAACTTTGCGACCTCAGAAACCATCTGCAACAACGTAGGCTGTTCAAGTAGGCAATCGTTCGGTGCACATCGTTCCTTACGGACAAGAGTTGCGCCTTACACTCCAGCACTTTTCTGTTTCTTGACTCGTTTTTCTACGATTTCCCCCCTTTCAGCCTGCTGTTGGCTCCGACACTTGCAAGCGATGTGCCCAAATTTTCCGTAATTGTAGGAGGTTCATGATTTTCTGTTATTGAATACATCCATTCCCACCGGAGTTGATGAGTCCCCTAACGGAATTCTTCTGTTTCCACAATTATTGTGGTTAGGAGGTCACCAACCATAGGATTCTTGGATCGGAGTGTTGTACTAGGCGCTGTCGATCCTTTTTGCTCCTCCGATCATCCGCGGCAAGTTGTTTTGGATACCAAAAATGGCAATTGCTTGCTGGATATCTCCCTTGAGGCTATTGTTGTAGTGAAAACAGAGTTCGTTGGGGGACGATGTCTGCTCTGGTGATGATCCCACGGAATCTTTGCGTGTACTAAGCCACGTTGAATTGCTGATGGAGACGCTGGAGCTTGTATAGTGTGTCAGAAAATTTTTAAGTCATCCAAAACGTGCTAGCATCTTGCGCGATAACTTGTTCTTGTCGGTCAATGCGTCTTGCCATTGTGGGTTGATCTTCTCCAAGGTTCGAACGCCTGCGGTCGGGGATATGAGACGGGCACCGTTGGTCGTTGATGATGCTCCGCCGGTCTCCTGCTGCTGTTGGATGGTGTTTAGATCAGACCACGAACTTAGCGCCGTGTCATGCAAAAGCGCGGCTGTGAGGTCAATTTTCTTCTGATCATCGTTGACCTCAACAGTAGTGAAGTATACCTCCAAACTCGTGAGAAACATCCAAACCGTTGGTCCCTTCGAGTTTGCAGGATCAAATGGTTTTGGTGGAGCCGGACAATTCTTGGGTTTGCTTGAGAGTTGGGAATTTCTCTCGATGAGCACCGCCTCTCACGGACTTGCGTTGCGAAGAGCCTCCATCACGATGTTGAGTTGTTGGAGCAGGTGGCAGTTGATCTCCTCAAGCGCGGAGATCCGGTTTGCCAATTCCTTGTTGATCCGTGCATGTCTTTTAGTGCCACCTGTCGCCCATCCTCTCGCCGTCAAGGCCGTTGGTAGGGGCGGCTGGTTTACCACCATTGGGTCCATGACCGGATTGGTTGTCGAAGCTGCAGGAGTTGATCCAGCTGCCGCATAGCTTGCCAATCTATCATTCGTTGTCGCTTCATGGTTTGTGTGCATCGGCACATTCTGCTCCTCCATTGTCAAAGTCCTTGCCAAAGACGTGCTGCTGGTCGTCGGGTGTGCTCTCTTGCCTTACTTCATAGTCGCAGATTCTGTGAAGTCTTGACATGCGAGATGCACTTATGGCTTGTGCGAGGTAGTCTTTCGGATGGGTAAAGTAGTTGGATGCCTCTCCAACACTGTTGCGCTTTGATACCAAGTGTTATGCCAAAGGGAGCATAGATGGTGAATAGGTAGAAGTTGCGAGGCAAAACAAGATTTGGGATTTGGGACACTTGAGCAGTTTATATTTAGCGGTAAGTGTACTTTGATAACAAGTGTTGAAATTATAAAAAATATGTATACAGATATTCAGTTGCGAATAAAGCATAGTTTTGGTTGTTCGGTTGATTATTGAGTGACGCGTGCGGAGTCGCGTCGTGAGTGGTCGGATTCGAGAAGGTCCGCCGAGAAATTTGGGGGGCTTTGAGTATCGATGGTGAAGATGCGAGATGCATCTTTACGAATCTAGACTCATCTAGGTGCATAAAGAAGTCAACCAAAAGGTAGTAATACTTCTGTTCTAGATTCACAAGAGTGGTCAAAGTAGTCAGAAGGTTCAGGAAGAATCACTAAGGGCAGTGGCAGTCGGCCGGTTTGTCGTCTACCATTGTAGTGAATATCACGGTCTTGCGACGCAATGGGTTGTTTGTGTAATAACAGAAATTCCCACCGGGATAGATATGGGACTCGTGTACGTTTGGCACGTAGCAAAAATACCCCGGGCTGAACGGCGTAAAATCTGGAAGGCGTTGCATGGTGGGCCATGAATGTACAAACAGAACTGCCCACTTGCAAACTTTGGGGAATCGTGTACGTGAGGGATGTAACACCCCCCCCCCCCCTTTAGCTGCAACGTCTCTGCACTTTAGTCGACGTAAGCCGGTGTTAACAAAAGTAACCGTAGATCAGATGATCGACATTGTGGAGGTTGTCGTAGGGTTCCCAACTGTTCCGCGCGGCGTCGTAGTCGTGCCACTTGACCAGATACTTGGTCGTTTTCCATGGCATCAATATCCAACGATATCTTCAGTTACGTACTCTGTGCCCTCTCCACTTGTACAGGAGGTGGAGGTGCGAATTCTAGAAAGTGTGTACTAGGATCTCAGTCGTTCTTGAGCTTGCTCATGTGGAAGACGGGGTTGATCACCATGCTCTCAGGAGGCAAAGTCGAGCGACGACAAGGGTTTGCATTTGCTCGATCTTGAATGATCCTCACCAGCGGGTTTTGAGCCTTGCAAAGTCCTGTCCTCGGAGTTTGATGGTGATTGCCTGCGCTGAACATGTCACTGCTACGATGTCGGTTGGGTGCCCACTTCAATGTTTCTTGCGTCTTTGCGAGGGTCTACCATGTTTCCTCTCGGGTGCTTGTGCAATCCCGGCCGTGAATGTTAACCGTGGGGATGTTATTCCGAATGTGCAATCAGCCCGATGTGGCAGGAATTTTAATGTACACCACCATGTAAGGTATTCAAACAGTTGCAATGGAAGTGGCAGAGTTGTATGTGAGTTCGGAGGTGGGTAGTTTTGCTACCCAATTGGTGTCGTATGGCTCGCATAAAATTCGGAGGAGTTGTTTGTCTGATTGGTTCGCTTAGTTTGCCCGTTGGTCTGAGGATGGAACACCGTTGATACCTGGATACGACTGCCATAACGTGTCATCAGTCTGCACCAAAATGGCTAGTGAAGTGAGCGTCTCTATCCGTGATGATGGTACATGGCATTCCACGTAGCTGCATGATCTGATTTAGAAACATCCGCACTTTTCCTTCTGCGGTGACGGTGGTGGTCATCGGAATGATGTGTTACATTTTAGAAAAATCTGTCCACCACGACGAGGACGGCGTCATACCCCTTGAGTATGGCGGCCAGACATTTGATGAAGTCCATGCTGACATCAACCAATGGTTCCGTCTGAACGGGTGGATGTTGAAGTAGACTAGGTGACCTCGTGCGAAGAGATTTTTGTCTCTGACAAGTGTTGCACGACTTGTAAAAGGCCGCCACGTTGGTCTACATTTTATCCCACCTGTAGTACTTTGCCAGATTATTAAGTGTCTTGTCCTCGCCAAAGTGTCCCCTTGGACCGGTATCGCGGCATTCCTCCAATAGCATCCGTTGTAGTTCCTCGTTTTAGGAGCAAAGACCTGGCGAGTGAATTTCTGTCGCCAGCAGGGCTCGTCGAACCAAAACGTGGTCTTGTCGTACCCGCTGAACTCCTTGTAACCCTTTGCAAACAGCCTTGCAAGGTACGGTTCTTGTTAGATGAGCAACGTGCTGATCTTGGCCATAAAATCTGGCCGTCAACTTAGAGCACCTGCCGGATTTGATTTTCCAGGTCCGTACTCGATGTCGTAATTGAAGATGGACTCGAGGAACTCCATCCATCGATTTTGTTGACGCCATGTATTTGGCTAGGTCTTGAGATGTTTAACAGTGTGCTGGTAACTACGGACGATGCATTGCCGGCATTCAAAGTAGCACCGCCATGTCTTGAATACGTCTAGGACTCTGAGCATCTCTTTCTCATGTACCGCATAGTTGAGTTCTAGCCCGTGTAGTTTTTGCAACATGTACATGACCGGTTGGAGGAGAACAACTCCAATGCCAAATGAAACACATCAGTGGCCATGATGTAGTCCACCGTTGGATCCACCAATCATAAGGTTGGTGCCAAGGTCAAAGTGTTTCTCAAAGAGTTGAACGCCTCGTGTGCGCTGTCCCCCAGTTCCACTAGGTGATTTTCCGTGTGAGATCGGAGAGATGTACTGACACCCATGCGTAGTCCTTTACAAATCAATAGTAGTAGTTACAGAAGCCCCAAAACGCCTGGATATCCTGAGCATATATGGGTGTCGGCCGATCAGCAACCACCTCCACCTTTTTCTGGTCCATGGTGATCCGTCCGCCGCCGGTGATGTCACCCTAAAAAATGGATCGAACAGCGGCCGAAGTCGCATTTCAAGAGTTTTTCAGAATGTTTATCTCTTTATAAAATCTCGAGAACTTTTTTGGAGATTTCTACTATGCTCCTCCGGGGTGCATCTGGACACCAGGATGTCGTCAAGATATACGATGACAAAGTCGCCGTGGTACGGGCAAAAACTATTGGTCATCGTCGGCATAAATGATGCGGGGGCATTTGTGTGTCCAGACGGCATGACCGTGAACTCGAAGTTCACGTATCTGGAACAGAATTTTGTCTTCTTGATGTCATTGTCAGATATGTGGATCTGATGATAGCCGCAGAGTAGGTCAATTTTGGTGAAAATTCGGGCCCAACGGAGTTGATTGGAAAGTTCATCTGCTCCGGGGAGGGGGTAGCGGTTCTTGATGGTGATGTTGTTCAACGCCCGGTAGTCCACACACATCTGCATCTCTATGGTTTTATTTTCTCATGAAAAGTACTGGTGCTGCGTAGGTGATGTGGAGGGCTTGACTAACTCCTCATTGAGCATCTTGACTATCTGATTTTTAGCTTGCTCAGCTCATGATCACTCATCAGAAAGGTCCCCTTCACTGTCCGTCTGCTGTCTGGCGTTAGGTCTATCTAATGGTTGATGTTGCATTGTTGTGCTAGCTCTCAAGGTAATTTGTCGTGAAAAAAACCCTTCAATGAGTTCCGCAAACTCCTTTGGTACTGCTGCCAACTTCTTAGGCATCGAGGTCGTGGGTGTTTCTTTGGCCACTGCAATTTCTTCCGCTTCCCTTGCCTTTACGTGGACTAGCCACGCTTGGACTCCGTGCTTTGAATATTTCTTGGTAACATCCAGGGATATTGGCTGGCATTTTCTGACTATTGTTGCTTCCTCTGCTACTTCCACCTCTGTAGCTTCTCGTAACCACTGCTGCATAGTGGACTGCTCAACGAGAGGCAGGTGTCTTTTTCTGTCATTGACGTTGACGTAGTCTGCTTTGCTGCTCCAGTCACCCTGCGGATTGTGCTGGTAGAGGAAATCTTACCCGAGGATGATTTTTTGGTCGCAACTTGCGAAAGTCCTCCAGACACACATGCAGTTACGTCATGCAGATCTTTGATTTGCATGAGGAGTGCTTCATGAAATCAACAAATGTGCAATCATGTGTTGACGGTTTTTCCTTCGAACATTCCTAGTCCGGTCTGCAAACCCAGCTTCCATTACACATCGTTGCTGACAACATTTTGAGAAGCTCATCCATCTAGTATTGCTGGTACCGTTGTGTGATGTCGACAACCCCTCGGTTGTCCTTGTAGTAGTATCGTTGGTTGGTCGTCCTCGTGCCCCTCGTTGAATGTTGCAATCTTAGGGACCCTCGTCTTCGCCAACTTATCGCTCAGATTAGCGATCTGTCGGCGAAGATTTTTCTGACCGGACATTAGCCTCGCCGTCTACTCCTATTCTTTGCCGTTTCTCGATTCTTCACTGTTTTCTGCGACTTCCCCCTCTTTGGCTTGTTGTTGCTGCTTTTGGCAGCCGCGTGAGATATTACCCAGCTTCCTACAAGTCCAACCAAGCCATTGATCGTGCTGATTGATGGCGTCAATTTCCATCAGAGACGAGGTTTCAGCCGACTGCGATTTGCCTCTACCACGGTAAGGATTGTGGTCTTAGGGTCGCTAGCCGTCGGATTCCTGCATCCAAGCATTGCAGTCGACATTGTCAATGCGATTGACTATTGCTATCATCCACGGAAGGTTGTCTTGGATGCCAAAAATGGTGATTTCTAGTTGTACATCTCGCTTCAGGCCGTTATTGTAGTAGAAACACACTTCGTTGGGGGCGAGGTCACTGTCAGTGATGATTTTGTGGAAACGCTGAGCATACTCTGTCACACTGGAATGTTGGTGCAAGCGTTGGAGTCTGTTCCGTGCGTGAGACTTCTAGTTCAGCTTCTCAAAGCGAGCGAGTGTACCGCACGTGAAGACGCTCCACATTTCCCGTGTTGTGAGAGATTCGTGCCACATCGGATTTATCTGCTCAAGAGGTAGTACACCTGCGGTCGATGATGTGAGCGCAGTCGCGTGATCCAGCTCCGCCTGTCTCTTGTTGTCGTTGGATGGCCTTTAGATGGGACCACCATCTCAAAGCCGTGCCACACCAAAGCAAGGCCGCGAGGTCAATTTGTATTTGCCGTTGTTGATCCCAGCACTGTAAAATACATCTCCAAACTCGTCAGCCACATCCTGACCATCCCTCGGATTTTGCAGGATCGAACGGCTTAAGAAGTGCCTACCGAACATGGGGTTCACTTGAGGGTTGCAAGCACTGCTTTGTGCGCACAAGATACTCAAAGCTCCTCCATCATCGTGATACTTCTGTCGACCACTCTGGAAGGTGGTGGAAGTTGTCACAAACTTTTCAAACAGAACACTGGAGGTCGGGGCAGTTGGTCAAAATACCCCCGGCCTAACGGCGTAAAAATCTGGAAGCTGTCACGCGGTGGGCCATGAATTTAAGGACAGAAATGTCCTCTCGCAAAGGTTAGGGTCTACTCATGTACGTCACGGACGAAACATAACATAGGTAGTTCATAGGAATGAGGTGCAGGACAAAAGACGATTCAAAGATTGGTGATAAATAGAAAAGTTGTGTTGAGAAATAAGTGTATTTTGCTGCCAAGCATAAAACATGGCTAGTGAAGCGGCCGTCTGTGTCCTTGATGGTGGTCCATGGCACATTGTGCAGCCGCATGACCTGGTTTAGGAACAGCCGCCCTGTCCCCTCTGTGGTGACTGTGATCTTCATCTGAATGAAGTGGGACATTTTAGAAAATCTGTCCACCACAACAAGGATGGTACCATATCCTCTGGAAGCAGTGGGCAGTCCCCTCACAAAATCCACGTTGATTTTGGTCCACGGTTCCGTCGGAATGGGTAGGGGTTGAAGTAGCCCGGTTGGCCGAGTACGCCAAGATTTTTGTGTCTGACCTATGTTGTACGATTTACACAAGGCCACCATGTTGGTCTGCATTTTTTCCCATCAGCTGAGAAGGGAGGACCAGACTAAAATGGCTACCACGTGTGCAACTCACTCCTGCACTGTCTAACAGCTATCACTCATCAGCTCCCAAGTAGGAGGAGAAAAGTAAGCAAGTTTGACCTCGGGCACCCGGAGACTGCCAGAGGTCCCAGCTTGCATTTTCCTAGGTATAAAACTCATTAGACTCAGAGGGTGCTGGAGTGGAGAAGATGCTACCAAATTCTTCATGACTGGAAGGAGGATGTGAGGATGAATCTCCCACATCTGGTAGCTGCTGCATATCCATACTAACAGACTCCTGTACACCACCCTCATCTGACTCAGGAGCTATGCGGGCAGAGAAGATCGTACTGGATTCTCTTAGGCTAGAGGATAGGGGTGGAGCTGAATCTGTGCATGTGGAGCTCACCCTTACATTTGCTGCATCAGTTTCACACTCAAATATGTGCAGGTACTCCTGCGCTTCGGCCAACTCACCCTGGAGAACAGAGGTGCGCTCAAGCATCTCAGCATGATCCTTCTCAGTGACTACGTGAAGTCCAACTCAACATCCTCAGGCACCACCAGAACCTCATTGTAGGCAGTAGACAAGGTGTCTACCACTCAACGTTGCACCTTCGCCTCCATCTCTGCTGCCTAAGATTAGTGATTGCAGGTGCCGTACCTCATGAAGAGTCATCCCTCAGCAGGCAACTGAGCTGGATGGTCAACTGTAGAGAGTGGAGGCAATGTCAAGCTCTAAGGTAGGAGACGTTTAGGGCTCAGAGGAAGTGAAGGGTGGCCCAAATGCAAAGGAAAAGGATGCGGGTGAGCTGAAGGGTGTCTCAAAGCCGTCCAGGGTGTCATCAACACTCACTGCATCAGGATCCCCATCCTGTGAAGGCGCTGTCTGAGGTTACGATGGAACTGAAATTAGAACCATCTGCTCTTTGAACACTACAACCCTCACTAAGCTACTCTGCTCCAGTTCCATATAGTGGATGCAAAAACTCCTTTGCATCCCGTAACTCACACAATCTAGACATTTGTATGTAGTCACTCCTCTACAAGTCCCCTGTGAAGAGATGATCAGGTACATCCTGTGGTGTGAGAGTGCAATTGGACAATGTATCCTGGGTAGCAGAAACATGAGTCTGTTACTCGCTGATGAGGGAACAAATCTCGTCCTCATCAGCACAGCATCTCAAACAAGGATGACTAAATGCTGCCGAGTCCATCAGGTGAGCAGGCTCTGTCGTCACTACCATAGGTGGACAAGACTCCAAGAATCCCTCCATAGTCTCAGATGCCAGGGTGGTGGTTCTACTAGCTGCTACACAATTGGTGACAGATGAAGAAACAGAAGACGTAGCTGATGACGTCAATGCAACTGATTGTTCCAATGTGGCTGATGTTGCGGATATAGCTGATGCTGATGGTGGAGCTGATGGTGTTGATGGTGATGCTACATATGGTGTCGATGACTTCAATACAGCTTACAGAACTGGTGCAGGTGAAGCTGCTCATGCAACTTATGGTACCGGTGATGTAGATGGTGTCGATACAACTAATGACATTGATGCTCAGGATGGTAACAGTGCAAAACATGTAGGTGCTGTCGCTGATGCAACAGATGGAGGTGGTGCCACAGATGAGTTAGATACTGCTGGTAATGTGAACACCAAGGGTGGTGAGCAAATGCAGCCAATGATGGAAAACAGCCAAAGAAGATGATGATGTAGATGATGAATCTGATGACGTAGATGGATCTGATGCAGTAGATGAATTGGATGATACCGATGAAGGATGCACAGGATGCTGCTGAAGATGTTGACCCCAATGGTGAAGTTGACATGTTTGATGGAGATGATGCTGCTGGTGCAGCTAGTGCTACTGAAGGTGCCAATGTTGGAGATGGAGCAGAGGATGTACATGTAGCTGAAAAGGAGGTGTAACTGATACTCCAGGAGGTACTGACTTTGTCCATGCATTGGATCGTGTTGAAGATGTTGACATCAATGGTGAAGCTAGTGCACATGATGGAGATGATGAAGTCCGTGCAACGAATGATGCGGATGTAGGTGATGTAAGTTGTGGAGCTGATGCTGCTGAGGATACTAGTACAGGTGCTCCTAATGCTACGGACTCTAAAGAGGCACCCAATAGAGCTAGTGTAGCAGAAACTTTAGGTGAAGAATTTAGTGCCATAGATGGTGCGGAGACCATGGATGGTATGGCTGATGTGGAAGATGGAGGAATTATGGAGGCACCTGTTGCAACTAAGGTGTTATGGAGGCACTTGTTGCACCTGTTGCATGAACACACACACACACACACA
>SZWC01001157.1:61827-102976 GCA_023375785.1 Penium margaritaceum
ACACACACACACACACACACACACACACACACACACACACACACACACACACACACACACACACACACACACACACACACACACACACACACACACACACACACACACACACAAACATGTGCAGATAATCACTTGTGCTCATTTCCTTGTATCATGCATGTTTCATCTTCCCTCTTCTATCGCCTTTTGTCATGTGCCAACTATGCTTTCTGAAGAAGGCTATCTTGCATGTGACTCTCATGTTTGTTTGCTCCATCCACTAGGGTCTGCTATAAGATGCGTGTTTTCCTCTCTGTCTGCCATGTTGTTGTGCCGGTTCATGTTGTGTATCCAAAAGACATCAAATGCACACCAAGAGCTTTGCAAGGGATTGCACTCCTGGATCTATACCCAAAAAATTAAAGTCGGTGCAAGTTATGGTCGGCCGTTTTCTTGATGCATGCACATTAGGTACAACTGCTTGAGTCGTACAAAATTGCACTTGATGTATGAAATCACTATCCTGCACAAGATTCAGTTCAAATTTCTTGGACCCATTGGATCTCAAATGTTTGGGGGGAGGCCAAGTTAGTGTCAGCAGGCAAAGCATTACTTTATCGTTGGACAGGGAGGTTAGCATTGTGGATCTTGCACCTGGAAGAGACAGTCCCCTTCTTCCAAAAACATTCGTTGTGATTAGATATCTCAACTGATACAGGAGTATTTCATTCATGCTTGCCTAAGTCAGAGATTCTGTGAGGAAGCTTGGCTAGTCAAAGATGGTCGATGAGATTTTGGTGGAACCAGATGATGCTTGCGAGGTTAAGATTGGCCACACACCACAGCAATTTTGCCTCACTCTTAAGGTGCTTCAACCTAATGAAACAGAATCCTACGAGCTGTGGCGCTGCACGGAACTCACTTGCCTTATGTGCCTTGGCATGAGGTCCTGGCAGGAGTGATGGAACTCCTGCATCAGAACCTGCTGAATAACAGCCTCCAGTGTTTCGTCAGAGGCGCTAGACAAGGAAGCGGTCTCCTGATGGGTCTGTGATGCCGTGCAGGCAAGCAGGCTTGAAAGAATTGAGAGATCTGCATCTCCTTCAGTTTGTGACCACACATGTGTTTCACTTCGTCCATGTATGCCTCCGCCCAGGCTTGAGCTCAAGTTACTCGGATCTTCAATATTGGGGGCAGGCAGCTCGAGCTCCGGGAGTGAGTGAGCCAAAATTTCGGAACCGTTGTCCATCTCCAACTGCTTGAGGAGCTCAGCCTGTGAAATGTGTGCCGGGATTCCCCTTGCTGCCTTGGTATCCCTCACATGTTGGTTGCTCTGGTCAACAATGTTGCTAAAAGCAAGTGTCTGAGAACCGTTGGAAGCTACCTGGCTCATGAGAAGCTGCTGCTTAAGGTTTTGTTGCAACTCCCTCTCAATCTCCAAGAGTGATGCTCGTTGCCTCTCATGAAGCTGCAAAAGTAACAGGAGCCTCTCTTGCTGTCTATGCTGCTGCTGCTGCTGCTGCTGCTGCTGCTGCTGCTGCTGCTGCTGTCCCAGTTGATGCTGCATTTTCAGGAATGAATTTGGTTCATGTATTGAGAGCCGTTGCTGTTGCTGCCCCTGCTGCTGAGGCTGCTGTTGCCGCTGGTGATGATCGTACTGCTGGTGCCAGTTGAAAGGTGAATGCAGAGGGCTCTGCCCTAATCCACCAGGCGAAGATATCTGGCTTCCCTTTGTCCACTTACACCCTTGAAAGTCCGGGGCAGGGCTCGCTGCTGTGCTGGTCACAGACGGGCAACACCACTCCAGCATGGGAAGTGTCAGATCCTGAAGCTGATTGCTTTCGCACCTCATCTTTTCTGAGGCAGACGGTGATGGCTCATCCCTTCCAGGCTCTTCCAGCCTACCCTTACCATGGGCTGCACGTTCCACCACTGAGGGTATGACACCCTCTGTCACGCGACTGGCGGTATGTTGTGTCTTGTGCGAGCCTTGAAGACTGCTGCTGCTTCGGGAGATCTCCTCTTTGCATGTGCAGTCAACGCCTTCCACCACCATGGAGCCTTCAAGTGTCCCCGCCTGGTTCTGCCCGGACTCAACGCAGAGGCCAGGGGCCATGCAGGGCAGAGGGCTGTGGTTGTGGTCGTTGACGTACTTGGTGGTGTGGGTGAGACTGCCTGAGCGGAAGTCGAACAGCAGTTGCTTCTTGGCAGGACATGGGTTGCTGCACGGCTGCTTGGACCTCTTGCACTTGAAGTAGCACCTGCATGGGGTGGGTGGGAGGAAGGCACGGCATGAAAGAGGAGAGGATGTTTCTAGCTTGTTGGGAGCCTTCCGCTAGATTCGACCGCTGTCTAGTGCACCCCCGAAGCAGTGTAAGTCACCATCGGTGCATAATCTGGCTGGCATGAAGTTGGCAGAAAGGGAGAACTTCCTCCCAGCGATAAACCGGGCTTTGCACAACCTACATCAAGCTGGCCAGGCGATGCGCGGTGTCTTCTCAGCACACGGTGTGATCGAAGACTTGGTGAAACATCCAACTGGCCAACCATACCATTAGACTACCGTCGTCAACGAGGAGGGAGGAGAGGGAGAGAGGGAGCTAGATGTCCTGCATCTACTCAGACTGGTTTGCTTGAAGACCTAAAATAGCTTGAAAAACTACGACGGCCCTCCAAACGTGGCCCTGCTGAACTACCGGCAAGCTGAGGATGGCAATCTTTTGCAAACACTTACTACACACCTTACAACATGTCTATTGCCGCCAACAGACTTCTCTCCGTATTTGAGCCACACATGGCCGTCAAAAGGCAGCCGTGAGACCTCAGCCCGCATCGCCTCAAACTGTTCATGGGGAGGGGCCACCTCCTGACTCTGGCCTAGTTGCTGTTGGTTCTGATCCTTCTCGCGATATTGTGATCGCTGATGCCTTAAAAGCTGCTGGCGCGACTCCTGCTTCTGCTCCTGCTGCTGCTGGTGCTGCTGGTGCTGGTGCTGCTGCTGCTGCTGCTGCTGCTGCTGTCGCTGCTGCCACTGCGATTGCTGTTGCCCAACCTGCCGCCTCCATTCTTCCCAGTGGGGCTTCCACTCCGTCTCCCACTCCTCCCTCTTTTGTTCCTCTGGCTGCCGCTGATGCACACGCTCACACTGCTTCAGCTGTTGTTGCTGCTGCTTCTGCTGCTGCTGCTTCTGCTGCTCCTGCAGCTTCTGCTGCAGCAGCAGCAACAACAGCTGCTGCTGCTGCTCCTGTTCCTGCTGCTGCTGCTGCTGCTGCTGCTGCTGCTGCTGCTGCTGCTGCTGATGATGATGATGCTGCTGTTGCTGCGGAGGGGAACCGCCATGTTGTGCCCGACGCCTCTGCTCGATGCAGAAGCGCTTGGACACAAGTGTTGTTGTCATTTGTGCCGCCAGAGTCGGACGCTTCCGGCTGTTTCCCATCCTGCACGTGTAGCACCATTACGGGCATGGCTGACTTTGGGTGTGCCTTGAGCGGAGAATGGCAAGTTATCGCTGGGTGGTTCAAGCTCGTAGGTGGTGTACTTCATCGCTGCAGTGCACGGATCGGCGGCAGCAGCAGCAGCAGCAGCAGCAGGACCACCACCACCACCAGCAGCAGCAGGAACACAACCAGCAACAGTACGAGCACCAGCACGAGCAGCACCATCAGCAGCAACAGCAGCAGGACGCTCATGCTCATGCTCATGTGCTCCTGCTGCTGCTGCTGCTGTCTCATCTGCAATGCGGATGAGACAGACTCCGGAATGCGGACTGTCCCTGCTGAGTCGGACTTAAGCTGTGCGGCAGTGTGCTCCGACTCACCAGTTGGGCGCTGCATGAGAGGCCAAACCATCGGCGCAAACCTCGTCGCGCTTCCACCGACGCGCATACCCGCTGGTGTCCGCGCCAGGGGGCTTCGTCTCTGTGATCGACAGCTTGGAATGCGGCAGGCCTTCGCTTGCGCTGACGGCAAGCACATCGGTTTCAGGCGGCATCATTTCTCTTCAGGTAGCCTCCCTTTGCGCTCCTATTAGATGTAGACTTGATACGTAGAAGGTCGCTGGCTCAGTTGGCACTGCTGGAAAATCTCGCCTCGGCACTAAAGCACGAAGTCTGCAGGTGAAAGCACTCAAGCACGATGTTAATGTGAAGCATTTCAAAGCCGGATCGACNCCCCCCCCCTGTCCCCCGCCCCGTGTCTTCGTCTTGCCATGCAAAACTAAGGTATAAGCACTACACACGAGTACGATGACTTTTGCGTCGTGGCCGTTGAACAGGAGTAGACAATGGTACAGAGCAACACACGATCATGCTAGCACAAGCACTCCCTGAATCTTTCGATGTCGCACAGAGACAGATTTCCAACGGACCAAACCGTCGCAATCTGTTTCAGCATAGGACGCATGTCTTTGCCTCTTAAAGGGTAGGTCCTGTACGTGTCAATGAATAATTCGTAATCTATGTACCAAGGATGGCAGCGGTACTACCTGTACCGCGGTATACCGCGGTTTTGTACCGCGGTATCGTGGTACCGCGGTACCGGTATTCTTTTGGCGGTACCCGGTAAGGTATCGGTACCCACCTCAAGGGGTACCCCTCTTCTGTACCGCAGTACCGTACCACGGTATGGAACCGCGGTACTTTGAAACTCAAAGCATAAGTCGCAAAGTTGTATTTGAAGTCACCGTTTTCTAGCCTGTTCTACACATCTGCAACGGATTTCTACGTAATTCGCGCTAGAATTTCAGTATTACTCAATTTCCCCACTCGAAAAATGAGTTTTAGAATCGGCGGTACAAGATGTACCACGGTACGACTGGAATACCGCGGTAGTTTACAAGTACCGGTGGTAGCGCGGTAGCGGTACCAGTATCGGTATTGACCCGCCAAAAATTTTGTCTACCGCGGTACAAATACCGTGGTACTCGCGTACCGCGGTACTTTGGTACCACGGTACTCAATACCGCAGTTTACCATCCCTGCTATGTACAAATTCGATTCAAATTCCGCGGTGGACCATGTCACGCTGTCCACTTTCACGACAGATTCGTTCTCGAATGCCAACAAAGAAGCTTGGCGGGAGAGCCGAAACGGACAACATTAGCTTAGCAATACGCTCTCTTTCCTTCTTATGGTGACAATATTTGCTGAATACCCAGAACAAAATTCCTGTTACTCGCTTGGCCAGCAAACCTGATGTGATCCTCTGAACTCCACCTGACCCAAACAGGTTTTGACAAGTTATTTTCCTACAGGCAAACATTACAAAGCATTTCGAAGAAGGGTTTGCAATCAAACGTGTTGCCCGTATGTGAATAGTCTCCCTGTGTCGCTATGTGCACGCCCGCGCTACATGAGGTGTAGACGAGTACTTTCCCTGCGAACTGATGTGATCACTAGAAATACGGTCCTATGATTCATAGTTTTTGCTCAAATCTGCCGATTAGCTCGTGAATCCGAGGATTAATACGAGAAGCGGCTGGTAAAGGCCGGAAATCTTTCTTGGCATCGAATATTCCTGATGCTGCTGGATGCTTAGATGGTTTGTTGGAACATTGACGTTCGCACATGTTTCTGCCACTTTGACCTTCTTAACGAATTCTAGTCGTTTTTGCATCGTGTACTGATGCACATGCGCAAAAGAATGGCTTTTCTGTTACACAGACATCCTTTGCTACCTCAGATGCTACGGTGGACATGACAATTATTTAATGACAGCTAAACTGTAGCCAATGGAGCATACCCCAATGGATGACAGTTCGTCCAGGTAAAGCCCAACACTTGTTGGGCGATTTTTGGAACAAGCGTGGCTCTTCCAAGCTACAGCATTCGAGCTAGCGAAGGGCATATGGACGCAACTCGTCCATCCTTAACGCAACGCCATCCCAAACACTCAACCTCAAACCATAGCACGCTCATATCATCACCTGCCGTCACTTCGAAGGTAGGGAGGAAGCCTTTTGCTATTTCTCCAGCCATCTCCTCTGCTTGCTCCCTAAAGTACTAGCCACGATGTGCTCACGCAACCAAATCTACCTTGAAAACATGTCACGGAAAAAAACTAAGAGAAAAATACAGACCTCAACAAGACATTCCAACAGAGTGATGGCGAAATATGGAGTGCAGCTTCTCATTTTCCTAGAAATCGTTGTTGGCATCGATTTCCAACGTTTTCCAACAGCACCAACAAAATTCCCTCTTGGATACCAAATTCATGAGGTCAAACAACAAGCCCTTACAAAGCCGCTTTCAGATTTTCCAAGGTAGTGGTAAACCTACGCAAGTATATCTTGGGAAGTTTCTACCATTTACTCATTTCCATATGCAAAGGAGAAATAATAACATTCTAACAAGTAAACTCCACAGAGAGGCAAGATCATTTCATAAATTTGCAAAGTCCAAACCAAAAAAAACTACAAAAAAACTTCATCACATCCAAAAAACAATACTTGAAAAAGCACAACATGAGCAGAGCCTACCTGCAAGTTATCTCAGTTTCTAACCAAACAAACAAACGACGTCTTGTCACATGCACCCGGATGAACAACCATCTCCAACATATGTTTTCAATTAAGATGACAAGATCCGAGGCATCCCATATTAAAACAAAACGTAAAATTCATGAATATAAAAGATATTTAATTCCATTCCATCATCTTGTATCATTCATGCACACTCCCTCTCATCTCACATACGTGTACCTGTATATTTTGGCCCTTTTAAATGAAACACACACATTTAAGCTCACTCCCATTGTTTTTTATGGATTTCTTCAACGATGACATCCGTACACCTCCTTTATATGCCTTGACATTATAATCTGAAAACAATGGACCAAACACCACTCCAATCACCCAGACGACAATTCTAACTAGGTTGCCTTATTATGTATTCTCAAGCTTTTTGATGCTTCCATACTCGCTCTCGCTTACTTTAGTCTTGAAATATCCTAATATCAAAGCTTCTATTTTCTGAAAAAACAAATAACTACTCTACTAAGATAAAGGAAGAACATGAAAAAACTACAACTTGAAATAAAGAGAGGCCTTACTTATTCTTAAATCTACATTTATTAAAAAATGATTTCTCAAATAACGATTTCCAAGAATAGAAATAATGTTAAAACTACTTACGGTTGAATAGAGTGGAAGGCAAGAAAATCAAGGCATTGCAAGACACATGAAACTATCTTTTTTCAATCTCCTTTTCAATCAACTCCAAAATTTCCACATGTAGCCTAAATTTCATGAATACGCATAACACATTTCCTTCCATTATATTTTGGTAACCATTTAAAAATTATTTTCATGATATTCATTCTTCCTTTCGTGGCTTGTCCATGGAGGAAACAAAAGATGATAACTATTTGAGGTTTTGCCTGAAATGTTCAGTTTTTAGTGAAGGATGGAAATAAAAACAAATAAAAAGGGATACAATGGAAGAAAGAGAGCCAGAACAAGGGGACATATGAAGCACACATTTCCTAAACGTCCAAAGGCTATCCTCAATTCTCTTTTCTTCTTACAGTAGTCATGCATGTTTATGTTAACTTATAAATTTCTTCCTAGACAACAATATGGTTCCTACTGTCCATCCTTTATCATACACTTACCATCACCACTTGCAACATCTTATGTAGGAAATACTTCTTGATTCTACTCTTCATCTTTTTTTTTCTTTTCGACCTTTTTCATTATGTATGAGATTCCATTGAAATCGTTTTTCTAAAGGGCGAAATAGCTCTAATATCCACATTCCCAAAGGGCGGACCCTCCCATATCCAAATGCGGAATTTTATGTACCCCATATCCAGCACCTTAAAATATATGAACGAGGTATCCTCCTCCCTCGCCATGCTCGATTAGCGACATGCGTCGCTGATCGAGCATGGCAAGGAGGGTCATGTGACCGTCGCTCGATCGCGACCCTCGCTCCCTCGCGAGGTCGCGATCGAGCGATGACCCATTTTTTTTGAATTTTTTTTTCGACGCGCAAACCCCCTATTATGATTTAGGGTTTTCTATGTTTTGCACGGGCGGAGCCCGCGCAAAACACACTCTTTCATCTTTGATCAAGAAGGGTCTCCTCTTCGAATGAAAAAAAGATGCTTCCTTCCACGTTACGGAAACGGATTTTTCTCTACTTAGACAAAGATCATGCTTGTGCTTAACCACAATATGTGCACAAAAATGATATTTTTTATAATGAAATGATGATGGAATAAAACTCAACAGTTTCTATGAGATCTTCCTTTTGAGTATGTTGCTTTTGCATAACATAAGCCATAAATATATAATGGCTTTCTATTTCCTGTGATAAAATTTTTCTTTATCAAATTTTGTACAAACAAATATCCATCACTCAAAGTTATTCTATGAGAATCTTAAAGTGTTTTGCACAAATCTAGATAATATTAACCCTTTTCAATATGAAGGGTCCATATCTTGTACAGCATCGAAAACATCTTCATGTCTTAGATTGTTCAAAATTTCAAAAAAGTACATCGAATTTTACTTTCACTATGTTTGTACCTATCAACCACAAACAAAACCCAAAAATCATATGAGGAAAACCATTAAAAAAATTTAACTAGATTATTGCAACCAAGTTTGATATCACATCGAAAGATTACTACTTAAGCATGGAATGATCTATTTTGAGACTGTTACTACAGAATAAGTAAGGCGTTTTACTCAAAATCTCATCAAAACTAAATAAATACAATCATCTTGTATAAAATCATGAATTAAAGATAATCACTTCACAATGAAGGGGGTGACCAAAACCTCGGCGACCTTTGGTTTTATTCATTTGTAAATCCTTTAGACTATCGTGTGCTTCAAGGTCTAACTATGAGAAAAGAAGTAAACGTATATACCTCAAAACATGAAGTAGCCAATACCTAACAAACCCCCTAGATGAAACAATAGTTTACATATTCACAACTAGAAATGATAACAAAGGTGAAGCTTCATTACATTCCTATGTGTATTAATGAATAAGGTTCAATTTTTCTGCCAAGTCAAAATTAATTCTACTGGTTTTCACTCTCGTCTTTTTAAGTATGTTAATGCCATATCTTCGTCATTTGGAAATGAACTTTTGGATCAAATTTGTACTTCCTTCCAAACATCATTATTTGTGAATCACTGTCTTGTAGCTCCTTTGTCACACTTGTGCAATCTCCTTTATATCTCATTCCTTATAATGAATTTCCCTTTAATTCATTTTTTATTTGTTCCAACATTGTTTGTTAACCTTGTTAATTTTATATTTTTTCAGCATCAATGATTCTATATGAGTGCACACGTTTGCTCATGTAGAATATAATGTGTGGATGATGATGGTCCATTCATGCACATGAATTCATTAACAATCTTTGTCAACTTGACCTTGCGAATATCATAAATGGTTTTTTTAGCATTTTTTACAAAACAGATTTTATTAGCCTCTTATCGGTATTTATACCCCACTACTTGTTTTGTTTTGATGAAATTTTTCATTAATGAATGTCTAAGAATTTTGCATTACGTATACCATATACAACACTCAACTTGTACTATTGGGTTTTGTACCTTCTTCTCCACATTCCCTGTTAAAATTGTATCAGACATCACCCAAACAAGAAAACGAGTAACTGGTTCAAATTTTTTATTTGAGTATAACTTTCAGAATTTGGATTGTTTAACATTGAAAGGCCAAAAACTCCACTTTGATTTTCACTGCAACGCTTCAAAATAGTGGATAACCATCAACATCTTGTTAATTATTCATCGTTCCTAAACTCTTACTTTATTCCTTTTATGATATATCTCATAATCTTTGGCACACTTGTTTAGATGTGAAATACATGTAAGATCATTTGATGGAAGTACAAACTAATATAGTTGTTTTGGCCTACTCGAAGCACTCATGATGTTTGAGAATATCATTCAATAGTTTATTGATATCAAGACTATATCAAGATAAACCTTAGATTCCTAAGTGAAAGGCCTCAATAGTGATTTACAATTTTCAGAAACGTGCTTGCATCAAGGTAAATAAAGAACTGAGAATATAGCATACATTAGGAGAATGACAATGTGATTATTGATTTCTTCTATTTTATGGAGAAATTGTACATTCTGAATAATTTGAAAAACTTTGGTCGAGCTAATCATAAAAATGCATACATGTGTTACAAAACCCATCCATATTATGCTTAAAACTAGAAACAAATGCAAAAGTACGTATTTCAACCATGTGGCTTCTATGAAATGGAAGTTTCCAAAAACAATCTAGATGCTTCTCTAAAAGGTTTTGCAATTGTTATATATATGCCCTTCTTCTTGTTGTTATGTAGAGTAAGTTAGATGTGTTTAGAAATTTTTTGCCTAACACATCATCACCTTGATCATTCATAAAGTACATGCTACATTTTTTCTTATGTTTGTATTAAAAAGGTTCACAAATATGTCCTTCATTATCTGTAAACTCACCTTATCCTCAAATGAATATTCAAATGAACATACGCATATTCTTTTGAGATTTGTTTTCATGAACCTTCACATAACACCCTTCATGTGAGTTTATCTTCCCTCAGAGCATGTAAACTCGTTACTCAAGACTATCATTTTTTTTTTTTACTATTATGCTATTTTGTTCGCATCTTGAGCATGCACATTCGTCTCCTTGTTAAGTACTAAAGATTACATCTCAATCACTTATGTAAATCACCTTTGAAAAAAATAATGTACAAAAATGTGTTCACCCTTGAGTCACATGAAGAGCAGTTGTAGAATGTGAAAACCCCGAATCTTACAAAAGAGAAATAGCTCAAATCTCAATACATGTAACAGCCATGGGTTGTTGTGCAACTTACCTTAGAAAAATCATATAAGCATTCAAAATAATTGTTTAAGGTGAACATGCTAAGTGACACCTTGGAAATTTTGGATTAGAACAGCCTTGTTAAAAATGGACATATTCGTGAGAGGACATTTTTGTGAACATGCATTTCAATCTTCATTGTCACACGTTGCAAAAGCCACGTGGAAATATGAACCGAGTGCATTGTAAAAGTGGAGTGACATCATACATCTCCCATGGCAACATTCTTTAGTGCTTTACATCTAGTGGGTTGAAAACATATGTGAAGAATTAAAATACACTTCAGAATGGAATAATTTATAACATTGATAGTCCTTGAGAAATTGGTCTCAAGCCCCTTAAACTCAAAAACCATAATTGAGTGCCGTTCGCTATTCTTCTAATTGCTCATTTACAAAGTGTCACCTTGATTTTTTATTCATTTCATGTTTTAAATTTATTCTATTAAAATTATATTTTGATTTTTTTTGCAACAACTATGCGTGTTATTTTATGGTTTTCCACTCCTCTGTACCTGCACTAACTCAGATACCTCGTTTAAGCTTGCTTCTTTTCCTTCCACCTTCTCATTATACAAACACCCGCATAAACTCAACATGAGAGTGGCTTCTTGATCCAAAGAAAGATAGTGGTGTCCATCTTCAAACATAATTTTATGAAATTTCCGACCTAAAACAGTAATCTTCACTCGTTGTAAGTATACTGTTCGGTGCAGAAAAAATTCTTGATAGATGGCCTTCCACTTTCTCTCTTATGAATCGAATCTCTTCCATCTAATTCTATATTATGAGGGAAATTCCCATCATTTATTCATCCCTGATTCTTTTTTATGTCTCTTAAAGCCATCACGTCTTCCGAAATTGTGTTAAGTGGTGATTCTATGCCTCCCACACTTTTGATGTCATCATTTTCTCTTTTTCAAGGAGGAGGCCTAAATTGTTTATTATGCCAGATGTGTCAACTTTTTTTGTTGCTTTACATTCAAATTCATAGTGTTTGCTCTTCGATTGAAGCATGCTTAAATGGAGGCCTTCAAACGTGCATTGGATTCATTCTATGGATCATAATCTCCTCATTTATATGCGAAACTTTTTATGAGAAACTCATCATTGTCATCTGAGAGTAGACCTCATCTTACAGAAAAATCGATTTCCATATGTCGCAATAAATTTGGCTTCCAATATTTCTAGAATAATTTATGTTCTGTTATGTAACATTCTAGAATAACATTTTTGCATGCCTATCTTATCTTTACTGATCATTTAGAGAGATATGTTGTAAGAGAAAGTTGTTTTTTCATAGTTAATTGTTATTCTTGAGTTACCCTTGCTTCATATCTCACATTATTATCCTTGTCATTTCATCTGTCCTTTGTGATGTTGTATGGGATTGGTGAAAATAGGGACGATCATATGAACACAGAATTTACAATAGAAAATTCCTTTATATGCATAACTTTACTTGAGAAATCTCAATGATTTCAACGATTTGAAAATTTTAAGGTTTTTTATTTCAAATTTTTTGACGTTTATGTGGGTTTCTTGAATTTGTGAAAAGATTTGGAGGTTTCTCGCAGGTCAGTTTTGATAGCTTGCACATTTGGACACTTTTGGACATTTCTCGATTGGAATTCATGTTCGTCTTATTTTTTTGGTAGACTTGGACCAATGCATTGTGTTGAAATAAGCTGAGACATAGATGTATCAAAATATTGAATAAGACAACGACGTTGATGGTAGGTCAACTGGATGCTCTGAGGTAGTATTTTGTTTTACTGATATTGTTCAAGGTATCATGGACTTTCCCTCATGAATAACTTCGTTTCAATAACTTCAAGTTGTAAACCAGTTCTATACACGAGCCATGAACACACGCATTTGGTGTTTTGTTCTACAAGTTGTCCACACTGAAAGAACTTTAGACAGCTGGAAATCGAGAACCAAACGAGCTCCTTTCCAGCCCTGGACGTTCTTTTTCAAGACGATAGCTCTGCCATCACGTTTCCGTGCTCGACCGTATCAACCTTGCGACTCTCTTCGGCTTGTAGGGGACATCGTCATGAAAGCAGGACGAGGCGGCGGTTTTCAAGCAGGCTTGAATGAAAACGCGTCTCGAATGCAGCAGGAAAGCATCTCCCGTTCCCCACTGGCACGCCTAACTAGCCTTTCAGGGAACGAGGCAATGCCGCTGTAAAGATGTGGGCGTCGAGCCTTCCGAAAAAGGTGGTGGTGTTTCCCCACTTGGACAAATATCTATATTCCCCGCGACTTACCTGCATCTATTTGGACAGGCGATTTACGGGCACAATGAGGATCGACGACAGAATTCGCTCGGGTCGAAAGAGGAAAAGAATAAAAAAGCAATTCAGCTTTTTGTAGTTCCCTGCGACTAAGCAAGTCAATGGCTCCGATCGTATTTCGGTTCCAGGTATCCAGATCTTCATGATTTGAGTTCAACGTACGATCCAGGCCGTTGCATTGGTTGTTCTCAGGACTTCGTTAGTGCCGCGCATGGTATGGTCATGGGAAATCTCACTACCATGCCGGGGCACCCGGAAGCTTTCCGTTGTCGATGTGCACTCTTAGACGGTAGCGGTTTCGATGTGAGTTTGAATGGTCACGAAAAGAACACGAACACGCCTTACACAAACTAAACTTTTCAAAGACCATAATACCCCAAACTTTTCTCTTCGAGCGATGGAAGCCATCGATTGCGATTGCATCCATCGATCGTATGTCCCAATGGATAATGGGTGAAGTCGGGGGCTACAGCCAAAATTCCGGTAGTCGGTCGAGGCCTCGCCATTACGTTCGAACCGTGATGGTGTAGTAGGAGACAGTGAGGGGGCAACAGAATCTTGCACGAAAATCAGGTCGTTATTGTACAACGCCGCGATCTCTGTGTCGCAAGTGGGTGCAAAAGTCCCCCCGTCAAACAAATGTTCTCAGACAATTACTCTGGTCGGCAAAGATACTACTGAAATAAGGTCTAGCGGCCTAATGCATTCTCTTGGTCAGCATTAGGCCATTGAACAAATTGAGCACTGTTTTTGATTCTCTGATGTCTACAGCAGACCAGCCTCAACCTCACACGATTTCAGCGTCATTCGGAGGACGTCTTGCAGGTCCGGCCTTCCTCGAATATCGTGTCAGCATGCTCTGAAAGCCTCAAAACTCAAACATTTTAAAGCTTACATGCAAAGATCCTGGAACAACGGTTTCTCCTCTTTTTTTTCCTGCTGAATACAAGAACTCTGGCACTACATATAGTGGCGGCCATGAATGGGAACGGGAGTGTGGGGGGGGGGGTCTGCTCGGCCGGGGCCATTTCATGGATCTGGCAATGTTTTTGAATTCCCTGGCCGGACTGCCTCATCCCCCTTGCAGATCTAGATTACTTTGGTCATTGTGTATGGATCCGGTCAGCTTCGTTGCGGTTTAAAACAACTACGCTGCTTTTGACAAGAATCCTTACGAATCTGGACAACGTACCTCTGACATGTAAATGATATGGTAGTGTCCAGAATGCTTCCTTAGTATGCTCTGACACTTTCAAAACAAGCGCATGTGAAATGGCAAGCGTTAAATACATGACAAGCGCCTTGCTTAACGCTCGGGCAAACATCACTGAAGTGCTTGCCTCATGTTTCTTCTCAACGCTCCCTCTCGTTCTTTCCTACACACAAATATCTTTTTTTTTGTTGCGTGAGGCCTATCGATGATCATGTCACTCAGTGAATCAGACACTTCTACACTTTTCCACTTTTCCACCCCTCTCCACACGGGTTAGACTCTCCCATCTTACTACATCCTACGCATGAACGTAGTAGCTATCCCGTGCGAGTGCCATCCGGTCGTCGAGTTCCAAACTGTGTGTAACGCAATGCTTCGCTAATGTTCCACCCCATGACCCGACCAATCCTTCAAGTATGGTGCCATAGGTGTATGGAAGCCATTTTGAACCTTATTCAAGAAGAGTCGATGGCTTCATGCAACAAATGGGCGGCTGTGCGGTCACAGCATCGTCATCCACCAACCGTCCAATAACCATTTTGTCAAACCCTAACCAAGTTTACCCTTTTGCTGCACCGGACGTCCATGCAATGCGCTCAACGCAGCCTGTTCATGCCCTCTGACTGCAAATAGTACCCCCCTGACACAACTCAGCAAGGGGTCTAAATCCCTTGTATGCTCACAAGACATGCTTTGAATGGCTTTGCAGCCGACATTCCAGCATCGACTGCGAACCTTTGTCACTGCCTCTGAGCCTAACCTCACCCCTATTTGTCATTGCAAACGCCAAGGCCGCACCACAAACAACGGCAACAACCCTCATCGCATGGCACCATGTCCCTAAAGTGATGCCGAGCACACAGACACGCTACTCAATTGCGTGATGGACGTCCCCATTGAAACCCATCGAAAAAAATACTAGCCTGTCTCCCTAGCCTGCTTATGATGTTGAATAGTTTCCACACCATTTTGAACGTGCAACGCTTAAAGGATCACAAGGAGCTAGTTTACTACACTCAACAACATTGCAACACACCTTTGCGTACCCTATAGGCAAACTACAAGTCCCTTTGCACCCTAGCAATGGTGTGTGGCATCGGATTGTGCAAGAACACATCTGTTTTAGACTGAAAAGTGTGGAAGGATTTTGAGGAAGTCAAAAATGATGCATTGGTGCGGTGGGACGTCCCTAACCTTCTGTGGCTTGAGCAATGTACGAGGTGTGGCCACATCAGATAGAGTAGGGGAGTTTGGCAGCAACCGCATAAGTGGTGGTGAGTCATACGTCGGATGACGATGGAGTTGATGCAGAAGACCTACTCTCCTTCCCATGGGACAAAAATGCGGCAAATGAAGTTGACGCTCATGACATCAACAAGGATGGCATGTGGTAGGGAGACCGTAGCGTGACGACACAATTGGTGGAACTTAAGGAGGCCAAGGCAGACAAGGTGCAAGTGGAAATGCACCACAAGGACCACAAACCTAGGTGGCATGGAAACAACTCCGACAATTTAGATGAAAGCTTGATATGAATGGGCATTTTGGACCCGAGGCACCCATTCTTTTGTCCATGCAAGGATGACCCGCAAGGCAAAGTGCTGCCAAGCTTCACCACTACAAGCCATGAGGCATCCGTGAGTGCTAATGGACTTGGAGCCGGCATGGTGACGTCCGAAGGCATGTCGAATGCCGTAGGAGTAATAGTAGCAATTGGTGGGGGGGCGTGGATGCTGTCGCTGTCGGCGACACCCGTGGTAGAAAGGAGTATTGCAGAAAACAAACAAGAAGAGGTAAGCCCTTTTCTTGTAGTGGCAGATATGGCATCAAATGGTGCTTTGGGAGGCCTCAACCAATGTTGATGTGGGTTGCGTGGAGGCAGCATCAAGCATTTTGTGTGATGGGATAGGCATGAACATTCGGTGCAGGAAGAGTGGCTTGTCTACAAGCCAACACATAGCAAAAGCAGCATTTTCGTTGACACAATTCTCGAATAGGATAGCTAGGGCAAGATGTGCACCATGGATGAAACAGACCACGCCCATTGTCAACAAGGAAATCGTTCTCAACCAAAAGCAAAAGGTCAAGCTATTGGTCTTACTCTCGGAGCATCCCAAAGCTGCCCAGTCCTTCATGGAGGCAGACAGTAATTTCCAGATGCAGTGGGGCCGTAGTCGGTAAGCTAAACCAATTTGAAACTTGTGGATTTGTTTAAAGGATTTTGGGGTTCATCTCTAGAAAACCAATGTGACACATGTGGTTTTTTCTGTAGAACACCATATCAGTGTATGTGGGAGCCCTCTATCGTGCCATCCTTCCATCACTCTTAGTTGGGGTTATTATGGGTGTGGTTATTAGCTCATTGAGGAGCATGGTGGTGTGTGAATGTTGCAAGGTTGCCCGTGTGGCTACAGTTGATAAGAAACCTATGACAAAGGAAGTTGTATTTGTAAGAGGAATGCTAGTATTGTGGTGCTTGACGGAAAGAGGACGTACGCATTGTTCTTGGTTGTCAACTTCACATTTTGAAGTTTGCTGTTTACATCATTCATTCCCAAAGCTCCCTTTTGCATGTTTGAATTAATGCAAAAGATGAACATGTCAGTGAAATACAATTCCATGAGTGCGTGTTGTCCAAGGGTTCCTATCATGAGTCATTACTAACCTACACAAGTTTTTAGGCATCCTTGTAGCATGAATGTTTCTTGGAACTGCATGTAACATAAACAAATTGACATTGTACTACTACATATATATGTTGCACAATGCAACATATGAAATGTTTTAATTTGTAGAAATGAAATGTTGCCCAATCTACAATTGTGGGGAATAATGGGTTACCCAAAGCACAGATGCCACATGTAACATTTGAAATGTTGCACAATGTAACTTTTGAAACATTGCACAACATAGGAATATTGGGAAAAAATTGGCTGCAGAATGTATAGTTGTCAAGTTCACACATGTAAGCCATGTGGCAAAAGTGACAATTTGAGGGATTCTCTACGCATGCCTTATGCAAATAGGCCCCTGCCATCATCACACACCATGTGAAGCGCCGTTGGTAGCAAAGGCTAGGTACATTACATGTGCCGTCTGTAGATGCCATGCATTGGCATCTTCTGCATATTGCACATTCTCTCCCATACCTATGTCGTCAAGCTGCGAATAACATGCCTCTTTGATGTCGGGCCTATGATTGTAATAACACTCTTTTCTTGCCCATGCACACTTTAAAGAAAATGATGTGGAGAGTACAGCATACCACCATTATGTCCTGTTCCATAGTAAATATCCCTCCATGTCTGCTCAAGAGTGAAACGTATGCTTCAGCTGTCCAATCACCCAATTAAGCGTCATTGGAAGAGAGGCGTGACAAAGGTTCAAGAGCTCTTGTGGGGTTTGTGGCTAAGAAAATTTCCCATCCACTCCCTTGACTCACAGAAAGTATAAGACACCACAAAGAGGAGTCAACAGACTATGTGAAAGAGGGTAACCTACATCGGCAAGCATGTACCAACCTTCAACATATGTGGAACCCATTGTTATTGTGTATCACACAACATAAATATCAATTGCGCTACCCTCCCATCCGGCATGAACCCAAGTGATGGTTTTATTGAAAGCGATGGAGAAGAGGATGTTTTGTGACTTTTGGCTTCTACTGTTAAAGAAATGCCCCTATAGCATCTTAGGCACCCATTGTTAAATGTTAATGTCATCAACAGCGCCAACACGGTCCCATAACCACAGGAAAAAACACGAAGATCTGAAAACCTTAAGGGGAACCAGGTTCACTTCGGGGGTCGTGATGGCAGCAGGCCCATACATTAGGACGCGGTGCAAGGCTCACTTGAAATGACCATAAATGGTCTTGTAGGAAAGCTTGAATGTTTTGACACGATGCCGCTCTCCCTTTCCCGTAGAAAATGTTGTGTGGAAGACGGCAAATGCTTCTTCTATAAACACCCATTGCATCTATTGTAGCCTAACCTCTTGAAGCATGTAGATTAGAATGTCAAAGCACTACAAGTAAATGAGAGTATGTCATAAATGCACCATGCATTTCTTCCATTGGGTAGACGTTGAGACATATACTACTAACATAAATGATCTCTGATCAAGTATGGCTTCTTCAAGTTTTGGAGGGCAGTTAAAACGCCAAATAAGGTGTGCAAAGAGTGGCGTTTGACTCCACGTCAATGTCCATGGCAATTATGGCATGAAACTAGAGGCATTCAATTTTATGGTTTTGTTGTTGATGTGCAAAACACATGACAGGTTTGTGATGACGTAGAATAAACAAAGAGTTGAGAAATTCATGAAGGGTGTTCTTCATGTTAATAGTAAAGACATTGCAATGTGTTTATTCTTTGAGACATGCAGCAAGGGCTAGGACCCTAGCTGGTAGGATCTTTATGTGATTAGCAGCGTAGCTTGTACAATCGCAAGGCAAGGGTTGGCAAATCTGGACTGAAATCTTGATTGATACAAAGTACAAGTATGGTACATGGAAAAGCTAAGCACACTATGCTAGCACGGCTCCTAGTCCACAAAGGGGCAACGCCTTGCTAGACCTTGTAGGCCGTCATGGCAAGGGTCTTGGCGTAGTCTCCAGGTTGACTGGCCTCCAGGGTAGCCTCCACCCAAATTGGCAGGATGTGCCAGGCTTAGAAGGGCCTTCGAGGGATCTCTAGCACAGTCTTGGTCCGGGCTCTAGAGTCAGAGGCTTGAGGAGAGCTGAGTTCTTGTAGAATGCTGAGATGTTGAGATGAATGTTAATTGAGAGGAGCTTCTCCTTTTATACCTATGGACCTGATAAGTTGACCACGTGAAGGAGAATCTTCCTTCAGGTGGTTCAGGTCTGCTGTCTCTTGGGGAAGCTTCCTTCCAGGAGAAGCTTCCTGTAGGTCAAAGTTGTTACTAGCATCCCTACAGGTTCGGGGAGAACCTTCCTCGTTGAAGAAGCTTCATCACGTGTTCAGGTGCAGCTTCCCCAGGAGGTTTCGTGCTCTGTAGGCTTTTTTCTCACGCCCGTTGATCTTGACATGCTGTTGCATCAGATCCATCGATCATGAGCCTCCTGAAGCTTGTACCAGATTGGCCCATGCATGTTGAAGGGCCATGGATTCATGCATGATGATGGTGATGCAGTGTGCACCTCATGCCAAGGGTGCATGAGTCTTGCCTAGTCAGTTAAAGGACTCCCTAACCAGGATAGCTATGCAGTGATGCGTAGTAGGTAGCTTCCCTCCCTCCCAGAGCAAAATAGATGCATGCACAACCCTCTTGCGCATGCCAGCACACTATATTACAAACCAGGCCCTTTAGGCTGCTTTAGGGTTGGATGCCAGAATTTATCTGGCCTCTACAGGACAGAATTCCCAGTAGGCGTGGTCCCGGGTATTCACCGTAAAATCCGTAACTTTCCGTACAGTGCTTCGAATGTACTGCCGTTTTCACCATATCGGAGCTTGACACCAGCGCAGTAATCACACCTCTCAACACTCCCCCTCCATTTGTGCGTTGGTGGTTTGAACCGTGTCACTCATGAGGGCTCTTGAAAAATTCCTCAAGTGACTCCCACAAAACTGAGTCAAGGAAATGGAGTTGAGTGTCCTCTTCGTTGAGGGGGAAATCTGGAAAAATGTCAATATCAGCTTTTGTGCCCAAAGAAAACATTATTTCCTCTTGACTTGGGACCGAGTTTGCTTCCTGACCTATTTTAGGACCTCCGGCAAGTGATTCCTACAATCTGTCATACCCGAAAAATTTCTGGATCAAGTTCGGGCCACTCCTCAAAATTCTTGCTTGCTCCTTGCAAAAGCAACTCGCGTGGTTCTTCATGGAGCTGAAGGTGCAAAAGTTGGTTTGACCCCTCGGGCTCCTTCTTCCAACCTTCGTGCTCCTCTAGAGTGGGGGAATCTTCCACAAAATTGATTTTTTGGTCGTCAGTTGACTTTCCAGTTGCTAGAGCAGTACAAAAGTCGCCCTGGACGTTGTGAAGGTTGTCCTTGCCCTTTTCAGTTGCAAGCAGCTTGTGTGTAGCAGTAAGAACTGCTATACTGATCCTCTCCCATGGGCAGACCTGTTTCATTCCATGCTGTTCTTGACTTATCCTGTGGAAACCGTCGTTCTTGCTTACATTGTCCACGGTGGTTGTTCGTTTGTTCTTCCACCAAATCAGGGGCAAATCCTCTGATTTCAAAAGTGAGGAGGGGCTATTCCACTTATCGTGTTTGAGAAACAACTGAGCTGGTATCACTGTCGCAGTTGCATAGTGGAGCAGGCACATCGTGCACATCTCATCAGAAATCCCCCGTTGCTTATTCTCCTCCTCTTGTCCACTAGCTTCATTTTGTTTTGTGCTGGTTTTGTCTTTCTTCTCCGCTGTTTTGTCTTGTCCTTGGCCATCGTTGCTGTCCTTCCTCGTGTGTTGGTCCCGCTTAGCAAGCAGGACCTCCTTTTGCTCCCCCTTGCTAGCTGATGTTAGCAATGAGGGTTTTGAACAAGCAGTCGCATGCTCCATGGCCCCTCGTTCGCTCTTCATCTTCTCCTTATTTTTTTTGTTGGTTGCTCGCCGCCGCGGCCTCCTGCTTGCCGGGGCCGTTCCGACCTCGCACCCGTGCTAGCTGCGCAAGCTGCTCCAACTATTGTGGCTGCTCTCTGGGCAGCCCCTTGACCTAGACGTGGCTGTTTTGATTGGGCTGCCGCTTCATGGGTGCGAGTTGCTCCAACTCCTTTCGGAGTTTGCCATTAAGCTGATTGAATTTTATCTTTTTGTTCCAAGACCGATTTGCTACTAGGGACCATTTTTATGGGTGCAGCAAGCTTTTGCAGCTGCGACAGGATCCTTTTTGATCGTGAGGATTCCTGTTGCGCTGGCAGATCCTCTAGCTAAAAAAGCAATCTTTAGCTGGCTTTTGAACTGCAGTTCTTGTTTAGTCAGGAAATCCTGCTTTGGTGATGTTGGCACTGTCGCAATAAGCTGGAGACCACTAAAAAAACTTCTTTTGTTCTATTGGAGCTGATTTTACAAAATGCCCCACATCCTTCCTTCGTCCACGATAGCCACGCTGCTTTGAGGACCGCGAATCTGCTCCTAGGGAACCTGTTGGAATAGAACCTTTTGCATGGAAAGAGCCACGCACTTTGGGAATCCGCCGATGCTTTGGCTCCATATTTCCCATTTTTGTTTGTGGCATTTCTGTCATGTGCACCATGAAGCACATGATATTGGTGTGCAGAAAACAAGCTTGCGCCATGGGGGAGCTCCGCGTGTTTGACTTCCGCGTCCCATCCACGAATGGCCGCTTCCGCACATACTGCGAAAGGGCGTTGGAAGTGAAACCACACTGCTTTACACACCTGTAGAACACGTCCTTTGGGACGCTCTTTGTCAAGAAGTTAGCTTCTTGGCTGGTTCCCGACACATGCACTAGCTTGACTGTGCCATCCCAAATTTTTGAACGACTCCAAGTCCCAAGAATATCGATGAGCTTTGTTTGCTCCTTTCCTTCTTTCCCTGATGCGTTGTGACAGGGGTGTTGGCACGTGACAATCTAGGATGTTGAAACGTTCGCAGACTTTGTGATCGTAGGTCTGCTAGCTCAAGTGAAGCGTATGTGCTTTGCGATCTCGTACGTTGTTCATACCCAGGTAGTACTCGAAACTGGGCATAAGGGTCAAATTGACCTCTTGCGGTAGGGCGAGTGTCGTGGCCTTGATGAAGCGTGTCGAAAGCCCAATGATGAGGAGGTTGTTCATGTAGACTAGAACGTAGCAATCTGGCCTGGCCTCAGGACTCTGCCGATGCAATAAGAGGCAGATGTCATGGGCCAATGGCTCAATGTCTAACGATAGTAGGGTGCTTTGTAGCTTCATGTACGAATGCAGAGGGCTTTGCTTTAGTCCGTAGAGACTCTTTACAAGCTTACACGCTCTGCCGCTCACGTTGTCGTGCTCGTGAGGTTGCTTCATATAGACGGTCGCATCCATTTTTCCGTGCAAGAAGGCATTCTTGACGTCGAGCTGCTGCATCTCGTACTCCATCACTACTGCATTGGCTAGCACAATGCGAGCGATTGTGTAGCGGCTCACAAGAGCGTAGGTCTCAAAAAAGTCTCGCCCCTCAACTCGTGTGAACCCTTTTGCCAGAAGGCAAGCCTTGAACTTGTCTACGTTTCTATGTGCTTTTGTCTTGACGCGCATCACCCACTTCACCCTCACAGGGCCAGAATGAGCCGGATGGAAGGTGCGTAAGCTCCCAAGTCCCCTAATCCATGAGACTATTGTACTCTACGTCAAGTGCTGCCTTCAAATGTGTAGCATGCTCGCCTTACAAAGATTTTTTCAGAGTCGTGGGCTTACGCGGTAGCTCGCTTGCTGAGACAAGAGCCGCGAGGTGTGTTTTGGTAAAGTCCGTAAAGAAGTCCCTTGCTTCCTTGTAGATGGAACAAGTAGTGATAGCCATGTTCTCCTTCTGGTTTTCCTGCTTTTCTTCTCGTTGCAACTGTTGTCGTAGGAGGCGCGTGAGATGCCCCGGATGCCGAGCAGCTCCATCATGTGGTTTCCCCGTTGCATGCGCACCATCTTGCACGCTTACGGTCTCGGTTTTGTCATGAGGCTCTATGAGCGCCTCATGATTAGTGGTGATGTGTTCGTCCCGGCGAGCATCAAGGGCCACATGCAGGGCCACCGGCTACTGATCCGCCTGATCCAAATCAAGAAGGGTGAGTGGCACGCTGTCTGCTTCTCCCTCCTCTAGCTCCTCCACATAAGAGTCATAGAAAATCTGGAGTTGAGCACGCTCAGTGGATTGCTTAGCCTTCCAGGCAGAGCGTATCAGGTTGTCGAAATAGATGGCGTCTCTGCTGATGACAATGCAATGGGAGTTCACGTCGTAGAACTCCCACCCTTTCATGTTTGGGCTTTGACCGAGGAAAACACCCCATGTTACTTTATCCCCCAGCTTGCGGCGACCCTCCTTTGGGACATGAAGCAGAGCCATGCACCAGAAGGTCCGTAGCATGCTGACATCCGGCTTGTCTGTAGCATGCTAACATCATGCTTTTTTTATTCATTAAACCTCACCCTCGGCCACTTGCTTATGATCTCTAGTTGAAAGTTCTAGAGATTTATGTAAAGTGAAACCTTTTAATTTTGTGGGGTTCAGTCTAGGTCATAAATGTTGATGTTTCTCAGTGTTTGTTATTGAAGGAGAGGTTTTGTTGGGAAGAGCCGTAGTCTGGAAGCTAAGACAACGTGCTTCACCCAAGTCTACTTACATATGCTTTCATGTTAAGCATTTTTGATTTTGATACAGTGCAACCCGTCGATTGTGCAAGAATTCAGGTAGCTTTTCAGATGTGTCCAATGACTAGGTGCTGAATGAAGAACACCGAAGACAGAATTGTGACATGCAGATAAATTTGGATCAACTCTTGAGTAAAAAATGAGGTTAATGTGAAACCCCTTTGTGGGAAAAAACACAAGCGGTTTTGTTGAGTCTTGAGCACAAAGCAATACTTAGGTTCAAAAATTTTGTTGTTCTTCACTTGTCTTTCCCAAAGTTATCAATGTCATCTATATCTTCTTCAAGCTCTCTCCTCTCCCCTGCCGTTTTCTTGTCCCAACATCTCAAGTGTAGATGGAACTTGAAAATGTTGGAAGCGATATTATGTTTAAATGACACCACCTATTTTGGTGTCTTATTTGCATTATAAATTGTTATTTCTAAAACACATGTGAATTTATTCATGGGCTTTGTAAAACTTGTAGTATGATATACTTATCTAGGTACGAAGAAAACAAATTTTTTGATAAAACATTGACCTTTGTGGTTCACTCAAAAACACCAATGTTACATATCAACTCACTTCAATGACAATAAAATAGTGTTCATATACATTTGAGGCTATGATGCGAGGGTGAGTTATAAGTTTCTAAAAGGGATCCGGCCCTTCACACAAAACAATAATTAGCAGGCTATGCTTAAATATTGGATAAAAAAATTATTATGATTATGAGTATGAATTTACATATGAAATTGCTTTACCTAAGAAAAATGTCATAAAATGTGTGTCTAGCGAATGTTCTTGGATAAACTTGGATTAATCACTTTGAACAACACTACTCTAACCAAAATATTTTTACAAAGGAAGGGACTGATATAACTGTTTTTATATAACCATTAAGAAAATAAAAGCACCTCATTTTTTTTCCTTCATGAGAAAACATTAAAACAGCACAATTATTCACCTAAACATTTTCAATCATTGGTAAGATATGGGGCACCTGATTGAAGAAGGGTTTCTCCATTGCTTCCCTTCTTCACATGTAGATCAAGGATAACTTTCTTGATGAGATTAAAACAAGAAATCAAATAAATCTGTCTATCATGTTACATTAATTACTTATATGAATGGCCCATTTTTACGTAAGGGAAGGCGCTCTGTATAGAACACTATTAACGTTTTCAAGAGAAAAAAACAACACACTTGTCAAGTAAAACATGTTGTCCATGCAAAAATTTCTTAAGTGAAGATGATTGTTATTTCTTCTAAATGTTAAGCAAATATGTTAGTATTTCGATCTTTATGCCCCATTCACAGTCAACATTATTTACATTGTAATGATTCACATATAGTAAAACAAAATTTGGAAAAAATACAGCATGATGACTTGTTATGGATTCTGTTCTATCCATGAAGTATTTGTTTTGTGAGATTGAGATTAATATGTTTATTGAAGTCTCGCATAAAAGATAAAATCAAAGAAAATTGACTGAATACAAACACATGGCCTTAGATGTACTTCATGTTCTGACCCTTATTCAAAGAAAGAAAGGTTACGTCATAAAGAAATATTTCATGATCAGATCATATCCATACTAGATGATTCAAAGCAAATCATGATGCATAGAGCAATGTAAAAAGGATACTTAACTTACGTTTTTTTCCTTTGGATTATGATAAGTGATTATTGCTTTCATGAATACGTGGACAATTCAAAACAACAATTAAGCATCTATAATACGTGTTTATATTTATTAATATATGAAAAACATACGATTTGGAAGGACATTGAATGTAATTCTGTCATTTATGGCGAAAAATATCCTCCTTAGAAGATAAGAAGCATTCGAATAATGTTTGGAAACTTTCATACACCATAACATGCCGAATTCAAAGCATTACTTGTACACTAGATACAATAGTATCCATCACGGATCTGATGTGAAGTGACAAAAACAGAAACATTTCATATTCTTGAATATTTGAATTCAATTTCTTACAATACTCATATTGATTCATGTAATACATGACAAGAATAAAATATTTGTAGCTTTTACATCAACTTAGTGATGTTTTACGTGTCTCATGTTTAGTTATTCATAATTGAGGCCTTTTACTAACCCGTTATCTTCACTTTGTACCTGTGGATAAGCGTAAACCCATCTGTGCTCTTTTTCATGTTGTAAAACAAATCATAATTTTGATCTTATATGGCCAAAAACATCTATCATAGAAAGTAATCTAGTACATTGTGTTAGTATATGTAGCAAGTAATGTTAGGAATTACACAAACGTACACTTACAGTTCACTCGGGGTGCTTAACTGTCTTGTATTTTGAAACCTCATATTTCTTGTCGTATATGCCATAATTGTTATGTACTTAGGAAGGAACTTAGTCCAAGGGTGTCCTATATGCGATATGTCATCTCACTTGCAAGAACATTTACGCTATGCACCTTATGCATGGAATACGTTAATGTTGCAACACTGCGCAGACTTAGTACAAAATAAATCAAAACTGCAATTAGGGTCTTATTTTTTCTTATGTCCTTTTTACAAGGAATTCAGTGCATGGACCTTGTTTCTGAAACGAGACATTCTTGTCTCATGACATGAGACACTCATGTTTAAGAAGTGGGTGTGGAAGTTATGCCTAAAGTATACCACATAGAAGAACAATATGTTGTGTGGATATCTTGAATTTTGGAAGCATTACTGTGCTATAATTTTATCTCCATAATGGTCATTCTTGTTTTTTATTGGGGATATAATGGGCTCATCACCCTAATAATCATGAATATTTCAACAAAAGTCTGAGTATTAATCAAGATGTTTTTCTACATATTTGTATTCCATAATTTGTTTTCAAATGTAACTTACAAATGAAATCACTTGAAGAGTGTCCTAATGTTTTCATACTTTTAAACTCACTATGTATTTGAAAAACATCATGCGTCTTCCAGGAATATCCCTTCTTTTTTTTCTTCATGATTTTTGACTTTTACCATGTTCTGTGGAATCATCATTTGTTCATTGTTGTACGCATGTGTGCACGTCATTCTTCACGGTTGACGACTCAAAATTAATTTTGAATCTCAAAGCATCAATTCCTGTTGTCTTAGAATAGTTGTGCTAGCCTCATTTGTTTCTTTAGCTCTTGCATTATAGTCTAAAGAGGCCAACCTATTGTACAAGGATTGTGTATGTGGTGAGTGAATCAAAAACATTGTGGCAAACATATGAAGTGCACATACCACACACCTAGTGCAGGAATGATTCATTGAAGAATGCATGCTTTGCTTGGTCGATTCCCCCAAATTTAATAACTAAATTTAAAGGTTTACAATTAAATACCGTAGACCCAACCATACGGCCTTATGGATTGGATCTTTGAATACGAGATCTACCAAGAACGAAAGGGTATCATTTCATCAATTGCAGTATCTAAATATGTTTTTGAACGTTCTACAAATCCCTTAAATGTAAGGGAAGATTGCATTCCCATTATGTTTACGTTATTCAAACAACTCAAAAATTCAAATTATGTTTTAGAGAGAAAACAATGTATTTCCCAAGAATGTATTAAAACAAGAAGACTCTTTTAAGTATGGACAATGTTGGCTCCATAAGGACCTAAAAAAGTCTTAATTGGTTGTAATTACAAGGATTTCTTCAATTTGTAAAGTGGAAGAGGGTTTACATGATTGTTTGACACAAGTTGCAACTAAACGTGTTGATGAATTACATACAAACAATTTATAATAAGGAGCCTAAGAATCAAATCTGAGGGAGGGGGCTGTGAGAATTCTCCACCATCCAGCACAATTCGAAGCTCGAGTACTTCCACAACCTCGTATAGCAACTACTCAGAGGCATCGACATAACAACACCAATGACATCTCTTACGTCCTGTATTATTTCAAGAGGATGGCACGTTTTACGCATGGTGTCTTACCAACACTCTCGCCGCTTTGAAAACAATCTGCAACCTACTGCCAAAACCTTCCATCATGATTGAAGCCTTGTCCGTCCCTTACGCATCAAGTGTGAGGCAGGCACTTGACACTGATTATAACAGTCTCATTACCCAAGGAATGTGAAACTTTGTTGACCTTCCTTTAGGGAAGCCAACTGTTAGAGTAAAATAGGTCTTTCGTGTGAAGACCAAAGCAGATGGAAACCTCGACAAGTTCAAAGCTCGTCTTCTTAGAAAATTCTTCATGCAGATACCCTGGAAGGACTTCTTTGACACCTACGCTCTAGTAAGCTACTACACTACTGCGGGTATGATGCTCTCCCTCGCAGTAGTGAATGATTGGGAGATTGTACAACTCAACGTTAACAACGCATTTCTCAAGGGTAAAATGGACACAACAATGTACATGAAGCAGCTAGAGGGATATGAAGATGGTACTACGCGAGTTTGCAAGTTCATCATAATTCTCTACGGGCTGAAACAAAGTCCACTCCTCTGGTGCCAATAACTACCAAACATCCTCGACAATTTAACTTCACAACATCATCCTATGACGACTACCTTTCTCTACATCAAGACTCATTGACATCATCACTTGATTCCTATGACCTCGTCTACGTTGACGATATCCTCATCATTGGACGTAGCAAAGACCTTACAATAGCAACAGCAAGGGCTATGGTAGCAGTGGTTAACATCAAAGCCATGCTAGACGTAAGTTTTTACCTCGACATGAACATCAGTTGCAATCGCGAGACCCTCACCATTAGTCTCGCGCACGAAACGTACGTCGAAAAAATCATGCAACATTTCAACATCACTGATAACTTCTACAGAAATCCACTGTCACTCCAACCTCTTCCACCAAAGCAAAGTGATCAAGGTCCTCTGGATGAAACAACCTATCTCTCATGCGTCGTATCCCTCATGCATGCAACAAGCTGTACTCGACCCGATCTACATTTCGTAGTCGGACTTCTGGCCTCATACAGTAAGACTCGTTCAAAACATGCAAGTTGTTGACTCGTGCGCTACGATACTTCAAAGCAACGTCTACATTTCAGCTCGTTTATGGCATCAACACTTCTTCATAACAGCAGTGCTATAGTGACGCCGACTTTGGCGGATAGCCTGACGATCGTTGTAGCACTACAGACTACATTTGCCTACTTAGAGGCACGGCTATCTCTTGGTCCAGCAAGAAGCAAACCCATGTCACACTCATCTACACCAAGGCAGAGTACGTGGCCGCCACAAAAGCGATGCAAGAAATCACCTATTTTTAAAACCTCCTTGAAGAGGTTGGTTTTACGCAAAAGGGACCTACGCCCCAATTTGTGGACTATCAGTTTACAATTCGCCTCGCCAACTCCACAAAGTTCAATGTCATCACCAAAAACATCATTACCAAGGGACACTGGATCCGATCCAGAGTCTTTGACAGCACCGTCAATCTTCTCTTCATTCGCGGACAAGAGCAAGTGGTAGATTTTCTCACAAAAAGCGTCAACAAAGAAGACCACGCTCTCTCCATTCGCCAAAGCGCGCTTTATGGAGAAGGAGCACTCACCTCCATTGCGGTGTTCATGTACGCCCGGAGCGGCCCGTACACTACGTTTGGGATCCCAAACATATACGTTGGGCGAGCTCGCGAGGGCATCGCCTCCAACAAACTTGGGATCTCCGGTCGTGGGAAAACACGACGTCCCTTGTCAGAGGAACTGCCCGCTTCATCCTCGAATAATACTGGGCATCCCATTGTGACACAATCCAAGCGCCAGAAAATGTCACCATGGGAGTTTACCCTGCAAAAGTGGATATCATGGCTGAAAATGGTGTTGTGGGGAGGGAAGAAAGCTGACCCACAATTTCTGGCATTTATGGTGGAGTTGGGATATCCTACTAAGCCTCCTCGCGCCACACAAGTCAAAGGGGGCACTCTTATGGTCGATGTTTTGGAGGTTACTACGAACCCCCAGCTAGCTCCTGCCAAAATGCAGTCAAAAAAACCGCTTGAGGCAGTTTTCCACCTAACTGGCAACGTTTCAACTTTAGAGAAACCGTTTGGGGCGTTTCTCGCAACATCACCAGACAAACAAGTTTAAAAAAATTATGAAACTCGCTCCTGACACGGTTCAGGACTATCCAAGTGGCAAGGCGGATCGCGCAATCCACCCCGGAAAATGAGTAAAGGATCCATTAGCCGCAAGCCACCACTTGCCAGCTGGCCTGCCCACGATCAATGGCCTCGGTCGATCGGCAGGTGGCTTGCGACTACTGGGTGGCTCGCGGATGGTCGCGTGGACGCTCGATCATCGCGCGACCCCCCTCGTAGTTTCAGCGGAAACCGTGAACTTCGTAGTTCCAACGGATACTGCATGGATCGTAGTATCTGCTCGAGCTACGAAGCGAGAGGGAAGGGAAGGAAATATTTTGTCCTTCCACTCACTTTGCAGCTTCCAGCATACATCGCTGTAAACCGCGAGACCCCAATTTCACAGCCCTCACGACACGTTGCCCATCATTTCAGTTTTGGCACCAATCATGCTTCATTTTCTAGAGCAACTTTAGAAACACCCTCGACCTCCACAATCGACCCTTCTTATGACAAAGATCCACACAGCCCCAACTCCACATTTTCTTGAGCATTTGTTGAGTTGGATAGTCCTCCACCATGTCCGATCAAGGTGTTCAGGACCTCATCCTCCTGTCCTCCCGACCAACTCTCCACATGTTCATTTCATCTTTCCACAACGATCTCCATCTGAACAACCCCCTCAATCTCACCAGAAATGAAGATCCTTGATTTCCTCCGCCTCTAACCTTTGTGACCATCTTCGACTAAGGGGGGGTGTTGAGATTTACCCGTCTCAGCGCCCGGGTTCTCCTTAAAAGGGCCTTAGAATCCTACATGAAATTTTTTTGAGGTTTGAAGTTCATATCCTCACAAGAGAGAAGCAAGTGCTACACACTAGCAGCCTGTGACCCTACAGCTGCCAGTGACCCTTCAGCTTCCGGGTGACCCTTCATCTTCTTGATACCCTTTAGCTGCCTTGGAGGGTTGTGCATCTATCCAAGAGGTTATGTTATCACCTAGGTGGTTATCTAACCACCCAGGTGGTTATGCAACCACCCCAGGAGGTTGTGCAATTCCTTGTAACCTTCCAGCGAGGAGCATCCAAAGGAAGACCTGCCTCAAGACCAACTAAAGGGCCATCAAGTCACTAAGTGACTTACGCCTTCAGTTGTGAACCCAAGCAGCCGACCTTTAGACACTCATAGCCCTAGATCTTCAAGTCCTGCCTCCAGCAGTTGGACCTTGTACTATGTACAGCATACATCTTCAGTGAGGTTCCTCAGTGAGAAGGCATCCATGGCAGACCCCCTGTGGTTAAAACTACTCTCAAGTACTGCCTGCACTTGCTGCATTATTCAGCGAGTATAGCCACAACACCAACTACTACTAGGCTTCTGGTTTTCAGACTTAGCATGAATGCGCTATGTGGTGTCAGGTCCTTGTACATACTTCTCCGTGTGATGTATGTGTATAAGTATATACTAACTAATTGTGTGTGCTAAATCTTGTGTCCAAGTGTGCTTTCACCCATCAAAATTCAATTTTTCTTGACATGGTATGGATGAACAACGTGAGACCATAACTTAGCTCAATGCTTTCACAAAACCTTCCCCATCAAAGGTGAAAACACCTTGCTAGGCCTTTAAGGATTTTGTTGCAAGAGTCTTAGAATGATCACCATACGTTTTAATGAAATTGCCTCTAGGTTGATAATGTAGCCTTCTCTCCTCGTTGGAAGTCAGTAGCTGAATTTTAGGGTCGTCAAAGGAATTCTAACCCTCTTACGCAAGTTGGAATAGTGCTTCTCAGCTTACTGGGTGGACAAAGGGGATATTCAATAGCTTCCTTATAGACTCGATCATCATAACACATCAGAGCTGACCTTAGACATTAACTTTGTGCTTCACTCTTAGATAAAGCTTCTCACTTAGAGATGAGTTATTTCCAAAGAGGTAGATTTAGCAAGGTTTCTCTCCAATCATGGACGATGTCTTCCACCTCTTCAAGGTAGTATGGTCTTTAGGTAGTCAAGGGCGTCCACCAACCCTTGTTGGTAGAAGGCATGTAGTATGACATGGGTCTTCAAGTGAGAGAGCGTTTATAGACTCTTGGTTTTAAGGCATTTTCTGGGACAGATACATTGTTGGCCTCAAAGTGTTGCTACTAAAGTTTAAAGTTTTAGGTTTTGCAAGAGTTGTTGGAGTGGTTGGAGTTGTGGGAGTTGCTAGATTCACTTAATCGGGTTTGCTTTTCAAACAAGGTTCTTGGCAGTTTTACTTTGTAATTTACGTCTTGTGGAAAACTCCTATTTGAGGGTCATGTTTTCCTCATGGAGGAATCATCCTTTTTCACATCATGCAACTTTCTCTCCAAGGTATCTTCCTTTTTTCCATGTCCCTAGTTGTATAGTGCATATACTCGCAGATGCAAGGCGGTCCTTGTTTCTTGCTCTTCATTTTTTTATGTGTTGTTCATGTAGCAATTGATGCAATGGTAAGTTGTGGATGCATGCACTTATGGAGAGCAGTCCCCACTATAGGCCTTGCATGTTGCTACTTCATCAAGGTGATGAAACCACTTATGCAAGGAGGTCATGGTTGCCTTGTCTAGTATAGCCGTACCATGACTCCACCTAGCCCTCTACCATGTAGCGCTTGCTTGCAGTGCACAAATGTTGACCATTGTGGGTTAAAAGGCATGCACAGTCGTCCTCAGCGTAGAACATATAGATATAGGTTTGTTTTCTCCTTTGGACATCGATGCGAGAGTTAAGTCTGACTTGTACAATAGGAAACTCCGAGTCAAGCCAAACCCAAGTGCTTATGGATAAGAATCTTTAACTTTTTGTAAAACAATTCGATTCGCAAATTGAGTCCGTTATGTCAAAATTTTCACTTAGCAAATGTATTTCAAATGTAAAAAACATCAATATCTATATTGATATCTATGTGTCTTTTGTTATTTAAATATTAATGTATATCTATTTTCATGTGTTTTCATTTCTGTTTATCTAAATTGGTATTAATGTATAACTTTAATAGGACATTTGAATGTTTATTGAAACCTTTAACAACATATAGTATCAATTATACATATTTACATTTTTTAATAGATATTTATCCTGATATGAATGGGGATGTTTGATGCATTATAAAGGGTATGCATATGAAAGTGAATTTTTAATGCATATGGTTATAGATCGAGTTGTCATAGTTTTTAAAACAGTATTAGAAACATGTATGTGTTACATGAAGATTCAATGATACAGATATAATCATAAATAAACTGGTAAAATATGTAAGATAATATGAAACTGACATAGGGAAGTGAATGATTCATGGCTGTATTGATTGATACAAAAGTATTTTTTTGATATACTAAGGTGTGGATTTTAATGATTTATGTATGTTTTAGTTCATGCACATGTCAAGTCAGATATGGAATTGCTAACTCCATATCTTAATCATCAATCCACTCAAAAAATTTATCGGCTTTAGTTATAACTACATGTTAGCAAAAATTTCTTTAATGTAGAGACAAGATCTATAGTTCCGATAGTTTCATCTACTGATGGATTATGCATGAGGTTGTCATCCATACTTGTCACATTTGGAAATAGTTCAACGATATTACATTTTTTAGATTTGAGACCATACTCTTATGTTGATTGATTCTCTTTCATTTTCTACTGATATTCGTAACCATTTTTCCATCATACATTCAATTCCTTGATGTAATTGTGTGGTGAATGTCTAGTTATATTTCAAATAATTCATTGAAGAATGTCATATATCTTATGAAAGTTTTTTATCTTGAACATTATCTTTTAATGTATATATGTATTGACGTACGCATGTTTTCTTCTTAATGTTCTTACATGATGTTGATTACATTTTTATCACTTGTTATTTGATGTGTTTTGTTTGCAAAACTGGGCAAGTTTTATGATTAATAGAATTTGATTTTATTTAGATTTTGTTAAGCATTTAATTCCGGTTTTAAACGTGACATTTATATTTATGCTGGAATTTCTGTGATTTTGTTTCCTGAATCGACATGAAATTTTTTGATATTTTTTTATGAAATGTTTCCTTAATTGGTCACAAGAAATTTCAATAGTCAATGGAAATGCAATAATTTAGCACGCAATTTATTCTTTCTTTTGTATTGGAAAGATGCGCGAGGACCGACCAGATGCCTGTGATCCGAGGTGGATTCAACTTCAGGTGCTAACCGCTGCATTCACTGGACGATGTCAGGCAAAACCCTGTGTTGGGCGATGGCGCCCATTGGCTCGAAGTTGCGACGAGCGTATGGGTGGACTTGCCTCTAGGGGTTCTGTGTTGGAGACTCGGCGCTGCACGAAAACCTAACCAAGGGCTTGGCTCATTGTGTTGTGCGATTTCGCCCGACTTGCGGACAGCATTTTTGCTACGGCGAAGCGATGATCTGTTACGTTTTTGTCGCATCTTCGCTCTTTCAAATTTCAGTCGAGGGTCTTGAGGGCTTTTTAGGTCGAGTACTAGTGGCCAGATGAGGCCGTTCGACGGTTGCGAACTTCATCGTCTGGAATAGTGGACAGCGACGGCGAGTGCGATGGTGAAGTGGGTGGGCGAACCCAGTTTCACCCAGTTCGGCTCAAAAAACCTTCGTGATTCTCCAATAATGATGTCAGTATGAGGGCCGCCGGGAATCGCATTCCTACGCACCCTTTCCCATACGAGGCCCGCCAGACTTCCAAACAAAATAATCAAAGCCCGCAATCGATCAGCTTTCCCAGGATGGTAGTCGGAGTCTTCAGAGGTCGGCCAAAAACCTTTTGGACCACATAAGTTGTCGCTCAAGGTAAGTTTACATTCAAGGCTGCTTGAACACCGCCGACACTTACTGCGCCGATGACCGAGCTCAGTCATCAGCGCAGCAGGAGGCGGCAGGGAGCCGGCAGCTGGATACGATTCGCGCGAACCAAACTGTGACGTCGTTTGCCTCGCCTTGAAGTAGGCGACGACGGATGGGTCATCGAGCCATGACCGGAACGTTTCTCACATTGAAACATTTCAAACAGCATTCCAGAATATGAAAAACAAAGAGAATAGCACATCTCATGTCACCTGATATGCTGTTTAGATTAGCAATAGCGGGTATTTTGAGCCACCTTGAGTTGATTCAAATAAAAATAGAAATCGCACGGAAATCAGATGATTGGTAGGACTGGACAGTCCGCCTCCAAGGTCAACTAAGATGAAGATCTATTGGTCTAGAGTTTTTGCGTACACACAATTTTTATCCACTAAGCACCTTTTCATTTAGTGATTTTGTTGGCTTGTGGTCCTCGTTGCCTACTGCAGAACAGCCCCAACTATTGATAGCCCATTGATGGAGTAACTTCATTCCTTGAAAAACCAACGAAGGCCTATTGTGGGTTGTGAACAAATGGAGAGGAGGAAAATGCAGGTTTTTAAAGGTTGAACAAAGGGCACGCAAAATTATTCAAAATTAAACTTTCTAAATGGGCACTCCAAAAGTCTAAATTGTTTTAAATGCACGCATAACTGTCACTTTCCTGAAGGGGCACACAGATTGTCAATTTTCTGAAAGGGCATGCAAAAAAATCAAAGTTATCTCTCTCTTCAAATCCACTTGAAAAAATCAAACTTTCATGAATAGCACAAAATCAAAATGCTCGGATTTAAGAAATTCATATGAACTATTCATCATGCAAAACAACATTCTTTGCTAGAGATGTTGTTCATGGGTATTTTGGTATCATACTACTAGGAACATGAATGGCACCATAGAATTTAGAACAAACGCTAGCTCTACGGTGATGGGATTCTCTACTTCACTCATCCGATCCATGGACGAAACCTTGACAAAACAGTTCACAAAGGTGGCTCGTGGGGTACGGGTCTGAGGTTTGGCTGAAGATAGAGGAAAGGTCGAGGACGAGGCAGGAAGAGGGCTTGGGGTATGCGAGATGAACTAGTTCATGGGCAGATGTACATAAGAATAACAAGGGAACAATGAATTATCACTCAAACTCACCTTGTATTCCCTCGACCTCAGCAAGGGAAGAGGATCCATCCATCCTAGAACCTTCAAACCCCCGCACTCTCTATCACGAATACGTTGACTAATGGAAAAATTAATCATTGTCTCATCCTCTTCATTTCATCTTTGTTGCAATTTTCCTTGTCCTCATAAGAGTCCTCTCGACCAATTTGAAAGTAGAACGGGGATAAGGACAAGGACGATGACAATTATGGACAAGGCCTAAGGTAAAGCCAAGGAAGACAACTAGGTGGGGGACAGTCATGGTGAGAGAAATTTAGAAAGATCTTGATTTCAAAAGAGGGAAAATCAATTTGTATTCCACCTCCTCCAACTTCTAGCTCCTTTCGACCCTCTCCCTTGCCTCTTGCCGTCCTCGCGAAACACATTTTTTTGTATCTCACATCCAATCTCCGAGTTTGTGCACCAAATCCATACAAAAAAAGGACTACACCTTACTATTTCCATCCGATCTGGATCGTGATGTAGATTAGGTCATTATTATAATTGTTTGATCGAAAAATCATAAAATAACAAAAGAAAGAGAAGCATGTTGTAATATGATACACATCTCAATTTCACATTTCTATTTAGGAATACTACCTTAGAAGTTTCTGCTAAACATATATCCCATTAAATTGAAAGCATTCTTTAAAGACCTCTCTGACTTGTCTCTCTCTTCCTTAAATATTCTCCATAAAGCTCAATCAAACATGGGCCATTTTGCAACTGAACACATGTTAGTTGAACATAGGTTGCATGATATGTAAAAAAGAAGGAACATAACCATATTCTATTCAATATTCACTGAATTCAATGGAGTGAACATTGTCAGTTCTAACGCTGGTGAATGTTTACAATGAGAAATAATGGATTGTTAATGCTTGCACTCAAGCGTCTTCCGGTTGTGACCTGATAGGGGTACAAATGGTGCATATTCTTTCCAAAACATGTTCATGAGCTGCTAGGTTTAGATTCTTAAAGACTACTTGTTTTTTTTAAATCCAGCTCAAAGAATTGTGTCAAAAGCATTAATTTTACTATTTTCATTATGTATTCATTTTAAAGAAAAAGCCAAAGTCCACATAGTAAAATGTTTTCCATAAAAACACCAGGACCTTTGTGGTGGAGGTTCTCCCTCTCAGTAATGGTTTAAAGAAGAGGAAGTAAAATTGTAATTAAGGTCGTTTCAGAATCCCAGATCCCCCAACTCTTTTAAGAAAAGAGCAATAAAATATTTTTCATGTCATTCCTATCAACCTTGTTGCAAAATTATGAGGATGACGTTAGCACACAAAGGGCCGATCTAAATGAACAAAGTATGCAAGCAGTATAATAATGGTCAGATACGAACTCATAAGATTTTATTCACATTTCAAACATGAATGTGGTGAATTGAAAGAAAGGCTTGGCTACCACAAAAAATCCATCACAAAGTAAGAACTATTTTTCAATTGTTGGTGTCTTTGTTTAATAGATTTCAAAACATTGTGGATTCCATTTATTCTCAATCCTACATGCCGATGATGTGATTATCATGATACTTTCCTATGAGCATTTGCTCATAACTCATAGCCTTCCTCTCTGGGACAAGAGTCAATGTTTTGATGAATCAAACACGAGTTAGTCTTGGAAATTATTTCTCTCAACATGAGTTTTTTTGTACGTATATGCCTCCAGAAATTTGGCGGCCTCTCTATGCTTAAGTAAAATCAACAATCTACATTCACATCTTCAAATAATCAAGACTACTGTGTCCCTCTAAAGGTAAGAAACATCATCTTTGATCAATTGAAAGACCTATTTTTTGCAATAAATTAAACATTTAATATTGTTTATCCTATTCAAATAACGTCTTTGTGCCTCATATTCTTGGGATCGTTTTTCTTTCCTATTTGGGTCAAGTTGTTTGCCATGTTTGTTCATGTTCTTACATCATGTTTATAAATAGGCCACGTGTTCCGAGATAAGACATCACATGTGTTGATCTCACAAGATGGTAAAAATATTGAATGTTGATCTCAATGTAGAGGATGTTTTACACCATGGATTGATTTCATATAGAATGTTTTGTGCAACTGATGAATATGGAGAAGCAGTTGTTTTATTCTACATCAACTATACATGAAATTGATGCTTATCTTATCATTCTTCAGTTTTTCATGAAAGTTTTGGAAGTGGCATGTGGCATTTTCACATGAATTAATGGAATTAAAACTAGTTGAAGCTATAGATGTGAGACATGTAGGAACCATTATCGAAAATGGTTTGAGCACCCCCATATTTTGAGAGATCTTAAGATAATTTTTGTTCAAATCTGTGTGATGACATAGACAACAATTTTCTCTACAATGTTAAAGTAGTGCGGAAAATTCTTAATCAAAACTCATATGCCTTGAATGAAAAACGAGGAGTCTCCAAATCCTTGTTACAAAGAACACCTTGATTTTAGGCATGAAGATTTATGCATTGTATTTTATTCTCAATTTCATAGGTCCAATGGCACACAACAATTTCCCGTAAATGATCATGTGTTGTTTCAGATCTATCTTCGTGATAAATCAAATATTATGACCGAACACTATGAGACATGCAGCTTGTCACTAATAGCAGATAACCGGGTTTCCTTAAATCTGAGTATTAAAACTGGCTGTTATGAAGATCATGGCAAACATTTTGTTTTCTAATGTCGTCATTGCTTTATCTCTTTATTTGACAAATCCTTGAATCTGATTTCAGGATGATACATTTGGAAGAACACAATAAATGTTTTCTACTTCCATGAATGAGAGTATCTCAAACTTAAATGAAAAAATGATGTTTTGTACCATGTTTGGACTCTTATTATATCAGCCTCTTCTTATTACAGTTTCTTCATGCCCCTATTGTTTTTATCATCCATGTATGTATTTAAATATAAGAATTTCAATCATGTTCTCCTCGATTTTGATAAAGGCTAATTCTGGCCAAGAGGTTTTCAATATCTTTATTCCTATGTTTAGAACGTGGTAAGATGTTTTGAATTTGATAATGGATATTACGTCATTGATTTGCTGGCACATACATCAAATGAAATGTTTTATTGAATCACTAATAATTCCTTAATGTATTCAATGTTTGGGTTAGGCTTCAAACTAATTGAGAAACATGTAAACGCTCGTGATTAAGTGTTTTATATGAACCAATACAAATAACAACGGAGACTATTTACTGCACTTAATGCATGTAATTCTGTATGTGCATTGCTAACTCTTCATGGGAATCTATAACTGCTACCTTTCAAGATAGAATGCACCTGAACAGAATCTACACAACTAACGTTCATGGATAACAACAAAAATACATGATTCTACTTAGTTTCTTGAGCTAAGGATACCTTTTAGATAGAAATCTCCTTTGTAGTGTGCATGATTTCCGTGTAAATTGACTTGGCACATCCTTTGCTGGATTCAATCTTTATATTGTCATGTTTTCTGTTTCTTCACCCATCAAGGATCTTGTGTTGCCTTGACCACAAATGCACACGGGTTCCTGATATGTATGAAATATGCACTCATATTCATAAGTGTACGTAAAACAATGTTTGAAACAAAAGAAGGAATGGTTTGAACCTGTTCAAGCTGTGAAATGGTACAATTAAGCATGATTAAGAAACAAGTAGTGGCCAATTATTATTGTGTTGATAATCTATGGAACCATCATCTTTTTTTAAACTATACTTTTATTGAAGCCTCTCTCCAACATGGTTCTCCTTAATGGAAAACAATCTTACTATATCATTTTTCATTAGTGGAATTGGGATGTTTTTGTTTTCATAATCTTTCATATTTGTTTCATACATGTGTACATTATATAAACCATTAGGATGCCTTTTCCTTTGTCGTATTAATGATTTGGATTTCTCACTTATGACGTCTCCAAAAACAAGGCCTTATCTTACGCCCTACTTTTAGTATAAAATTTATATGCACTATTCAGATTTACTTGCGGTTTTCCAAAATGAACGTGTTCAGATTCACAAGGGATTCTACTCGTAATCTTCCTTGGTGGTTTGTATCTTTGTTATCAATGTCATTTCATCTATATTGTGTCAATTTACATCAAATCCACTGGAATCATTCCAAATGAATTGAGATCTGTTAGGAATGCAATAGGTCTATGGTTTAATAACCTTTTGTAAATTGATTTCTCAACACACTATTGAAAAATCTTGCAACTCAAACATTGATGAAACTTCCTAAATGATATTTACAATTGCTTCAATTTTTTATAGGACTACATTGCTGAATGTTTATTGTGGATACAACACCATAGAATCCACAATTACACTCAATACACGCTATCATCTACAATTAAGGCACTAATATGTGTATGAATGAAGCCTCATGTAATCAAACTTCTTTCACCACATCTTGATAAGTGATAAAAAATGTGTTTCTTGGTTTGTACCAAATGCATGCTCTCCATAACCGTTTCAACAATGCTGAGAGCGATTGTGAGTAGATTCTTCTTCCATCTATTTTGATTCATGGCTGTCAAAGTTTACTGACCGCAATCTTCAAATAATGTCTCCTTCCACCATGATTATCCAAGACATTTCATTATCATATTCAATCATTGGTAATTTGTTTTACTAGTTAAAAAAACTACAAGGATTTATAAGAGCATGCACAGTTATCAACTAGACTCTAAAATTCATTTGTAGGCATCCTCTCTATCTATCTCTCTCTCTCTCTCTCTCTCTCTCTCTCTCCCTCTCTCTCTCTCTCTCTCCCTATCTCTCTCTCTCCATCCTTCTCTCTCTATCTCTCTCTATATGTCTCTCTCTTCCTATTTTCTGTCTACATCTTTTTCTTTCCCTCTCTTTGTACATGTCTATGCATTTATCAACCTATCTTATTATCTATTTTTCTATATCTTTATCTATCTACATATCTATCTATCTATCTACCTATCTATCTATCTATCTATCTATCTATCTATCTATCTATCTATCTATCTATCTATCTATCTATCTATCTATCTATCTATCTATCTATCTATCTATCTATCTATCTATCTATCCATCTATCTGTTTATCTACCTATCTATGTATCTATCTATCTATCTATCTATCTATCTATCTAACTATCTATCTATTTATCTATCTATCTTTCTATCTATCTATCTATCAATCTATATATCTATCTATCTATCTATCTACCTATCTCTCTATCTATCTATCTATCGATCTATCTATCTATCCATTGATCTATCTATCTATCTATCAATCTACCTATATATCTATCTTTTTATCTATCTATCTATCTGTCTATCTATCTATCTATCTATCTATCTATCTATCTATCTATCTACCTATCTATCTATCTATCTATCTATCTATCTATCTGTCT
>SZWC01001157.1:140490-158272 GCA_023375785.1 Penium margaritaceum
TATCTATCTATCTATCTATCTATCTATCTATCTATCTATCTATCTACCTATCTATCTATCTATCTATCTATCTATCTATCTATCTATCTATCTATCTATCTATCTATCTATCTATCTATCTATCTGTCTGTCTGTCTGTCTGTCTGTCTGTCTGTTTGTCTGTCTGTCTGTCTATCTGTCTGTCTGTCTGTCTGTCTGTCTGTCTATCTATCTATCTATCTATCTATCTATCTATCTATCTATCTATCTATCTATCTATCTATCTATCTATCTATCTATCTTTCTATCTATCTATCTATCTATCTATCTATCTATCTATCCATGCATCCATCCGTCTATCTATGTATCTATAGATCTATCTCTCTATTGACCGATCTATCTATCTATCGATCTATCTTTCTATCGATCCATCTATCTAGCGATCCATCTATCTATCTATGCATCTATCTATTGATGCATCTATCCATCTATTTATCTATTTATCTATCCATCTATCTATTCATCCATCTATCTGTCTATCCATCTATCTATGTATCTATCTATCCAGGTATCAAAAAATGAAGCTGCAGGCGGCGGCGTTGCAGGGGGCTCTCAAACGGGCCTCTAACGGGGGTGGACCCGAGCAAAGAAGCCCGGCACACTCCTGATGTCAGCATTCCCGCCGGGGCATGGTGGGCCCGCTCCATTGTGCACCGTTCCAGGCAAGAGTTGCCCGTTGGATAGCCCTTGGTGTCAGGTTTCCAACGGGCCCACTCCCTCCCTTCCACGTGGTGGGAGTGGGGTGCAAGGTGGAGAAAGGGGGGGGATTCAAGCCTCTCAGGGGTGGGGTGGACGGCACCCACTACGGGCTGCTGCCCCAGGCGTGCCGGCTAGGGGATGCCACGCAGCAGGCAACAGCAGGGGGAAGGGGGGGGGCGCCGCCACTCCCTCTCCCTTTGCTCCTAGCCCCAATCCCTCGATTGCGGAGGGAGGAGTGGGAGGNAGCCCTTGGTGTCAGGTTTCCAACGGGCCCACTCCCTCCCTTCCACGTGGTGGGAGTGGGGTGCAAGGTGGAGAAAGGGGGGGGATTCAAGCCTCTCAGGGGTGGGGTGGACGGCACCCACTACGGGCTGCTGCCCCAGGCGTGCCGGCTAGGGGATGCCACGCAGCAGGCAACAGCAGGGGGAAGGGGGGGGGCGCCGCCACTCCCTCTCCCTTTGCTCCTAGCCCCAATCCCTTGATTGTGGAGGGAGGAGTGGGAGGTGGTCAGCTGGGAGGGGCAAGCGGAAGGCGGCTGGCGGGGACGAGGCTCAACCGCCGGCCACGGTGGACGACGGAGGAGTGGGGGAGGGACCACTTGGGGGCGACCTGGCGGATCCACGGCTCAGGAGATGACCCTCTGGGGCCATCGATTGGCGCAAGCGGTGAGCCAAGGGGGGAAGGGTGCTCCCTCTCAATTCCCCTGCGAAAGGAGTCCCCACTAATCGGGGGCCCAACATTTTCTCGAACTACCCATTCGGAGGGGGAGTTCCCGAATTACCCAAAGGGGGTTTTTCTAGAATACCTGGGATACCCAAAAACAACCAAACTTCCTCCTTCAGCAAACACAACCCCAAAGGCCATGATTTCTACTCCAAAAAAATCGGAAACAATTATGGATCACATCATTCCGTTTCAGGAAACTCCCAGGGTCCTGCCCTCATTACCATCGCTACCGACGAAAAAACCTCCCCTACAGCCACCCACAACCCCACTGGCAGAAGCCTCGGCAGTCGAATTCAAGGGGGTGGACCAACCAAAACCACCACTGCGGCCAGCCCGCAGCAGATACAAGACAACGGTGAAAGGGCAACAGAGCTGGCAAAAGAAACAGGCAAAAATCCAAGCAGCACAGCAAGAGGAGGCAGGAAGACGGGTGGTCAGCGAGGCGCGACAGTCGGCGGCACCAGACTATACAAAGGCGATGCAAGAGCAAGAAAAGGAGAGGGGAGAGGGAGCAGATAGTTCCACAAAGAGCATGGAGGCGGACTGAGAAAAGGACATACAAGGCGAGGAGGACATAAGGAAGAGGGTGCCAAAAGGACAAAAGAGGAAAAAGGAGAGATAGGGGGGATACAGGCGAGCGGGGCACCGCTCGCCTGTATCCCCGACCGACTGAGGAGCGGCAGGACCACGGTATAAAGGATGGGACTGGAGATGGACGATAGCCTGTCAGGAGCGGAAAGGGAAAGGGGAATGGTGAGAAGGCGAGGAGACAAGAAGAGATAAAGGTTGTCATGTAGAGGCAGGCGTTTGAGCCTTTAAGGAGGGACCAGGAGGAGAAAGACCAGGACCGGAGGAAGAAAACAAAGGTTGACACAAGTTGGAGCATAGTAGAAGGAAAGAGCTTGAAAAACCCAACCCAACAAGAGGATCGCCGTGACCAACAAGGATGGGTAGAGATGGCGTGAAAACTATGGGAGGAGGTGGTTTTGGCATGCGAGGAGATGCATGAGGACACCAGAGACAAGATTCAAGGGTTGTTCCTCCGCTACGACGAAGTCATGGGCTGCCACTTCACCATCCTCCCGGGTCAGACAGAAGCCCTGCAATAGGAGCTGCAACGGGTCCAAGTGGCACAGGCAGCGTCAGAATCACGAGTGCAAGAATTATACAAAGCTACGCGCGAGATACAGGTGGCAATCACAGCCCAGGCAAGGGGGAGGGAGCATGACCGGTGGGAGGACGAGCGCACATGGTGAGAGATTGTGAGGGGATGTGAGACTTTGCGCGATGCGACACTTGGTGTGCTCGACGAGGAGTAGAGAGGACTGGGGGAACTCGTGGGGGCCCTGACTGTGCTGTGGGCATTGTCTCACATGAGTAACCACGTGAGTCAAGGTTTGGAGGGCAGAGTAGCGGAATTGGAAGAACTAGGCCTAGCACAGCAAGTGGACGTGGAGATGGTCAAGGGAGCAGACGGGAAGGAGTTGGTGACTATGACCGGAAAGACAGATTGGGATTCGTTGATTGGGCCCATGGAGACATGGTACGTGGGAGACGCATTGCAATCGGCCGAGGGGAGAGGGGAAGAGGAGGAGAATACATAGGAGGGGACAAGCAAGACGGCCCCTGTTGTTGGGGGCCATAGCATCCAAGGGAGTGGGGGGAGCATAGGAAGTGGAGGGAGTGCAGCCGGAGCAAGTGGATCAAGGGTAGGAGGTTATGTGGAGGATGGGGATGACGGGAGGAGAGGGAGGGGGGATGAGGGAGAGTTGTTGGATGAAGAGGAGGAGGAGGAGAAAGGAGAGGAAGAGGAAGAAAAAGATGGAGAAGAGGAAGAGACCTGCGAGGAAAGGTAGGGAGAAGAGGATGCGAGGGTCTGCCCACAAAGGGTGGACACAGTGCCAACATTGGCCATAGTACCATGGACAACAGATGGGGCCGGAGGGCCGGCCATAATGATGATGGACAAGCTGGGACATGAAGAATGCGCATGAAGATGGAGGTAAGGAGACGGCGTGGATGAAGGAGGGCCAATGAAGGCAAGGAAGCTCTGGGTACAGGAAAGGGAGCGAAGACCGCTGGGAGGCGGAAAGAGGCAGGTAATCACGAGTCACACTGGGTACCACTGGGCACATCAGGGATGGACGTCGCACCGGAGGGAGGGGGAGAGGCACCAAAGCGAGAGGGATCATAGTCTTCCTTGGGGGAGAAGGCCAGTGGAGTAGTTGCGGGACACACCCGAGGGGTGGATTGGCAACTAGACAACAAGGAGGGAAAGAGGCCGACACAGGCAACGAGCGCTCTAGGTAGGAGAGGGGACGACACTATGCAAACATAGGGTGCAGAGAGCGGGGTGATGCCTCCACGATGGGGCCCGCCATGGAAGAACCCTTGGATGGGATGCGGGTTCATTGGAAAAAGTAAACAATGGATGAGTGGGCACTGGGGCTACTGCCACAGGGGCTGGTGCTTGACATCTGCGCTCCAGGGTGTTCAATGATGGATCCAAGAGAGGGCAACGGGCGGGTGGGAGGGAGCGTACCATATGGGGCAAGACATCAGGAGAGGGAACCAGAGTGTGGACGCTCAAGAGCGCCAGGAGTGGCTGGCAGGACGATAGGCGCTAGGAGCAGGTCTAGGGACCTAGAGCAGATCCTTGGGGTGGAGGGATGGCGGGCTGAGCGGCGGAGAATTCAGGAGAGACGAGTGGCATAGCGTGAGGCGCACCGGTTATGGCGAGTGCAAGGACAGCACACCCAGCGGGAGCGAGCCCACCATGAGAGGGAGCGGAGCCAGGAGGGTAAGTCCTCCTCCCCGCGAGATTGGTTGAGAGTGGAGCAGCCAAGTGGCTAAACAAGAGGAGGAGGACAGCCTCTGGGAGATTGAGAGCCCCCAAGGAGACCGCGGGAGGGGCGTGACCATGACCATGGACCCGGGGTTCATGGGAGTGCGGGAGAGGATGCAGACACAGAGGTAGGACAGTTTCCTTGAGAGTTGTTCCCCTTCACACCACCAGAGACGATGGGAGAGAGGGGAGCAGTGAGACTAGAGGCCACAGACAAGACCAAAATCGAGGGAGGGTCTGATGGCAGGGAGGGACATGGGACAGCAACAACAGCGCAAGGTCGTCGGACTGAGGATTGGGGGTGGAGGTGCAATAGTGGCTGGGTAGGTGGCAAGGGAGACCACCACAGACCAGCCTTGGGTGAGAGGAGTGGCAACAGATGCGACAAGAGGGCCCGACAAGGAGCTTGGGAGGGCACAACCATGGAGAGGGAAGGACCGAGCTCCTTGGATGCAACACCAGAGGGCACCTTGAGAGGTAGGGGAGACAGTCACCAGCAAACCACATGGAGAGGCGAGTAGCAACAACGGCCATGGGCTAACACGGGTGGGAAGCAGAGCGGTGGCCAGGGTTGAGAGGGGTTGTGACAATGGGTAGAGGGGTTGGAGTGGGGCTGATTGTATGGGGCAGAGGTTCTTCCCCCCTTCATCTACTCGCGAGTCCTAGCAGGCGGACTGGACTCAGTTCGGGCAGCGGTGGTAGTTCCCTTGGTGAGGTGCACATCCCAACTCATGGATGCTACAGGGCCCTTGCTGCTCCAAACAATGCCAAGCCTCATCCTCAAGACGCGCCCACAGCATCGGGGGTGCTCACACGCTGAGTGGGTGAGATCACTAGCGACCAAGTTCCTCCAAGGACAGTGGGAGAAGTTATGAAGAGAGGCCGTTGCGCATGCTCTACCGGTAGGTCATGCACCACCACCACGGCGCCTGTGTCACACAAAGGAGGAGGCAAGGGAATAGCCACTTTAGAGGACGGTGACCAAGTTTCATCGAGGGAACACGTCAAAGGCATGCAATGCCTTGGATAATACCTCATTGGCACTGCCCGGACCAGAGGTATTGGCACAGCTACAAGCGAAGTACCCGGCAAAGGAGTGGCTGACACCGGCATGCGTAGCAGAGGCAGCAAGTCGGGCCCCTACAGGGTTCCGTGATGGAGATGGAGTGTGGAGGACCCTACTGGACAGCAACAAAGGCACGGCAAGAGGGTTTTCCAGTGTAACGTTGGACCACCTTCGGCAGGTCGTGGTGGGAGACGAGCAGTTCATGAGGTTGTTGGCATAGCTACTCACCTCTCTATGTCGAGGATGGCTCCACCCCACAGCTTGGGGCTTCTTAGCAGTGAGCAGGCACATTGCGCTAGCGAAGCCCGATGGTGGAGCACACCCTATTGTAATGGGAGAGGCGATTCCACGCTTGTTATGGAGATGGATGGTCAGTACAGGGAGGAGCGAGATGGAGAGCGCATTGGCACTGTTACAACAGGCGGTGGGAGTGTTGGCGGGAGGGGACACAGTGGTTCACACCATTATGGAGCAGCTGGACCAGCAGGGAGGGTGGGGGCTGCCGAGCATCAACGTGAAGAACACATACAACTCAGTCGAGCGAGCAACCATCTTCGAGGCGGTGCCGGCGAGGGGATTCGAGCGACTGCTCCCAGCACTGGCCCTCTTTTATGATCAGCCTTAAACCTATACTATGAGGAAAGGTCCCCGCCATGTGTGCTCTAGTCTGAGAGGGGGGTACGACAGGGAGATCCTATCAGCCCCTTCCTCAATGCTTTGGCACAACAGGACACACCGAAGGCACCACAAGCAGCGATGGGAGGGACGGGTTGGGTGCTGGTATACATGGACAAAACATACCTCCTGGGCCCAGTGCAAGTGCTAGAGGCGGCGTTCACAGTACTGCAGGGGAGATCGGCCGTAGTGGGGATGGAGGTCCAGCCTTGCAAATGCTAGCTGTACTTACTGGCGAGGGTGGGCTAGGTGCCGGGGAGCATTGCGAGGGTCCTAGGAGCGACAGAGGGGACGGTGATTCAAGGGAGTCCGATAGGGACAGAGGAGTTCTGTTGAGCGCGTCTAGACTTAGCAGTACACGAGGTGGCGGAGATGTTGGCGATGCTCGTTGACATGCGAGATGCCCATGCCGCGTTCAATATCTTCAGGGAGTGCACCAATCGCAGGCTTCAGTATCTCACGCGGCTGACGCCCCCATCAGAGTGGTGGATAAGCCGGCCGCAACGTTCTGATGAGAAGGTTGGAGAATGCATCCGTTGGTTGGTGGGATTGAAGGAGCTGTAGGGGATCAGAGAGCAGCGGGCAGTGGCCCACGCTGAGCAGCAGACGCGGCTCCTGGTACGGCTAGGTGGGCTCAGCTTAACAAGTGTGGGGGACCTCGCCCCCCTCTTGTTTGTCTGTAGCCGCCTGCAGTCTTGGCACGCAGTGAGATGTCTCCTCCATCCACGAGGCCCCAAGGAAAGCGGAGAGGGCGAGGGAGGAGGACAAAGACCATAGATGAAGGGGAATTTTGCAGAGCTATGAGAGAGGGCACAGTAAGGGTTCCCAGATGTAGTAAAAACAAAGGTTCCACAACTAGCGGAGTTCGAGCAAGGGAGTCCCAAGCGCTTCTTCTAGGACTTGTCTGACATCGTCTACGAGTGGCAGCTTGGGGATCTCCGATCAATGGTGGCAGCGGAGTTGGGAGGAGAGGAGGTACTCCCACAGTTGCAACGACTTGCGGTGGTGCAGGGAGAACACAATGGGGATTGGCTATTGGCACATCCCAAGTCCGTCACCGACCGGCTGTACTTGGCACTAGAGGACTAGAGAGTGGCGTGCAGGTTTCACCTTGGGCTCTCCATTGCACACTTGCGCCATAGGCTGGCGTACACGTGTGCAAAGCAGAGCCTTATACACCCATGCACACCCCAGCACGCCCTTTGATGTAGCCAAGGAGGGAGTATGAAGGCGGTCCACGATGCAGTGATGAGAGAGTTAACAGTAGTGGTAACCGAGAGCGGGATGGGCGAGATGACTGTCAAGCACGTAGGCCTGCTACCAGAGGGGCGTCCGGATATCACATGTTTGGACCCAGCCACAGGTCAAACACTTGTGATAGATGTGGTCATCACCAACCTGCAACAGCCGAGTCAAGGGAGGAGGTCGGCAGAACGGCCGAGAGTAGCACTGAAGGATGCGGTGAGGACAAAGGAGAGGAAGTATGGACGATGGCGACGCGAAGCACAGTGCGACCACATGGAGTTTGTTTTTCCTGCAATGGAGACCTTCGGGGCCTTCTTACGAGGCCTCTACAAGATATTGGACACATTATCTGTAATACCTTACAACGTTGGTAGGCCCGACAAGGAGGTACTGCGGGGGTGTTGGTTGCACTACGTGCCCTCCTCAACCAGCGCATGGCACTGGCCCTTCCGCAAGCATACGCGCAACAGTTGTGGCAGCGGATAGCGGAGCGGTTGGTGGACACTTCTCTTGACCCGAACATCACTAGGGCGTAGAGAGTGTTCTATGGGAGGGATGAGGGACCATCTGTGGTGATCGTCGGTCCACTTGGACCAAGGTATGCATTGTGAGAGACTGGACGTGGGTTGGACCCGTGGTCCACTTTTGCTCTCAAAGGACAAGGAACAAGGATACGCTCTGCCATTGTTGGTATGACCCTCGAGTCCTAAGTGGATTACGCTCTGCCCTTGTGGGTACGACCCCGTGTCTGTGGGAGTACTTCCTCCACAATAGCTAGGAGACCATCGGCTGGAGGGGTATGCCACGGACTGCACCTTGAAAATCTATAGCAGTCATCAGCCTCATCAGCGTACATCGGCCTCAACGAAGCAAAACAGCAGAGACTAAGTGAGCATCCTTGACCACACCGCAATCATGCTGGGGGGTCAAGAGATCGTTCTAGTCACCTCACGGCCCGCCGAGTTGGGTGCGGCCAACACCATCACACGCTTCAATGGCAAAGCCTTTGGCATGTGGAAATGGCAGTTTGAGGTGGTGATGCGCGTGCGCGGGTACCTCAACATGCTGAAAGGGACGGAGGTAGCACCGGAGGACGAGGCAAGCGCGGAATACGCAGGGTGGCAAGAGCGGAATGATATCGCTCTTGCACTCCTCGTCACGTCCATAAGCCCCTCCCTAATCTCCCACATCGAGGGGTGCACGACGGCAGCTGAGGCTTACACCAAGCTCACGAACGTGTACCTGTCAACTTCCCTTGCTAATCGACTTCTCATCTTGCAACGCCTCATCGGGCTGCGGGTGGACGAGGGGGAGTCCATCTCGGACTTCCTCCAGCAGTTCGAAGGACTGCTTCAAGGAGCCCGCGCTATGTCCTGGCAGCTCGACCAACAAATGCAGGCCATGATTCTCCTCATGGCCTTGCCGCCAAGCTGGAGCCCCATTATCACCACCTTGGGTGGTTGGGAGGAGTCGGAGTTCACGTACCCCCGTGTCTCCGAGTTTGTCTGGAACGAGACCATGCGGCACAACAACGGCGTCATCAACAACGCCGCGTACGCGAATGGCTTGAGAGGCATCTCCTCTCATGGAAAAAGCAGAGGCAGTGGCGGCGGGAAGAGCGGCAAGAAGAAGGGAAAGTGCCACAACTGTGGCAAGGCGGGGCATTGGGTGCGGGAGTGTCGCACACCAAAGAAGGAAGGAGGCAGTGGTGGGAGCAGCAACGTGAGTAAGAAGGTGGAATCTGTCTGGATGAGATCCGGGTGGTGCGGTCCCGACGTTTGTCTGATCGTCTCTAGTGGTTCACGTCTACTGTTTTGGGCGAATCTGAGACTGAGCGTGAGCATTCTGGTCGCCTCACGCTATGTTTGCAGAATTTACAGACAATCAGTTTGCGAACGGAATAACGTCGTTTTGCGTTGGTTTTTGAACATGGACATGATCAAAATATGTATAGGGCTAGTCATGAGCTTTCGAACGCACCAAACCGCGTACAATTCGGCCAAGCGTAGCTCAAGTTATGCTTGCCGAAGCGCAGGTCTCACCCACCACAGAAGCCTGACGCCGCCACTCGCCATGGCGCCTTCATTCACGTGCGAAGCGCCTTTCCCAAGGCGCATGTCCCATTGCACATGGTGTATGGGTCCCCTGCACTGTTTCCATGCACCCTACCCACTTTTGGGTCGTGTTTGGTGATGGGGTGTGACGAGGTTCGAAACCTGTCCGCGGACCTGCAGTCAGAATTTTGACTGTCCCCGAGTAACAAAACATATTACTGAGTTTCGGATGTCGAGCCAGGATTTTGGCTAAGTCCCTCAGTAACAACCTGCACTACTGGATCCGGTGGATGATCCGCCGGATCAGGTGGATTATCCACCGAACGCCTCGGTAGGCCTATCGGAGCATTTTCTCCACATGGTATTTTTGTTACTCGGTCCGGTCGATTATCGACCGGATTTCGAGTCGCAGCCGGCTCCCAGAGTCGCTGCGCACACCCCAACTTCGGAAGGTCATATTTCCCTTGTTACTTGTCCGATTCTGGCGAATTAACTTCCATCGGATTCAACGGCTCATCAACTTTCAGGGGCAATCCTTCATTTTAGGATCCGAGCAAATGTCGAGTTGCCAGATCCGCCGGAGCGGAGTTTCCATTTTCTGGGGGCTCGTCAGCGCCTCCCGGCGCCTCACTTGGGCATGCGGAGGGGCAATTCTTCAACATTCTCCCCCTTGCACCTTCCATGCCTGCTGCTCCTACTTACTCTCACTTATCTTCCGCTGCACCCTCCAGCCCATCATAGCTGGTCATCCCAAGTCCGGCCACGCTCATCGCATGCCGGTCTGCGGGTTGCGCTTTGGTCAAGCAATCCGCAAGCATGCTTTGTGTGCTGCAGTGCTGTAGCACCACCTGCCCCTTCTCGACCATGTCCCATGCGTAGTGATAACGCACGTGGATGTGCTTCATCCTCTTGTGCTGCGTCGGGTTGTTGGTCAGCAAGATGGAGCCGGTGTTGTCCTCGTGCACCACCGTAGGCTCCAGCTGCGGCACGCCCAGCTCCCCCAGCAACCTGCGGAGCCACACCGCCTCCTTGATTGCCTCGGCCAGCGCGATGTACTCAGCTTCCACTGTGGAGGTGGCGACGCAGTCTTGCTTCCTGCTGCACCACGAGACCACTGCACCTGCGAGGAAGAACACCTAGCCGGATGTGGACTTCCGCTTGTCCACATCGCCAGCGTAGTCTGCATCCGTGTAGCAGACCAGACGCAAAGGGTCCGCCCACCCTTTGCCCTCGAACCTCAGGCGCGCGTGCCGCGTTGCCTGCAGGTAGCGCAGGATGCGCTTCACCACCTGCCAGTGTAGTGGCCCTGGGTCGGCCACGTACCTGCTCACTTGGCCCACCGCGTAGGCCAGGTCCGGTCGAGTCGCCACCATGGCGTGCATGAGGCTGCCCACCGCCGATTGGCAAGGCACTCTTGCCATATCCTCCCGCTCTTCTTTTGTTTGCGGCGCCATTGCCGCACTCAGTTCATAGGTCGTGGAGAGAGGACTACACACTGGTTTGCAGTCCTCCATGCCGTACCGCTTCAGCACCTCGGCCACGTATTTGGCCTGCCCCAGCTCAAGCGTGCGCACCCTCCGGTTCCGCGTAATGCTCACCCCGAGGTAGAACTCCAGCTCCCCCATGTCTGACATGTGGAACTTGCTGCTCAGCTGCTCTTTCAGCTGCTGTAGGCTCGGCAGGTCTGAGGAGCACAAGATTAGATCGTCCACGTAGAGTGCGACAATCTGATGGAGCTTCTTGCTGCGCTGCACATACACACTGTGATCCGCCTCACAGCACTTGAAGCTGAGTTGTGCCATGAAGCTGTCCATCTGTTGGTACCAGCATCGGGGCGATTGTTTTAGCCCGTACAAGGACTTCCGCAGCTTGCACACCTTGCCCTCCGGCGCCTCCACCCCCTCCGGCACCTCCATGTAGATTTCCTTGTCGATGATGACATTGAGGAAGGCCGTCTTTATGTCCATTTGGTGGAGCTCCATGTCCTTCGCGGCTGCCACCGCAAGGATCGCCCGGATGCTTGTGAACTTGGCGACGGGGGCGAACGTCTCATCGTAGTGCTCGCCCTTACGCTGTGCGTACCCCTTCACCATGAGCCGCGCCTTGTACTTTTCAACCACACCTTCCTTTGTTAACTTGGTCTTGAAGACCCACTTGGAGCCGATGACCTTGGCGTTTTTCGGCTTGTCAACCAGCTGCCACGTGTCGTTTTCAGCAATGGACGCCAACTCCGACTTGATGGCGGCGTCCCATTGCTTTCCCTCGGGCCGCGCAAGCGCCTCTTGTACGGTCGTTGGTTCCGTTGATGCAGCCAGCATGCACCGCGTCATGCCGATCCATCGACCGGTGCCTGCGTCGAAACGCTTCCCCGCTCTCCGCTGCCTCCCGCTACAGCGCGGTAGTCTTGGCGGCGTCTCGTCGCTCTGCTACGATCCTTCCGACTCAGCCCGCTCTGGTGAATCATCGACCAGACGGCTTCTCAAGGATTCTTCCCGCTCTGGTGAACCATCAACCAGATGAGCGGCGCATCCAGAGGATTTTTCTCCGACGCCCGACGCAAACTCCGCCGGGAGTGCGCGCTTCGGCACCCGCGGTGCCTCCTTCGACGGATCATTCCGCCGGATTTCCAGCCTAGCTGCATCATCCTCGGAGTCCTCCGCGTCGGCTGCTGCACCTGCTGCACCGCGGTGCTCCAACGCCACATCATCGACCTCCGCGTCCGCCGGCTCCTCCTTGTAGTCAAGGAGCTGGAACCACTCCCCCTGTTTTGGAGTATTCCCGACGCTCATGTCGTTGCTGCTGCTGCTAAAGCTCTGCTGCTCGTCGAACTCGACATCACGGCTACGGATGATCTCTTGCGTGCGTGGGTCCCAGAGCCGACAGCCTTTTGCGCGCTCTCGTAGCCGAGGAACAAGCACGACTTTGCCCGCGGTTCCAGCTTGCTGTCGCGTCGTTGCGCCGCCTGCACCATCGCGTGCGCCTTGCACCCGAACACCTTCATGTGCACCACATTTGGCTTGCACCCGCTCCAAGCCTCTTGCGGTGTCTTCCAGCCGCCCTTACCCTTCAGCACGGCTATTGGGGTGAGGTTGATGGTGTAGCTCACTGTACGCATAGCCTCCGTCCAGAACCCTCGCGGCAACCTCGCATCCACAACCATGGTCCGCGCCATGTTGAGTAGCGTCTGGTTCGCCCGCTCCGCCACTCCGTTGGATTGTCGCTAGTACGGCGTAGTGGGTTCCCACTTGATGCCCTGCTGCTTCATCCACCCGCTGCAGCCCACGTACTCTCCGCCATTGTCGCTGCGTAGCGCTCTGACCTTTCGGCCAGTCTGCCTCTCCACCGTTGTGACGTACTCCTTCAACCGGTCCAGGACCTCGCCGTTCGGCTTCATGAAGTACACATAGAGCTTCTGTTGCAGTCGTCAATTAAGGTGACAAAGTATCTGAAGCCACCGTTTGACGGCGTTTTGAACGGTCCGCACACGTCGCTGTGCACGACCTCCAGGAGGTCCTTTGTGCGAGCCGCGTTCTCGTTGAATGGCTTACGCCGCGCCTTGCCCAAAATGCAAGGCTCGCACTTTTTGTGCGCTGCTGCATCTGCTGCCGTGTATGCACCGTCGATGACGAGGCCGCGTACCATGTCGCGCTTCGCCATCTCCTTAACGATTGCGGGCGCCGAATGCCCCAACCGTCGGTGCCAGAGCTCCAGATCAGCGCTTCCTCCCTTGGCCATGTTGACGACGCGCTCCTGCAAATCTGCTGCGTCGGATGCCGCAGGGACCACTTTGGTCTCCACGATGTAGAGACCGCCCTCGCGCTTCGCCTCCAACACGACCTCGCCGTCGCCGTCGATGCGCACCACTGCGCCTTTCCTACAGAAGAGCACCTCATACCCCTTGTCCGTCAAGCGGCTGACACTCAAAATGTCAGCCAGGCCGGGGACGTGCTGCACATCACGAATTGTGCACAGCTCCTTCTTACCGCCCACCACAACTTCCACCTCCATGTCGCCTTGGCCGGCCGCCAGCTCGACTTTGTCGTTCGCGACCACCATTGACTTGGAGGACTTCTCGTAGGTGACGAACCCCACCTTCTCGACTTGGGTGTGCTCCTCGGCCCCGGAATCCAGGCACCGCCTGTTGGCCTTCTTGAGAAAGTGGTTCTTGTTGCCGTTGAGGAGCGACCTGCCCTTGCTGTTTTTGCCGCCGGTCTTCGCCTCCTCTGGGCACTCACGGGCCCAATGGTCCTCCTTGCCGCAATTGCGGCACGCACCTTTTTTGGCGCCCTTCTTGCCGCCGCCCTTTCCGCCACTTCCTCGGCTCCCACTTCCGCCACCACGCGTTTTGGTGACGAGGGCCGATGAGGAAGACGAGGACTCCCCGCAGCTCCGACGCTGCACCTCGTCGCGGATGTACTCTGCGACCGCGCCATAGGTGAGCTTGTCCTCCGACCATCCTCCAAGAACGGTGATGAGTGGACCCCAACTGTCAGATAGGGCCATGAGGAGGGCCATCGCCTGCGGCTGCGTGTCAATCTTCCACCCCACGTCATTGCATTGCGAGGCGAGCGACTTGATCTACTGCATGGTGGAGATGACATCATCTCCCTCCTCGATTCTCACCATGAGGAGCCGCTTCATCACGAAGATTTTGTTCGCGAGCGACTTGGATTGGTGGATGGCACAGAGCTTTTGCCAAGCTTCGGCTGCCAGCTTGCAGCCTTGGAAGTAGCCCCACTACAACTCGGCTGTCCCGGACACCAGGAGCATGAGCGCCTCCGTGTTCTTCTTTTCGAAGGCCTGCTTTTCCGCGTCCGTAGCAGTCACCTCTGTGAGCTCCCAACATGACGTCCAGCAGCCCCTTATGCAAGAGGTATAGCTCGAACTGCCACCTCCATAGCCCAAAACCCGGGCCACACGCATTCTTCTGAATGGGCTGCGTCTCCTTCTGCACCATGTGCGCAGCTGCTACTCCGACGAGTTTTCAGAACTTCACGGCGACATCCAAGATGACGATCCCGTGCGCTACGGAAGACGTGAACGTTGGAGGCGTTCAGACCCGTGGGCCCATAACCCTTTGTCTGGATGAGATCTGCGTAGTGCGGTCCCGACATTTGTCTGATCGTCTCTAGTGGTTCACGTCTACTGTTTTGGGCGAATCTGAGACTGAGCGTGAGCTTTCTGGTCGCCTCACGCTATGTGAGCAGAAATTTACCGACAGTCAGTTTGCGAAGGGAATAACGTCGTTTTGTGTTGGTTTTTGAACATGGACATGATCACAATATTTATAGGTCGAGTCATGAGCTTTTGAATGCACCAAACCGCGCACAAGTCGGCCAAGCGTAGCTCAAGTTATGCTTGCCGAAGCGCAGGTCTCACCCACCACAGAAGCCTGACGCCGCCACTCGCCGTGGCGCCTACATTCACGTGCGAAGCACCTTTCCCAAGGCGCATGTCCCATTGCACATGGTGTATGGGTCCCCTGCACTGTTTCCACGCACCCTACCCACTTTTGGGTCGTGTTTGGTGATGGGGTGTGACGAGGTTCGAAACCTGTCCGCGGACCTGCAGTCAGAATTTTGACGAAGTCCCCGAGTAACAAAACATACTACTGAGTTTCGGACGTCGAGCCAGGATTTTGGCTAAGTCCCTTAGTAACAACCTGCACTACTGGATCCGGTGGATGATCCGCCGGATCAGGTGGATCATCCACCGGACGCCTTGGCAGGCCTATCTGTTAGCTACTGAGCTAACCACCTCCGGCAGAGAAGCCGCGAAACCGAAAAGCTCACAAAGGTTCTTACACCTTCTTCCTTTGCATGTATGTGTCATGCACCCCAAACTTAATCAGGCATACACTTCACCTTCAAGAGTACTAACGCCTTAGCATTACATCTCAAGAAGAGCTCAAGTCGTCAATACGCAAGAGAGCATCAAGCAAGGGTTGATTGATCAGCATGCAAGACAAGTCCGTTTATAGCTGTCTGTCCAGTCCTAGAACTCAAAAGCACATTCCTGGGAAGTGGCCTGAACCAGCCACGTCACCAATAGACTTACACTGTGAGCTTGACACATAAGCATCCAACTGTCAAGGTGACAGACCAACCATGTAGCATCCAAGAAGCTACGGACTTTCTTTGTTGGAAGCTTCCACAACAAACAAGATATGCATGGGGCCAGGATCGAACTCATGACCTCTCACTTGGCCAAATCAACAAAATGGCCAGGGCAACCACTCACCCACATGGTGTACTCACAGGTCATATCTCACAAGAGACAGAGCATAGTTGAGTCACGCTACAACGGATCTAGGGGTCATACCTCCACAAGGGGCAGAGCATTCCTGATCCGTCCTACAACACTGAACAAGGGGCAGAAACATTTAACAAATCTCTCCCTTGCACCTTGCGTCAGTGACCATCATCATTCGTCATCACTTGCGTTGACCATGCCGATACCTTGCCTGCCCGCCTGGTGGAGATCCTTGTCCAGTGGCTTTGTAAGCATGTCAGCCCGGTTGAGCTTGGTACCGACATACTCGAGCTCCACTGTCTGCTTGTAGACCACGTCTTGAGCGTAGTGGTAGCGGATCTCGATGTGCTTTGTGCGCCTCGACAGGACGGGGTTCTTTGACATGTCAATGGCGCTCATGTTGTCAATCTTGATGACCGTCGCCGTTGCCTGTGGCGCCTTCATCTCATATAGCAAGCTTCGTAACCACTGCATCGCTTTACACACCTCAACCAAGGCGATGTACTCAGCTTCAGCTGTTGACAGAGAGACACATTCTTGCTTGCGACTTGCCCAACTGACTGCACCTCCATTCAACATACACACAAAGCCGGAGGTAGATTTTCTGTCATCAATATTCCCTCCCCAATCAGCATCAGTGTAGCACATGAGACAGAGTGATGCGGATCCAGCAATGCCTCCAAACTAGAGGCCTACGTGGCGCGTCCCCTGAAGGTAGCGCATAATGCGCTTCACGGCCTGCCAGTGAAGTGGACCGGGATTGGCCACAAACCAACTCACCTGCCCAACAGCATGGGCTATATCTGGTCGGGTGGCGACCATGGCATACATCAAACTGCCCACCGCAGACTGATATGGGATGCCAAGCATGTCAGTTTTCTCCGCTTTGTTGGATGGGGACTTGGAGGTGGAGAGTTTGCACTCCGAGCTCATGGGTGTGCTGGCAGGCTTGCAATCTGCCATGTCGTATCGTTTGAGGATGGAGTCGATGTATTTTGTCTGGTTCAGGCTGATTGTACCTGCTGCTCTGTCGCGCTTGATGGCAATTCCAAGATAGAAGTCAAGAGGACCCATGTCCTTCATCTCGAATCTGCTACTCAGCTGCCCCTTGAGATCGTCTAGCAGCTGCGTTGAAGAGGAGCATAGAATCAGGTCATCAACGTACAAGGCGACCAACATTGTCCCTTTGTCACTCTCATGCACGTACATGCTGGGATCATTGTCGCAGTGCATGAAGGACTCCTTGGCCATGAACGTGTCCATCTCCTGGTACCAAAGTCTTGGCGCTTGCTTTAGCCCGTAGAGTGCCTTCACCAATCTGCACACCTTGCCCTCAGGAGCATCAACCCCCTCCGGAACCTCCATCAATACCTCCTTGTCAAGTTTGTCGTAAAGGAAGGCTGTCTTGACATCCATCTGGTGGACCTCCATGTTCTCGGCAGCAGCAATGGCGAGCATTGACCGGATGGAGGCAAACGTCACAACTGGAGCAAAGGTCTCATCGTACTCTGCGCCAGGCCGTTGGGAGAACCCCTTTGCTACCACCCGTGCCTTGTACTTGTCTATCTTGCCATCCTGTTTCCTTTTTACTTTCAGCACCCACTTGGACCCCACAACGTGAGCCCCGGCAGGTCTGTCCACCAGCACCCATGTCCCATTCTCTTCAATGGAGCTGAGTTCACTGCGAATTGCTTCGTCCCACTCTGCTTTATCAGGCCGAGTGAGTGCCTCTGCGACAGACGTTGGCTCCTCTTGAACCAAGAATGAATAGTTGAAGCCTGTCCATTCACCCCTGTCTGCGTCGTAATGCTGCCGAGGTACTTTGAGGCGTGAACTGCTCCTTGAACCTGCTGGCTGGTGCTGTTGATGCGGAGGTTGGAGGTCTGGTTCGTCGTTGATGATGGGAGGGGCATCCTCCTCATGTTCCGGAGGATCGGATATGTCGGAATCAGAGTCTGACTCCTGCGAGTCATCTTCATGAGCTCCTCTCCCCGTTGCAGCACCTATCCCATGCCATTGTGCTGGTGCTTCGTCTCCCTCTTCAAGGAGAGTGAGCCACTCTCCCTGTTTTGGAGCGTTCTCGAGTTCGAGATGCTCTCCCTTACTCACAGACCTTTCGTGGAAATCCACGTCCTTGCTGCGGATGACCTTCTTGGCTCCTTGGTCCCACAGTCGATAAGC
>SZWC01001157.1:176386-197626 GCA_023375785.1 Penium margaritaceum
CCCCTTGAGGGGGTCTCCGCCCCCCTTTTTTCCCTCTCAGTCCCCACTCCCGCCACGTGGCGGGGCGGGAGTGGGCCCGTTGGAGAGCCCTCGACCAGGGCTATCCAACAGGCCTGCTCTCGACCAGAATGGTGCACCGTGGAGGCAGAGCGGGTCCGCCATGGCCCGGCGGAGATGCTGACGTCAGCAGTCCGCCGGGATTTTTTGCTGCTCGCTCCCTCTGTGTGCCACGTGGCAGAGCCGGAGTGGTCCCAGTGTGCAGCCCTTTCCAAGGGCTACCCGCCGGTACCCTCGGCGCTACAAACGGTGGCCTGTGCTGTCCGCGCGGTGTGGGTGACGTGGACAGCCTCGTGACGTGGCGTGTGCAGCCGCTCAGGCACGCCACGTGGCGAAACCTGGTTTGCCGGGACCGCGGAGGCCTGCTGCTGTGGCTGCCCCACTCTGACCTGGCCCCAGAACGTGGGCTGTCCGGGACCACCCCCTTTGGAAGCCCGTTTGAGAGCCCCCTGCGACGCCGCCGCCCGCGGCTCTGTTGTCGATAGATAGATCGATAGATAGATAGATAGAGAGATAGATAGATGTATACATAGATAGATAGATAGATATATAGATAGATAGATAGATAGATAGATAGATAGAGAGATAGATAGATAGATAGATAGATAGATAGATAGATAGATAGATAGATAGATAGATAGATAGATAGATAGATAGATAGATAGATAGATAGATAGATAGATAGATAGATAGATAGTTAGATACATAAAAAGATAGATAGATAGATAGATAGATAGATAGATAGATAGATAGATAGACAAATAGATAGATAGATCGATCTCATTCCATGACATATGAGTTTACATGTGACATGCAGGTTTGAGATCTCCACCACAGTGGGATCAGAACAGACCACACGAGCCTCCGGTAACCTGTGCACACAATGTAAGGTCTGGCACATACCCCTCATCTCGCACTCATCATCCTAACAAACTCAACCTGTCCCTCTACCCCCGCTCCACAAAGCAAAGGTCTGCCAGAGATGGTCCCTCGTCCCTCCGGTACAGCACTTTCCATGCTCTGGCAATGTCCTGGTCAAGAGACGTGTCCGCCGCCCGCTCCGTGGCCCGCTGTCGCAACTGCTGCGCTTGTGCTCGCTGAAGGGCCACTGCCATGCGCTGGTTGAGGAGGGCGCGTAGCGGCACCGACACCCCTGCGGTACCTCCTTGGCGGGCCAACCTCCGCTCGGTCGCCTCTGACGATGTCCGCAATACCTTGCCGAGGCCTCGCGAGAAGGCCCCCAAGGTCTCCATCGCTGGGAAGACAAACTCCATATGGTCGCCCTCTGCCTCGCGTCGCCATCGTCCATACTTCCTCTCCTTCGTGCGCACCGCATCCTCCAATGCCACGCCCGGCCGCTCCGCCGATCTCCTCCCCAGACTCGGCCGCTGCGGGTCGGCGATGACCACGTCCATCACAAGTGTGTGTCCCGTGGTTGGGTCAAAGCATGTGATATCTGGCCGCCCCTCAGGTAGGAGGCCTTCGTGCTCGACCGTCACCCCGCCCATCCCGCTCTCGCGAACCACTGCTGCCAACTCCCTCATCACTGCATCATGGACCGCCTTCGTACCCCCTCCATGAGCACATCGGAGGGCATGCTGCGGTGCACATGGGGGTATAGGGCTCTGCTCTGCACACGTGCACGCCGGTGTATGGCGTAGGTGTGCAACGGGGAGCCCAAGGCGAAACCTGCACGCCACTCTCCAGTATGCTGGTGCCATGTACAGACGGTCGGTAACAGACCTGGGATGTGCCAATAGCCAATCCCCGCTGTGCTCCCCCTGCACTGCCGCAAGTCGCTGTAATTGTGGGAGTGCCTCCTCTCCTCCCAACTCCGCTACCACCACTGATCGGAGCTCCCCCAGCCGCCACTCATAGACGGCGTCTGACAAGTCCTAGAAGAGGCGCTTGGGGCTCCCCTGCTCACACTACGCCAGCTGTGAGACCTTTGCTTTCAATGCATCTAGGAATCCTTGCACCGCCCTCTCTCGTAGCTCTGCAAATGTCCCTCTCATCCATGGTCTCCGTACTCCTCCCACCCCCTCTCCGTTGTCTCCAGGGCCTCCTGGGTGGATGAGACGTTTCACCGCGTGCCAAGACTGCAGGCGGCTGCATACAAACGAGAGGGGTGCGAGGTCTCCCACTCCCGTTAAGCCGAGCCCTCCCAGCCGGATCAGGAGCCGTGCCTACTGCTCAGCGTGGGCCACTGCCCGCCGCTCTCTGATCCCTTGCACCTCATCCAGTCCCACCAGTCGGCGGATGCAACCCCCCACCTTCTCGTCAAATTGTTGCAGCCGGCTGGTCCACCACTCTGATGGGGGAGTCAGCCACATGAGATGCTGCAGCCTGCGAGTGGTACACTCCCTCAAGATGCTGAATGCGGCCTGGGCATCTGACATGTTGACGAGCGTCTCCAATATCTCCTCCACCTCGTGTACTGCTAGATCAAGCCGCGCTCGGCAGAACTCCTCTGTCCCGATCGGACACCCCAGAATCACCATCCCCTCCGTCCCTCGTGGGACCCCCGCAATGCTCCCCGGCGCCTGGTCCACCCCCGCCGGTAGGTATAGCTGGCATTTGCGAGGCTGAACCTCCATCCCCACCGCAGCCAATCCTCCCTGTAGCGCAGTGAACGCTGCCTCAAGCTCCTGTACTGGGCCTAGCAAGTACGTGTCGTCCAAGTATGCCAGCACCCGACCGGTCCCTCCCATCGCTGCCTGTGCTGTCTCCAGTGCGTCTTGCTACGTCAAGGCATAGAGGAAGGGGCTGATAGGATCTCCCTGTCGCACCCCCCTCTCCGACTGGAGCATGCATGGTTGGGACCCCCCCTGATAATAGAGCTCCGAGGGCTGGTCGTAAAAGAGGGTCAGTGCTGGGAGGAGTCGTTCGAATCCCCTCGCCCTCACCGCCTCGAAGATGGCTGCTCGCTCAACCGAGTTATAAGCGTTCTTCACGTCGATACTCAGCAACCCCCACTCCGCCTGCTGGTCCAACTGCTCCATGATGGTGTGGACCACCGTGTCCCCCCCTGCCGACACTCCCACCGCCTGCTACAGCGGCGCCAATGCTCTCTCCATCTCGCTCCTCCCTGTGCTGATCATCCATCTCCACAGCAGGCGTGGAATCGCCTCTCCCACAGCGATCGGGCGTACCCCACCATCGGGCTTTGCTAGCGCGATGAGCCTGCTTGCTGTTAGGAAGCCCCGAGCTGTGGGGTGGAGTCGTCCTTGACATAGGGAGGCGAGTAGCCGTGCCAACAACCTTGTGAGTCGCTCGTCTCCCACCACGACTTGTCGAAGATGATCCAAAGTAAGGCCTGATGGCCCTGCCGCCGTGCCTCTGTTGCTATCCAGTAGCGCCTTCCGCACTCCATCCCCATTAGGGAACCCAGTAGGGGCTCGCCTCGCTGCCTCTGCTACCCATGCTGGTGTCGGCCACTCCTTTGCCGGGTGCTTCGCCTGTAGTTGCGTCAATACCTCTGGTCCTGGCGGTGCCAAGGAGGTACTGTCCAAGGCATTGCATGCCTTTGACGTGTTCCCTCGGTGGAATTTGGTCACCGCCCTCTGTAGTCGCTGTTCCCTCGCCTCCTCCTCTCTGTGACGCAGGCGCCGTGGTGGTGGTGCGCGACCTNCACTCCATCCCCATTAGGGAACCCAGTAGGGGCTCGCCTCGCTGCCTCTGCTACCCATGCTGGTGTCGGCCACTCCTTTGCCGGGTGCTTCGCCTGTAGTTGCGTCAATACCTCTGGTCCTGGCGGTGCCAAGGAGGTACTGTCCAAGGCATTGCATGCCTTTGACGTGTTCCCTCGGTGGAATTTGGTCACCGCCCTCTGTATTCGCTGTTCCCTTGCCTCCTCCTCTCTGTGATGCAGGCGCCGTGGTGGTGGTGCGCGACCTGCCGGCTGAGTATGCGCGACGGCCTCTCCCCATAACTCCTCCCACTGCCCTTGGAGGAACCGGGTCGCCAGTGATCTCACCCACTCAGTATCCGAGCACCCCCGATGCTGTGGGCGCGTCCTGAGGATGAGGCTCGGCATCGCCTGGAGGAGCAGGGGTCGTGCAGCATCCATGGGGTGGGATGTGCACCTCACCAAGGGGACTGCCACCGCTGCCAATACTGAGTCCAACGCGCCTGCTGGGACTCGCGAATAGATGAAAGGAGGAAGTACCTCTGCCCCATACAGTCGGCCCCACTCCAGCCCCTCTGCCCACCGCCACAATCTCTCCCACCGTTGGTCACCGCTCTGCTCCCCACCCGCGTCAGCCCTTGGCCGTTGCTGCTGCTCGCCTCTGTCTGTGGTGCCCTGGCGGCTGTCTCCCCTACCTCTCTGGGCACCCTCTGGTACTACAGCCGACGGTCTCGATCCTCCCTTTCCCACGGTTGTGCCCTCCCGAGCCCCTCCTCCAGGCCCTCCTGTCACACGTGTCGCCACTCCTCTCACCCGAGGCTGGTCTCTGGTGGTCTCTCCCTCCAGCTGTCTGGCCACTGCTGCCCCTCCACCCCCAATTCCCGGTCCAACGACCTCTCGCTGTCGTCGCTGTCCCATGTCCCTCTCTGCCATCAGACCCTCCTCCGACTCTCGGTCTCTCCTGTGGCCCTCCGGTCCCACGGCTCCCCTCTTTCCCCTGCTCTCTGGTGGTGTCAGGGGGAACAACTCTCGGAGAAACCGTCCAGCCTCTGTGTCTGCATCATCTCTCGCGCTCCCCTGAACCCTAGGCCCATGGTCATGGGCGTGTCCCTCCCGTGGTCTCCTCGGGGACTCACCGTCTCTCCGTGGATGTCCTCCTCCACCCGCTCTGTCCCCTGGCTGCTCCCCTCGTAGCCTTTCTCCTGGGGAGGAGGACTCCCCCTCCTGGCTCTGCTCCCTCTCGCGATGGACTTGCTCGCGCTGGGCGTGCTGTCCCCGTACTCGCCGTATCCGACGCGCCTCTCGCTGTGCCGCCTGTCGCTCCTGAATCCTCCGCCGCTCGGCCTGCCAACCCTCCATCCCAAGGATCTGCTCCGGGTCCGCCAGGCCAGCTCCTAGTGCCTGTCGCCCTGCCATCCACTCCCGTCGCTCGCTGGCGTCCTTGTCCTGATCCCCCCTCCTGGTGCCCCCCTCCATACGGTGGGTTCCCTTGCGCACTTCTGCTGTCCCCTCTTGGAGTCGTCGCTGAACGCCATGGAGCGCTGACCTCAAGCAATAGCCTCGATGGTGGTAGCCCCAGTGTCCACTCATCGACCGCTTGTTTTTTCCCCTAAACCCGCATCCCATCCAAGGGCACGTCCATGGCGGGCCCCATCGTGAAAGGAGTCCTCCGCTCTCTATCCCCTGTGTTCGTGCAATATCGTCCCCACTCCTGCCAGTAGCGCTCGTTGCCTCTGCTGGCCTCAATTCTTCTTCCGTGTGTGGTTGTCGATCCACCCCTCGGGTGTGTCCCACAGCTGCTCCGCTCGTTATCTCTTCAGGTGAGGGCTGCGATCCCTCCTCCCGCTCCGGTGCCTCTCCCCCTCCCTCCGCTGCGGCGCCCGTTTCTGATGTGCCCGGTGGCACTCGGTCTGTCTCCTGATCACCTGTCTCCGTCCGTCTCCTCGCAGCCATCGCTCCCTCCCCTGGACCCAGAGCTTCCTTGCCTTCTTCAGCCCTCTCACGCCCACGCCGTCTCCTCGCCCCCATCTTCATGCGCACTTTTCGCGCCCCTGCCGGCCTGTCCTGCACCATGCTCCGCCCTCCAGGCCCCTCTGTTGTCTATGGTACTATGGCCAGTGTTGGCCCTGTGTCTCCCCTTGGTGGACGACCCCTCGCATCCACTTCTCCTTGCCTCTCCTCTCGGGTCCCTTCCTCTTCCTCTCTTTTTTCTTCCTCTTCCTCTCCTTTCTCCTCCTCCTCCTCTTCACCCCCTGTTTCTCTTTTCTCCTCCCTCCGTCTCCTCCCGTCCTCCCCCTCCTCCTCGTCACCTCCTGCTCCTGATCCGCTTGCTCCGACCGCCCCCCCTTCGCTCCCTCCGCTCCCCCCTCTCCCTTGGGTGCTATGGCCCCTATCACTAGGGACCTTCCCGCTTGTTTCCCCTCCTGCATCCTTCTCCTTTCCTCCACTCCCCTCGGTCAATTGCGGTGCTTCTCCCCCGTATCCGGTCTCCATGGGCCCTGTCGCCATTTCCATGTGTGTCTCCCCAGTCCTAATCATCCACTCCTCTCCGTCTGCTCCCTCGGCCATCTCCACGTGGACTCGTTGTGCTAGGCCCCGTTCCTCTAATTCTGCTACTCTGTTCTCCAAACCGTGACTCACGTGGTCAGTTTTCTGTGACAGTGCCCATTGAACAGTCAGCGCTCTCGCGATCTCCCCGAGTCCTCTCTGCTGCTGGTCGAGCACACCCGGTGTCGCATCGCGCAACATCTCACATCCCCTTACGGCCTCCCGTTGCGCTCGCTCGCCCTCCAGCCGGTCCTGCTCCCTCCCCCTTGCCTGGGCTGTGACTACCGCCTGCACCTCGCGCGTAGCCTCGTATAACTCTTTCACGTGCGAGTCTGCCACTGTCTGCGCCACCTGGACCCGTTGCAGTTCCTGTCGGAGGGTATCCGTCTGACCCTGGAGGCTGCTGAAGTGGCCGCCCATGACTTCGTCGTACCGGAGGAACAGCCCTCGGATCCTTTGTCTGGTGTCCTCTTGCATCGCCCCGCATGCTAAGACCACCTCCTCCCATAGTTTTTGCGCCATCCCAACCCACCCTCGTTGGTCGCAGCGGCCTTCCCGTTGGGGTGGGCTTTCCGGGCCCTTTCCTTCTACTCCGCTTTGGCTTGTGTCAGCTCCCGTTGCCTTCCTCCGGTCCTCTTCTTTCTCCTCCTGGCCCTTCCCTAAGAGCTCCCCCTCCTCCCTCACCCCCTCAACCTTTGTGTCTTCTTGTTCGCTCTCCTTCTCGCCGTTCCCCTTTCCCTTTCCGCTCCTGGCAGACTGTCGTCCCTCCTCAGTCCCGTCCTCCATATTGTGGTCCTGCCGTTCCTTAGTCTCACTCGGTGTCCCACTGGCCTGTATCCCTCCTGCCTCTCCCATTTTCTCCTTCCTACTTGCTGCATCCTCCTCCCCTCTATCCTCCTCGCCTTGTCTCCCCAGTATGCCCTTTTCTTGGTCCGCCTCCATACTCGTCGTGGGGCTACCTTCCCTCTCTCCCCTCTTCTGCTGTAGCTCTTGCTTCGCCTCTGTAAAGCCCGGTGCCACCTACTGTCGCGCCTCGCTGACTGCCCGTCGTCGTGCCCTCTCCTGCTCTGCTGCTCGGATCTCTGCCTGCTTCTTTCGCCAACTGCGTGGCCCTTTCCCCGTCGTCTTGTACCTCCTACGAGCTGGCCGCAGTGGTGGTTTTGGTTTTGCCACCCCCTTGAATTCGACTGTCGAGGCCTCCGTCGGCGGGGTAGTGGGTGGTTGGAGGGGGGGTTTTTCTGTTGGGGGTGATGGAGATGAGGGCAGGAGTCTTGGGGTTCCCTGGAATGGGATGATGTGCTCTATTGTTTTTTTCTGATTTTTTGGTGTAAAAATCGGCGCCGTTGGGGTTGGTTTTGCTGATGGCAGGAATTCGGTTGTTGTCGGGTACCCCGAGTATTCGAGAGATACCCCTTTTGGGTATTTTGCAAACCCCCCCTCCGGGTGGGTACCTCGAGAAAATCGAGGCCCTCCACCAGCTGGAGGCTCCACTCGTAGGGGAAGCGAGCGCCCCCCCCCCCCCCCCCNAACCCCCCCTCCGGGTGGGTACCTCGAGAAAATCGAGGCCCTCCACCAGCTGGAGGCTCCACTCGTAGGGGAAGCGAGCGCCCCCCCCCCCCCTTCTTTTCTCGCCGATGGCCCAGGTCGACGGCCCACCGGAGCCGTCTTCTGGGCCGTCGATCGACCAGGTGGCCCCCTCCTTGCCGTTCCCCCCCTCCTCCCCCGTCGTCCGCCGTCTGGTGGCCGGCGGTTGAGCCTCGCTCCCGCCAGCCGCCTTGCGCTTGCTCCCCCCGCTGACCATCTCCCCCCCCTCCCCCCCCAACCAAGGGATTGGGGCGAGGAGCAGAGGGAGAGGGGGTGGCGGCGGCTCCCTCCCCGCTGCTGCCTGCTGCGTGGAGGCTCCCGGCCGGCACGCGTGGGGTGGCAGCCCGTTGTGGGTGCCCCCCAACCCCCCCTTGAGGGGCTCGCCACCTCCCCTTTCTCCCTCTCGCTCCCCCCTCCCGCCACGTGGCAGGGCGGGGGTGGGCCCGTTGGGAAGCCCTCGACAAGGGCTATCCAACGGGCCCGCTCTCGCCAAGAATGGTTCACCATGGAGGCAGAGCGGGCCCGCCATGGCCCGGCGGAAATGCTGACGTCAGCAGTCTGCCGGGCTTTTTTGCTTCTCGCTCCCTCTGTGTTCCACGTGGCGGAGCCGGAGTGGTCCCGGTGTGGAGTCCTTTCCAAGGGCTACCCGCCGATACCCTCCGCGCTGCAAACGGTGGCCTGTGCTGTCCGCGCGGTGTGGGTGACGTGGACGGCCTCGTGACGTGGCGTGTGCAGCCGCTGAGGCACGCCACGTGGCGAAACCTGGTTCGCCGGGACGGCGGAGGCCTGCTGCTGTGGGAGGCCCACTCTGACGTGGCCCCGGACCCTGGGCTGTCCGGGACCACCCCCTTTGGAAGCTCGTTTGAGAGTCCCCTGCGACGCCGCCGTCCGCGACTCTGTTGTGCGATAGATAGATAGATAGAAAGATAGATAGATAGATAGATAGATAGATAGATAGATAGATAGATAGATAGATAGATAGATAGATAGATAGATAGATAGATAGATAGATAGATAGATAGATAGATAGGTAGATAGATAGATAGATAGATAGATAGATAGATAGAGAGATAGATAGATAGATAGATAGATAGATAGATAGAGAGATAGATAGATAGATAGATAGATAGATAGATAGAGAGATAGATAGATAGATAGATAGATAGATAGATAGAGAGATAGATAGATAGATAGATAGATAGATAGATAGAGAGATAGATAGATAGATAGATAGATAGATAGATAGATAGATAGATAGATAGATAGATAGATAGATAGATAGATAGATAGATAGATATATAGATAGATAGATAGATAGATAGATAGATAGATGGATAGACAGATCAAACTCATTCAATGAACTATGAGTTTTACATGTGATAGCTAGGTCCAAGTTCTCCACACATCTTGAATCAGCAATAAAAGCCCACAGTGGTTAATCAAGTTTATAACCATGAACTCAAAATAACCCTCCTCACACGCTCATCATGTCCTACTACCCTTGTTCCACAAAGCAGACGTCATCCACACATGGTCCCTCATGCCTCCTCTACAACACCCTCCATGCTCTGGCGTTTTCCTGGTTGAGAAAGGTGTAAGGTGCAGGCTCTGTGGCACGTTGTCGTAGCTACATTTTTGTATGTTTGAGGGCCAGTGCCATGCGCTTATTGAGGAGGGTGCGCAATAGAACCGCCACTCCCAGAGTGCCTCCATGCCGTGCCAATCTGCGCTCAGTCGCGTCCGGTCCCATTCGGTGTCGTGTAGAGCCGGTCTGTGACGGACTGGGGATGTGCCAATAACCAATCCCCGGTGTGCTTTCCCTGAACCGCTGGGAGCCGCTACAACTGTGGGAGCACCTCCTCCCCTCCCAACTTCGCTGCCACCATCCATCGGAGCTCTCCAAGCTACCACTCGTGGAATGTGTCACACAAGTCCTGGAACGGTGCTTGGGGCTTCCCTGCTTGCACCCCGCCAGCTATGGAACGTTGTCGTTTACTACATCTGGGATCCCTTGCAGTGCCCTCTCTCAAAGCTTACCAAAGATCCCCCTCATCCATGGTCCTTGCCCTCCTCCCTTGCCCTCTCTGCTCTCTTGTGGACCATGTGGATGGAGGAGACGTCTAATCGCGTGCCAGGAGTGGAGTCGGCTGTATACAAACGAGAGGGGGGCGAGATCCCTCACACTTCCCAAGCCCAGCCTGCCCAGCCAAATTGGAAGTCATGCCTGCTGCTCCACGTGGGCCACTACCCGTCGCTCTCTGATCCCCTGCACTTTTTTTAGTCGCAAAAGTTGACTTTTGGCACTAGACGGTTCAACTCACCTTCTCATTGAACCGCTCCAACGGACAGGTCCACCACTCTAATGGGGGCATTAACCGCATGGGATGTTGAAGCCTCCGAGTGGTACACTCCTTCAAGATGCTGAACTTGGCCTCGACATTTGACATGTTGAGGAGCGTCTCCAGTATGTCCTCCACCTCGTTTAATGCTACGTCCAGACGTACTGGATAGAAATCATTTGTCCCGATCAGACTCCTCAAGATCACCATCCGTCCGTCACTCGTGTGATCCCCGCCGTGGCCCCCGGCACCTGTCCCACTCTTGTTGGTAGGTACAACTTGAATTTGTGAGGCAAAATCTCCATTCCAACAGCCGCCAATCCCTTCTGTAGTACAATGAATGTCGCCTCAAGCTCCTGCACTGGGCCTTGTAGGTATATGTCCTCCAAGTACGCCAGCACCCGTCCCGTCCGCCCCATTGCTGCCTATGTAGTCTCCAGTGCGTGTTGTTGCGCCAAAGCATAAAGGAAGGGGCTGATTGAGTTTCCTTATCACACCCCCCTCTCCGAGTGGAACACGCATGGATTCACACCTCCTCGAAGGTATAGGTCTGAGGGCTGATCATAGAAAAGGGCCACTGCTGGGAGTGGCCCTTGAATCCCCTTGCTCACATTACCTCAAAGATAGCTGCTTGCATGACCAAGTTGTATGCATTCACTCATCAATGCTTAGAAACCCCCATTCCACCTGTTGGTTGGGCTACTCCATGATGGCATGGACCACTGTGTCCCCTCCCGCTGACACTCCCACCACCTGCGGTAGTGGCACCAACGATCTCTCTATCTTGCTCCTCCCCGTACTCGCCATCCATCTCCATAACATGCACGGAACCGCCTCTTCTATTGCTAGTGGTTACACACAACCATCAAGCTTTGCTAATGCAATAAGCCTGCTTGGTGCAAGGAGGTCCCGAGCAATGGGGTGGAGCCGTCCCCAGCATAAAGAGGCAAGTAGGTGTGCCAACTGCCTTGTGAGCCGCTCGTCCTCCACCACGGCCTGCTGAAGATGGTCAAGGGTCAGTCCCCAGGGTCCCGCCGCAGTACCTCTACTGCTGTCCACAAGGGCCGTCCGCACCCCATCTCCATCTGGGAACCCTGGAGGATCCTGCCTCGCCGCCTTTGCTACCCATGCTGATGTCGGATGCTCCTTTGCCGGGTGCTTTGCCTGCACCTGTGCCAACTATTCTGGTCTGGGCGGTGCCAATGAGGTACTATCCAAGGCATCACATGCCTTGGAAGTATTCCTTTGGTGGAACTTGGTCACCGCCCTCTGTGCTCACTGCTCCCTCGCCTCCTCCTCTCTTTGGTACAAGCTGCATGGTGGCACTGGATGACATGAAGGGCAAGAATGTGTGACGGCCTCTCTGCATAGCTCCTCCTACTCTCCTTATTGGAAACGGGTGGCCAACAATCTCACCCAGTTGACGTCTAAACCCCGCTTATCCTTTGGACGCGTTTTGAGGATGAGAATCGGCATTGCCTGGAGTAGTAGAGAACTTGCGACATCCATGGGGTAGGATGTGCACCGCACGAAGGGCACTTCCACTGCTGCTCAGATGGAATCCAACACGTCTGCTAGAATCCATGAGTAATAAAATGGGAGAAGCACCTCTACGGTGTATAGTCACCCCCACTCTAGGTCCATTGCCCACTGCCACAGGCAATCCCACTAACCATCACTACTGTGCTTCCTTCTCATGCAAGCTGCCACTTGCTGCTGCTACTGCTCACCTATGCCTGTGGCACCCGCCAATTATCTCTCCAACGTCTCTAGTAACCCTCTGATGCTACATTCGACCGTCTTGGTCCTCCTCTCTTCACAATGGTGCCATCGTAAGCTCCTTCCCCAATCCCTCCCGTCGCGTCTATCGACGCGACGCAAGACTGGTCCCTTGTGGTCTCTTTGGCTGACTTTCCGGCCATCGCTGCACCTCCACCACCGATCCTCGGTCGCACGACCTCATGCTGTTGTTGCTGCCCAATACCCCTGTCTGACATCCCACCCTCCCTCGACTCTCAGTCTCACCTCCAGCCCTCCGGTCCCACTGTTTCCCTCTCTCCCATCCCGGGGAGAGAGGGAAACAGGGGAAACAACTCTCAAATAAACCATCCCGCCTCTGTCTCTTTACCCTCCCCCACAATCCCTTGGACCTTAGGTCCACGGTCAGGGTCATGTCCCTCCCGTGGTCTCCTCTAGGACTCCTTGCCTCCCACTGGACATCCTCCTCTGCCTACTCGGCCACCTGACTGCTCCTCTTTCAACCAATCTCCCAGTGAGGAGGAATCACTTTCCTAGCTCCGCTCCCTCTCATGGTGGGCTCACTCTCGTTGGGCATGCTGTCCTTGCACTTGCTGTATCCGTCATGCCTCTTGCTGTGATGCTTGTCTCTCCGGATTCCTCCAATGATGAGCCTGTCATCCCTTCACCCTATGGATCTGCTCTAGGTCCGCTAGACCTGCTCCTAGTGCCTGCCGCCCTGCCAACCACTCATGACGCTCTCTGGCATCCTCGCTCAAATCCCCACTCCTAGTGTCCCCCCTCATACAGTGGGCTCCCTTTGTCACTCCCACCACCCTTTTCTGTATCCTCCGTTGAACTGCCTGGAGCACCGACATCAAGCACCAACCCCGATGTCGGTAGCCCTAGTGTCACTCATTGATCTCTTACTTTTCCGATGAACCTGCATCCCATCCATGGACACTACTACGGCAGACCCCATCGTGGAGGCTTCGCCTTGCTCTCTCCAACATGTGCTCGCTCAATTTTGTCCCCATTCCTACCTGCAGTACTCGTTCCCTGTGCCGGCCTCTTTCCCTCCCTTGTGCACGGCGGTCGATCCAGCCTTCGTGTGTATCCTATAGCTGCTCGGTTGGTTATTTCCCCCGATGCCGAATGTGATCCCTCTGCGTGGACCCCCGACCAGTCATTTGTCCTAGTGTGGCTTATGCTGGTGCCCATGCTCTACTCTTGCTCCGGTGGCTCTCCCAGACCGTCCGTTGTGGTGCCCATCCCAGGTGTGCCCGGCGACACCCAGTCTGACTGGGGATCACTTGTCTCTTCCCGTCCCCTGGCTGCCTCCATCACCTCTCCTGTACTCAAAGCCTCTTGGCCTTCCTTGGCCCTCCTTTGTCTTTTCGGTCTCCTCACCCCCATCTTCATGCATGTCCTCCTTGTCTCTGCCGGCCTGTCCATCATGACAGGCCCACGGGCCCCATCCGCCGTCCATGGTACTATGGCCAACGTTGGCGGACAGACCCCCACGTCCTCTTTCTCCTACCTCTCCTGCCAGGTCTTTGTCTTCCTTCTTTATCTCCTCCTCCTCTTCACCCGGTGTCTCTCCCCCATCCTCCCTTTGTCTCCTCCCGTCATCCCCATCCTCATCGCCTCCTGCACCTGATCCACTTGCTCTGGCTGCACTCCCTCCACTCCCTTTGCTCCCACCGCTCCCTTGGTTTCTATGGTCCCTAGCGCCAAGGACCTCCTTGCTCGTTTCCTCATCTGTATCCTCCTCATCTCCTCCTACGCTCCCCTTGGCTGATTGTGATACATCTCCCACATCTCCTGTCTCCATGGGCCCTATCGCAGGTCCCCTGTTTGTTTGTCCTATTGTAATCATCAGCTCCTTCTTGTCTACTCCCTCGATCATCTCTACATCATTGCGCTTTGATGTGCATCATCTTTCCAACTGCGCCACTCCGTCATCCAAACCCTGACTGGTATGGTGACTCCTCTCCGTCAGCATCCATTACACTGTCAGGACCCTCTGAGTTCTCCCAGTCCTCTCTAGTAATGGTCCAACCCTCCCAGTTTAGCCACGCACAAGGTCTTGCATCCCCTTACGGCCTCTTGTTCCGCTTGCTCGTCCTCCCAAAGTTCGTACTCTCTTCCCCTAGCCTGGGCATACATGACTCTGATGCAACCTGTGCCACTGGGAAACACCTGGGCATACCAGGTGTTTCCGGTGGCGTTTGTTGTCACGCCTCATTCACCACCCGCCGTCTTGCCCTCTCTCGCTACGCTGCCCGGATCTCGGCCTGTTTCTTTTGCCAGCTCTGTGGCCCTTTTACTGTCGTCTCGCATCTGCTACGGGCTGGATGTAGTGGTGTTTTGGGTTTTTCATATCCCTTGAACTCGACTGTGGAGTCTTCCACCAACGGGGTTGTGGGTGGTTGGAGGGGGTTTTCTTCTGTCAGTGGTGGTGATACAAGGAGGAGTTTGGGAGTTTGCATAAATGGGTTCGTTCGCTCCACAATATTTTGGGCTTTTTTGGAGTAAAAATCGGAGCTGGTGGTGATGTTGTCTCTAGAGTTATGGTGCCAAGTTTTGTGAATATTAACAAAAACACCTGGTATTGTAGAAATACCCCCTCCAGATGATTTTGAATATTCTTCACCGAGTGGGAGGTTCAAAAATTGTCTTTGCCCCCAACTACGATGAGGAGAGCCTCCTTGCATGGAAGCCAGAGGGGACTCCCTCCCCTTTGGTCATTGTTGCTATTCATTGACGGCCCTAGGAGCCCGTCTCTTGGACCATTGATCTACACCATCGCCCACCCGGCTGCTCTCCCCATCCTCCCTCACCGGTCGTTTCCCTACCGGCATGAGCTACCACCACATGGGGTGTTCTGTGGCCGACGGAGGTCCATCCACCCCCTCCGCCAGCCTCCTCCACTTCCGGCCCCCTGCCTCTCCCCTTGCCGTCCGTGTACATCCCAACGTTCCTCCTCCTGATTGGGGGATTAGGGGGATATGCAGAGTAAGGGGGGGGTGACGGCGGTTCATCCCCCCGCCTCCCACGCTACTGCCTACTGCCCGATGCCGATACCCTGGCACGTGTGGGGCGTCAGCCCTGTCAACCAGCCTGAGGTACACAGACTAGAAAACAGGGCCAACACAATAGCACCTTCCGTTCGCTCCTAGCATTTCAGCTAGAAGAAGATATCACCCTCAGGATCACGGTTCCACAATGAGCAGTTCCTAGGCAACCACTTGCTAGCAACTGTGTCCACTTAACACTTGGTCACTTTCGCACGAGGTGCTAGTCAAAGACTAACTCCTGGGGATTAGACCAACCAGTGTCTTCTTTATGCTATTCCTTAGTTGGACAACTCTGTGAGGAGCATCTAAGGCCAGATTGTGTAATTAGAATGAAGAATGAGCCTAGTACATATTGTCCTAGGCCTGGCTTCTAAGGTGTGTGAGTATTGGCACTTTTGGGGTGGTCACTCCACACCACCTCACCGTTCCACCAATTGGCGCATTCACTGACCACCAATTGGCGTACTCTCCTCATGCATGGAGAAATGTCTAAGAAGCTTTCCCTGTGCTGGAAGGTCAAAAATCTTCCTGTGCATATCAAGGTTTGATTGCAGGACCTCTTGTTCCTAAGTCCAACATGCTATCTGTTGCGCTACACTTCTGGTCACGCTTGGATTTGCACCATGAACAAGGTTTGGGGGACTTACTCCAAGGGACCAGTGCATGCCCAACCTGTCCGTCAAGCCATAGTAGTGGCCATGGGGCATAGAAGAGCAACAATCTCTCCCTTGCACCTTAGGCCACCTACTGTGGTATTTTCTCCCACATGAACTTGTACTTCTAGGTTGTGTTTGTGCACTTCAGCTTTCTTGGTCTACAGTTCTCATCTCTTGCATCCACCATGCCGACTCCTTGAGCACATGCAACATGCAAGTCGCTTTCTAGCCGCTTTGTCAAGAAGTCCACAAGCATTTTCTTGGCTGCGACGTGCTCCAGTTCCATGACATCCTTGGCGACAAGGTCACGTGATTAGTGGTACCAAATGTCGATGTACTTTGTGTTAGAAACCGGGGTGCAGTTTCAACGTGGCCTGACGGGTCTACCTGGTGTTCACGGCTATGTTTTGTGCGGGTGGCTCTGAGTCTACGCGTGAGTTTTCTGGTCGCCTCACGCTATGTTTCTGGCAGTTGAAGACAATTGCGAGACAGTCACTTTTGCGAAGGGAAGAACGCGATTTTGTATTTTTGTTCTTGAACATGGACATGATCTGAAAATTTGTAGGGCTAGTCATGAGCTCTCCAATGCACCAAACCTTGCGCGATTCGGATCACAGTAGCTCCCGCTATGTCATCCAAAGCACAGCACCCCAAATCAGCCACTCAATCAGTGGCACGCACCACGTCGCCCGCCGAGGCGCCCTCACACATTAAGGACCCATCAAAGCGCCATTCCGGAGGCACAGATGTCCTTATGCGTAGTGGCGGCACCCCTCGCATCTTTGGGATCTGTTTCAATGAGTTCATCGTCGAGTTTGGTGATGGGGATTGATGTGGGTCGAAACCTGTTCGTGGACCTGCAGTCAGAATTTTGACGAAGTTCCCGTGTAACAAAAACATGCTACTGAGTTTCGGATGCCGAGCCAGAGATTTGGCTAAGTCCCTTAGTAACAAATTGCACTACTGGCATCCAGCGGATCATTCACCGGACGCCTCAGCAGCCCTTCCGGAGCAAAATGTCCAGATGGACTTTTGTTACTTGGTGAGGTGGATTATCCACCTCCAGTCGAACTGCGGCCAACTCCCAGAGCCGTCGTGCACACCCCAACTTTGGGAGCTCATAACTCCCTCGTTACTTGTCCGAATCAGGTAAAACAACTTCCACAAGATTCAACAACTCGTCAGCTTTTAGGGGCAATCCTTCATTTAAGGATCCGAGTAATCCTCGAGTCACCAGATCCAACGACGAGAAATTTCTTCTCTCTGGCGGCTCGTCGGCGCCTCCCGGAGCCACACTTGGGCATGCAGTAGGGCAAATCCCCAACATTCTCCCCCTTGCACCTGCCATGCCCACTGCTCCTGACTGCTCTCAGTCATCTTCCGCTGCGCCCTCTAGCCCATCATAGCTCCCCATCCCAAGTCCGGCCACGCTCAATGCATGCCGGTCAACGGGTTGCGCTTTGGTCAAGCAATCCGCAAGCATGTTGTGCGTGCTGCAGTGCTGGAGAACCACCTGCCCCTTTTCCCATGTCCAGTGCGTAGTGATAACACACGTCAATGTGCTTTTTCCTCATGTGCTACGTTAGGTTGTTGGTCAGTAAAATTGAGCCGGTGTTGTCCTCTTGTACCACCGTAGGCTCTTGTTGCGGCACACCCAACTCCCCCAGCAATCTGCAAAGCCACACCGCCTCCTTGACCGCCTCAGCCAGCATCATGTACTCTGCTTCCACTCTGGAGGTGGCGACACAGTCTTGCTTCCTGCTGCACCATGAGACCGCTGCACTAGCAAGGAAGAACACGTAGCCGGATGTGGACTTCCGCTTGTCCACATCGCCAGCATACCTACATCCGTGTAGCAGACCAGACGCAAAGGGTCCGCCCGCCCCCTGCCGTCGAACCTCAAATCGCATGCCACGTCACCTGCAGGTAGCGAAGGATGCGCTTGACCGCTTGCCAGTGTAGTGGGCCTGGATTGGCCACGTACTTGCTCACTTGGCCCACCCCGTAGGCCACGTCTGGTCGAGTCACCACCATGGCGTACATGAGGCTGCCCACCGCCAATTGCTAGGGCACCCCTGCCATATCCTCCCGCTCTTCTGTAGTTTGCGGTGCCATTGCCGCAAAGTTCACAGGTCGTGGAGACTTGACTTGTTGGAGTAATGCTCCTCACCATGGCAGGAGTGACTCTAAAAAGGAACACCAAAAAGACAAGCCTTAGTGGCTTAGTGGTTAATGGTGTCCACGTCTAGAGGCAGGGGCTCGCGTTCAAGTCCCACAAGATCAATTTCTGCCCTGCCTCAAGGGAGGTGAAGAAATAGATGCCAGGAAACTAGCTCAAACTCCAGAATTCCTCATTGAGTTTCTAGAAGGCTAGGTGAGAGTCCACGAAGGTGGCACACCTTCTAGAAGGGATCACTTGTCCTACAAGGCATCTAGAGGTGTCTTGGTCTTCTCGATACCTTCCCTCCTACTAGAAGCAAGCTGAGGAATCTAGGAAGGGGCAGAAGTTTCTAGAGGAAGGAAGGGATGCCTTCTTAGGTGGGAAAAGGACAGCCTACCAAGGGCCACTCTAGAAGCCATAGAATCTGCGAGGAAGCTCCAAATCTAGCATGCTTTGGTGTTCTGAAAAGCTTGGATCAGTGGCTATAAAATGCCACTACTTGTGAGCCTTGATCAAGAGTTCATTCCCAGTCAATTCAGGCCATAACTATTGCCTCACTCTCTGACCAGTTTTTCTGCCGTCTTTGGAACCAGTTGCCTCCACAGTTTCAGTCTCTCCAAAAACAGTTGGTGGTGTGAACCAGCCACTGCTAGGGACCCTCCAGGGTGCACACTCACCCTCAGGCCAACAAAGGGTTATGGGCCCTCACCTCTAAGGGACTCCAAACCAGCTTGAATTCACCCTTCTAATAGCAAGACATGGCAACTAGCGAGCAAGAGAGCAGCAGTACTGTCCTTACGTTTGATGGGACAGGCTTTGCATTGTGGAGGTGGCAGTTTGAGGTCTTCCTCAACGACAAGGGACTACTTGAGCTCGTAGAGGGTGATGAGACTACTCCGCTGCAGACTGCAATGGCTGAGGTGAAGGAGGCGTACAAGAAGCGCAACAAAAAAGGCGTTGGCGCTCCTTGTGTCCGCGTTATGCCCACCACAGCTTGGGCAAATCCAAGGATGCACCCTGGCCGCAGACGCATGGGCAAAACTCTGCTCCATCTACTAGTCAAGCAACCTTGCCAATCAGCTCTTCATCTTCAAGTGGCTCGTCACCCACCGAGCCAACGAAGGTGACAACATCATGGAGATCATGAAGAAGATTGAGTCACTCGTAGCGAAGTGCGTGGCCACTGGTTGGGAGGTTGAATCTCAGTTGCAAGGCATGATCCTCCTTCTGGCCTTGCCGGACAGTTGGAGTCCCGGGATCACAGTCCTTGGTGGCTGGCCTTCCGACGAGCTGAAGTACGTGAAGACTGCTGAGTACGTATGCAACGAGTGGATGCGACGTGGCGGTCGAGAAAGTGGTGCGGCATCAAGTTCAACTTACACGGTTCATCCTCACAGTGGAGGCTGAGGCGACAAGTGGAAGGTTGCCAAACAGGGCACCAAGAAGGGTCACAAGAAGGGGGAGTGCTTCAATTACAGCAAGGAGGGCCACTATGCGCGTAACTGCCCCACGAAGAAGCCAGACCGGTCGCAGTGGGGCGGGAAGAAAAATGAGCAGGCCCTCATGGCATACAACTCCACCGTCTTGAAGGATCCGGGAGTTACCGTCATTGACTCCGGATCAGGCCGCCACACGCGATGCAACAGGGTGGCATTTGTCACCTACGGTGCCTCGGAGAGACGCATGACGGTGGTCAACAGCAAAACAAAGGTGGCCGCCGGTGAGGGTAACATCCGCATTGAATCCATTGTGGATGGCAAACATGTCACGAGCACAATCCACAACATGCTCCACATGCCCAACTTTGGGGCAAACTTGCTCTCCGTCAGCTGCCTTACCAACAAGGGACTTGAGGTGAAAAAGAAGGAGGCCATCATCTGCAAGGAGGACAAAGGAGAGGTCATTGTGCGTGCCAAGAGAGAGGACCACTTGTACCTACTACGCGCAAAGATCCTCAGCAGTTGGGCGGGCTCCAACGCCACCAATCTTGCAACGAAGGATGGAGGAGACCTGGACTTGTGGCACCGCTGACTTGGCCATGTTTCTCTATCAACGGTGAAAGAGATGGCAAAGAGAGAGGTGGTGTGGGGTCTCCAAATCAGTGGCCTTGATGGAACCAAGGAGACCGTGTATGAGCTATGCGTTATCGGCAAATAAACGCGGCAGCCGTTTGTGACAAAGGGGACACGTGCATCAACAAAGTTGGCAGTGGTACATACAGATGTGTGTGGACCGCTTGAGAGCTCCATCGGTGGAGCTCGCTACTTCCTCACCTTCATCGACGACCACAGCCACAAACTAAACCTCTACTTTATGAAGCGAAAGAGCGAGGTCCTTGCATGCATGCAAGATTTTGTGGCAGATGTGGAGCCTCAGACAGAGTTGAAGGTGAAGGCGTTCCGGAGCGACAACGGTGGTGAATATGCGGGCTGCCTTGGGTGGATGAAGAGCAAGGGGATTGAGTGGTAGAAAACAACTCCACACTCCCCGCAGCAGAATGGCGTCGCTGAGAGAGCAAATAGCACAATCCTTAACATGGTGCGATCAATGTTTAGCGACGCCGGCCTTCCACAACGGTATTGGGCGGAAGCGGCACAGACAGCGGCATACATAATGAACCTTATACCAACCAAGCCATTGAAGGACAAGGAGAGCAAGGCGTAGAAGACGCCACAAGAGGTGTGGAGCGGGAGGAAGCCGGCAGTGGGTCACCTCCGCACGTTTGGTTGAATTACACATGCGGTGGTACAGGCACGTGAAGGGCGGAGCAAGTTGGACCTACGAACCCCCCGGTGTATTTTCCTTGGGTACGAGAGCGGAAGCATGGCGTACTGACTCTTTGACCCAAGGAGGCAGCAGATTGTGCGGAGTCGTGACGTCATGTCAGAAAAGAAAAGCCGTTTGACGGACAAGGAGGAAGGTCTCTCCAAGAGGGGGGAGTGGTTTCCACTGCTTGAGGGGGAGACGCCGGAGGACGTGAATGAGGGTGACGTCCTCGCAAGAGCACCAGTCGGAGGTGTGTGCTTCCAAGGGAGGTGTGTGCTTTGGGTCGCCACAACACCAAGTGAGTAGAATTCTGGCAGAATACAGATTGCGGAAACTGAGAAAGGTTAGGAATCATCAATGGTTGGTTATTTTGGTGAAATTACATCAAATTCTTATAGCCTGTAATCTAAGCTTTCCAACGCATCCAAGCACGTCCAAAACGGAGCAGTAGAGCCCCTGCTACGGCCGTTAGAGTAAGCCATGGTGGAGCCGAGCCGCCCACCATACCCACGAACGGGAGTGACGGGAGGCGCTTCGACGGTGGCCTGTCGAAGCGCCCTTCCTGTCATCCCAACGTGGGGGGAGGCTCGCCCTGGTCCAGAAGACCATCCACATCCCTTTTGTTCATGGCCCATGTGCCCTTGGAGCATATTGAAGTCGAACTTGGATCACTGGTGGTGGAATT
>SZWC01001157.1:202176-213749 GCA_023375785.1 Penium margaritaceum
GACAAGGGACTGCTTGAGCTCGTAAAAGGTGATGAGACTGCTCCGCCGGAGACTGCAACGGCTGAGGTGAAGGAGGCATACAAGAAGCGCAACAAAAAGGCATTGGCGCTCCTTGTGTCCGCGTTATGCCCACCACAACTTGGGCACATCCAAGGATGCACCCTGGCCGCGGACGCATGGTCAAAACTCTGCTCCATCTACCAGTCAAGCAACCTTGCCAATCAGCTCTTCATCTTCAAACGGCTCGTCACCCTCCGAGCCAACGAAGGCGACAACATCATGGAGATCATGCAGCAGATTGAGTCCCTCGCAGCGGAGTGCGTGGCCACAGGTTGGGAGGTCGACTCTCAGTTGCAAGCTATGATCCTCCTTCTGGCCTTGCCGGACAGTTGGAGTCCCATGATCACAGTCCTTGGTGGCTGGCCTTCTGACGAGCTGAAGTACCCGAAGGTTGCTGAGTACGTGCGCAATGAGTGGATGCGACGTGGCGGTCGAGAGAATGCAGCGACATCAAGTTCAGCTTACACGGTTCATCCTCAAAGTGGAGGCCGAGGCGACAAGTGGAAGGGTGCCAAACAGGGCACTAAGAAGGGTGACAAGAAGGGGGAGTGCTTCAAGTGCGGCAAGGAGGGCCACTACACGCGCAACTGTCCCAAGAAAAAAACAGATCGGTCGCAGCGGGGCGGGAAGAAAGATGAGCACGCCCTTATGGCGTACAACTCCACCAACTTGAAGGATCCGGGAGTTGCCGTCATCGACTCCGGATCAGGCCGCCACACACAATGCAACAGGGCAGCATTTGTCACCTACGGCGCCTCGGAGAGACGCATGACGGTGGCCAATGGAAAAACAGAGGTGGCCACCGGTGAGGGTAACGTTCGCATTGAGTCAATTGTGGATGGAAAACCTGTCACGAGCACAATCTACGATGTGCTACATATGCCTAACTTTTGGGGCAAACCTACTCTCCGTCAGCCGCCTTACCGACAAGGGATTTGAGGTGCTCTTCACAAAGAAGGAGGCCGTCATCCGCAAAGAGGGCAAAGGTGAGGTGATTGCGCGTGCCAAGAGGGAGGAGGACTTGTACCTGCTACGCGCAAAGATCCTCAGCAGCTGGGTGGGGTCCAACGCCACCAATCTTGCAACGAAGGACGGAGGAGACCTGGACCTACGGCACCGCCGACTCCTTCACATTTCTCCATCAACAATGAAGGAGATGGCTAAGAGGGAAGTGGTGCGGGGTCTCTAAATCAGCGGCCTTGATGGAACCAAGGAGACCGTGTGTGAGCCATGCATCATTGGCAAATCAACTCGGCAGCCGTTTGTCGCCAAGGGGACGCGTGCATCGGCAAAACTGGCCGTGGTACACACAGATGTGTGTGGACCGCTTGAGAGCTCCATCGGCGGAGCTCGCTACTTCCTCACCTTCATCGATGACCACAGCCGGAAACTCTACCTCTACCCAATGAAGCGGAAGAGTGAGGTCCTTGCGTGCATGCAAGAGTTTGTGGCTGATGTGGAGCGGCAAACAGAGTTGAAGGTGAAGGCGTTCCGGAGTGACAACAGCGGTGAATATGCGGGGTGCCTTGGGTGGATGAAGAGCAAGGGGATTGAGTCGCAGAAAAAAACTCCACACTCCCCACAACAGAATGGCATCGCAGAGAGAGCGAGTCGCACAATCCTTAACATGGTGCGATCCATGTTGAGCGACGCCGGCCTTACACAACGGTATTGGGTGGAGGCGGCAAGGATAGCAGCGTACATCATGAATCTCATGCCGACCAAGCCGCTGAAGGACAAGGAGAGCAATGCGTGGAAGACGCCACAAGAAGTGTGGAGTGGGAGGAAGCCGGCAGTGGGTCACCTCCGCACGTTTGGTTGTGTTGCACATATAATGGTGCAGGCACGTGAGGAACGGAGCAAGCTGGACCCGCGTACCTGTCGGTGTATTTTCCTTGGATATGAGAGCGGAAGCAAGGCGTATCGGCTCTTTGACCCAAGGAAGCAGCAGATTGTGCAGAGTCGCGACGTCACGTTCGACGAGAAAAGCCGTTGGACAGACAAGGAGGCAGGTCTCTCCAAGAAGTGGGAGTGGATGCCACTCCTTGAGGGGGAGACGCCGGAGGACGTGAATGAGGGTGACGTCCTCGCAGCAGCACCAGCTGGAGATGATCGCCCGAGGGATGGACAAACGGCACAATTTGGTCCAGCCTGTTCGAATGAGGAATCCGAAGCACCGGAGATGGACGTGGAGGCGGGGAGTCGACCGATGTCTCCAAGGTCTCCAAGAGAGGGGGAGCAGGCGCTTGGAGAGGATGGCGCCGAAAGGGGACAGCAACAACAACCACCACCTCAAGAGCCCTGCACGAGCAGCCGTGTGCGAAGAAGGACAAAAAGACATGATGCCGACAAGGGCATTTGGACTGGGTTCGCGCAAGAGGAGCCTCAAGGAGGCGCTGCACAAGAAGGATGGGGCTGAGTAGGAGGGAGCAATAAAATGTAAGCTCGCCTCCCATGAGGAGAAAGTCTCCTCAGTTATAGGTTGAGCATGGACGACTGCCATGGGTGATGCGCAAGGGGGAGATTGTTGGAGTAATGCTCCTCACCATGGCAGGAGTGACTCCAAAAAGGAACACCAAAAAGACAAGCCNGTGGCTTAGTGGTTAATGGTGTCCACCTCTAGAGGCAGGGGCCCGGGTTCAAATCCCATAAGATGAAATTCTGCCCTGCCTCAAGGGAGGTGGAAAATAGATGCCAGGAAGCTAGCTCAACCTCTAGAGTTCCTCTTTAAGATTCTAGAAGGCCAGGTGAGGGTCCAGGAAGGTGGCACACCTTCTAGAAGGGGTGACTTGTCCTACAAGGCATCTAGAGGTGTCTTGGTCTTCTGGATACCTTCCCTCCTACTAAAAGCAAGCTGAGGAATCTAGGAAGGGGCAGAAGCTTCTAGAGGAGGGAAGGGATGCCTTCCTAGGTGGGAAAAAGACAGCCTACCAAGGAGCACTCTAGAAGCCATAGAATTTGCTAGGAAGCTCCAAATCTGGCATGCTTTGGTGTTCTGGAGAGCTTAGATCAGTGGCTATAAAATGCCACTTCTTGTGAGCCTTGATAAAGTGTTCATTCCCATCCAATTGAGGCCAAATCTATTGCCTCAATCTCTGACCAGATTTTGCCATCCTTGGAACCAGTTGCCTCCACAGTTTCAGTCTCTTCAAAAACAGTTGGTGGTGTGAAACAGCCACTGCTAGGGACCCTCCAGGGTGTACACTCACCCTCAGGCCAACACTCTGGACACTCCTTGGCCCAATGGCCCTCCTTGCCACAGTTATGGCATGCACCCTTCTTGGCGCCCTTCTTGCCGCCACCCTTACCCCTGCCTCGCTTGCCGCTGTTGTTGGCACCCTGCGTTTTGGTGATCAGGGCAGTTGAAGATGACGAGGTTTCTCCACCTCATCGACGGTGCACCTCGTTGCGGATGTACTCGGTGACTGAGCCGTAGGTGAGTTTATCCTCCTCCCAACCTCCCAGCACGGTGATGAGAGGACCCCAACTATCGGGTAGAGCCATGAGGAGCACCATTGCCTGCATCTTTGTGTCAATCTTCCACCCCACATCATTGCATTGTGAGGCAAGAGACTCAATCTGTTGCATGGCTGAAATGACGTCCTCACCCTCCTCGATCCTCACCATCAAGAGTCGCTTCATTGCGAAGATCTTGTTGGCTAGGGATGCTGATTGGTGGATGGAGCAAAGCTTCTTCCACGCATCGGCTGCCAGCTCGCAGCCATGGATATAGCCCCACTGAGATTCATGCAACGCTGACAATAGGAGCATTAGCGCCTCCGTGTTCTTTCTCGTGAAGGCTGTCTTCTCCTCGTTCGTTGCACTCGCATCTTGAACCTCCGTGCCCCTCATGAGCTCCAGCAGTCCCTTGTGCACGAGGTAGATCTCAAAATGCCACCGCCACAGCCCAAAGCCTGGGCCGCCCATGTACTTTTGGATGGGTGAGGACTCTGTCTTCTGCGCCATGTTGAACTTCTGCAATGGACAGTCTCAACGTGTGACGGCGAAGTCGCCCGGGGCGACACTCCCGTGCGATTGCGGAAGCCGTGAACGTCTTGGTAGGCAGGTCAGGGCTGTGGGCCCATAACCCTTTGTCAGAAATGCTGTCCTGGTGTGCCCTGAACTGCCTGAGTGTCCACGGCTGCTTGATGCAAAGAGACTTCCAAGGGAGGTGTGTGCTTTGGGTCGCCACAACACCAAGGGAGTAGAATTCTGGCAGAATACAGATTGCCGAAACTGAGAAAGGCTGGGAATCATCAATAGTTAGTTTTTTTGGTGAGATTGAATCAGATTCTTATAGCCTGTGATCTAAGCTTTCCAACACATCCAGGCACGCCCAAAACGGAGCAGTAGAGCCCCTGCTACGGCCGTTAGAGTAAGCCATGGTGGAGCCGAGCCGCCCACCATACCCACGAACGGGAGTGACGGGAGGCGCTTCGACGGTGGCCTGTCGAAGCGCCCTTCCTGTCATCCCAATGTGGGGGGAGGTTCGCCCTGGTCCAGAAGACCATCCACATCCCTTTTGTTCATGGCCCATGTGCCCTTGGAGCATCTTGAAGTTGAACTTGGATCACTGGTGGTGGAATTAATCCGTCACCAATGACGGAACCCAGATTCCACCCACCTACCACCCGAACTTCGGATGGGGCTATCTTTCTGAATTCTCAACCAAATCGAGCAACTGAAAGCTCGAAACTGCATGGCAAAATGCAGGGGGTCCAAATCTGTAATCAGATCAAACATCCAACTACTCTCTAGTGGTCGAACCAGAAAAACGGCGAACGGTATCCATGGCAGGGGCACTTTTAACACTTCCACCGGATTCAACAACTCATCAACTTTCAGGGGCAATCCTCCATTTTAGGATCCGAGCAATCCTCAAGTCGCCAGATCCAACAAGGAGGAAATTCCTCTCTCTGGCAGTTTGTCGGTGCCTCCCAGCGATGCACTTGGGCATGCAGAGGGGAAAATCTCCAACACTTTGTACGCCGGGAGATCATGTCATCATTTGCCATAGTGATGGCATTTTGTTATCGATGCGGATGACCGTTGCTTCCTCCTGTGGTGCCTTGATCTCATCAAGCAAACTGCGAAGCCACGGTGTTTCCTTGCACACTTTGAAGAGTGGAATGTACTCCGCCTCAGCAGTAGAAACCGAGACGCAGTCATGCTTCCTGATTGCCCACGAGACCGCACTACCGTTGAGAAGGTAGACAAATCCCGAGGTGGACTTCCTGTCGTCAATCCGCCCTCCCCAGTCCGCGGCACTGTAGCATGGCAGTTGCAGCAAGGCTGATCCTTCTAGATCTCCAAATTGAAGTCAGACGTGCCAAGTCTTTTTAAGATAGCGAAAAATCCGCTTCACGACTTGCCAATGTTCTAGCCCAGGGTTGGCCACAAACCTGCTCACCTGGCCCACTGCATAAGCAATGTCATGTCGCGTTCCCACCATTGCATACATGAGGCTCCCAACAGCGGACTGGTATGGAATGTTTTGCATCTCCCGCCGGTCTACCTTATTGCTTGGTGACATGGAGGACGAGATCTTGCAGTCGGAGGGCATGGGGGTGTCCGCGGGTTTGCAGTCCATGTTGTAGCGCTTCAAGAAATTTGTGATGTACTTGGTCTGGTTGAGCTCGATGGTGCTTGCTTTGCGGTCGCGCTGAACAACAATCCCGAGGTAGTACTGGAGAGGTCCCTTGTCCTTCATCTTTAACTTGCTAGCAAGATTTTTCTTGAGGTCCGTAAGGGCCTCCTGCGAGGACAAACACATGATAAGATCGTCCACGTACAATGCGACGAGGAGCAAGCCACGTTTTTCCTCCCGCACATAGACGTTGGGGTCATTCTTACAATGTGCGAAGGAGATCTTAGCCATGAAGCTGTCCATCTCCTTGTACCAGATCCATGTGGCCTGTTTTAGCCCGTACAACGCCTTCACCACCTTGCACACCTTACCCTCTTGTGCCTTGACACCATTTGTTACCTCCAATAGCACCTCCTTGTCAAGCTTCTCATAGAGGAATGCTGTCTTCACATCCATCTGGTGGATCTCAAGGTCTTTGGCGGCAGCGACAGTGAGCAGGGACCTGATGGAGGCAAACGTGACGACCGATACATACATCTCATCGTACTCAGACCCTGCGCACTGTGAGAATCATTTCGCCACAACCCTTGCCTTGTACTTGTCGATGCTATTGTCTTGCTTCCGCTTCAACCTGAGCACCCACTTTGAGCCCACCACGTGAGCGTTAGCGGGTCTGTCCACCAGTACCCATATGCCATTTTCTTCGATGGACACAAGCTTGATTTCCATCACCTCCTTCCACTTGGCCGCATCTGGCCTTGCCAGCGCCTCAGCCACAGTGAGCGGCTCTCCTTGAGCCAAACAGGACCAGCTCAGTCCAGTCGAACTTCCGGTGTCAGCGGCGGACTTTGGCGTTTTTTTTCTCTGTCGTGTATTGCGATGTTGCATTGCTGGTGGATCTTCGCAATGCTGTTGCTCCTGTACTGTTGGCTGTCCTGAAATAGATTTCTCTTCTTTTGAAGAGCCACTGGCCTCCGAGCTGGTTTCAGAGGCCGCGGACGTCTCCGACTCTGTGTCGGAGCTCGCCGCTGCGTCAGCCTGCACAGCCGCTCTCCCTGCCACACCACTCTTCTTCAAGTTCTCCCGCAGTGGCACCACTTGCCATTTTTCAGGAGCTTTATCTCCTGACTCCAACGGAACCAACCACTCTCCTTGTTGTGGAGCTTGTGTGGGATCAAGCACCTCTTCCTTGCCTGGTTTCCTCTCGTCAAAGGTCACGTCCCGGCTGGTGATGAGTCTTCTTGTAGCCAGGTCCCACAGGCGGTAGGTCTTGTGGGTTGTCGCATAGCGCACCATCACGGACTTTCGTGCCCGTGCATCTAGCTTTCTGCCACCCTCTCCCGCCTGGACCTTTGCACATGCGGTGCAGCAGAAGACTTTGAGGTGTGATGCATCCTGCTTCTTCCCTGACCATACTTATTGTGGCGTCATCTGTTGCTCGCACTTTTTCTTGCCTTGCTGCCCAGAGTAGCCGCAGGATTCAGGTTGACAATGTAGCATGCTGTTCTTGTAGCTTCCCCCCAAAAGCGTGGTGGAAGTTTTGCATCAAAGAGCATGGTGCACACCATGCCGAGGATGGTCTGGTTCATTCGCTCGGGCGCACCATTGCTTTGTGGTGTGTAGGGAGTTATGGGCTGGTGGTTCATCCCGTGTTGCCGCAACCAGCCCTTGCATGGTTCATACTCTCCGCCGTTGTCGCTTCGTATTGCTTTGACTTTCTTTCCAGTCTGCCGCTCCACCATGGTGACAAACTCCTGCAACTTTCTCTTTTGAGGAAGAAGATCCACACCTTGCGGCTGTGGTCGTTGATGAAGGTCAGAAAATACTTGCTACCACCGTTTGACGCCGTGCGAAAGGGTGCGCACATGTCGGTGTGAATCAGGTCAAGGGCTGATTCTGCGCAGTGACCGTTGTGCTCAAAGCGCGTTTGCTTGGTCTTGCCTTGGAGGCAAGGTTCACACAGGCTGCCACACCCAACTGCATCCTTCTTGCAACCATCCATGCCAAGGACCAGCTGTTGTTGCTGGATGAATTGGAGCGTGTTGTTTGCAACGTGCCCAAAGCGTCTATGCCACAGATCAGCGTCATCGTCCTTTGTGGGAGAGGATGCTTTTTCAGTTTTTGTTGGTGTGCTCTCTTGCGTTGGTGCTGAGACCACTGCCTCCGCTGCACCCGCATGACCCTCGTCTTCCGAGCTCTTTGCTATCGTTGTCTACAGTAAGTAGAGCCCGTCAACCCGTGGGACCTATGCCACAAGATCTTTTTTGGCGTAGAGGACCTTGATGTCCTCGTTCCTGGCAATGACCGCCTTCTTCTGCGTGAGCACCACCGTCATATCGTTGTCCATCATTTTTGACACGGACAGGAGGTTTGCCGCAAAGGAGGGAATGTAGACCACGTCACGTAGCCTTAGATCCTTCTGTGCACCATTGAGGCTGATGCTCACCAGCTTGTTTCCCACGCCCTTTACGTTCACAATGCTACCGTTTGTGCATCTGAACCGCCGATCGGTGGGACCAATGGAGACAAATCCAACCTGATCATTGCTAGAGTGATGATTGGTGCCAGAGTCAAGCCCAAAATCTCCTGGCCTGAGTAGCGCCGCTCCTTTTTCCAGAGGCATCCTCTGTACCATCATGTTGGTGGCTTCTTTGCCAACCTTTTTGCTGCTTTTGTTCCCACCGCTTCCGTTGTCTTCCTTCTTTGGCGACCTGCACTCTCTTGTCCAGTGCCCAGGTTTGCCGCAGTTGCGCCAGTTGCCCTGTCGCTTGGGAGCCTTGCCGCCATTGCTGCCTCCGCCACCACCGCTTCCGCTGCTGCCTTTGTGACCAGAGGCTGACCCTTTGCTCCCGCGGCCACCATAGCGTGCGGTATAGGCTAAGAAATTAGCCTCACTTTTTCTACGGTGCATGGCCTCGTTTCGCACAAACTCAGACACTGCCGTGTACGTCAGGTCGTCCTCTTTCCAGCCGCCCATGACGGTGCTCATTGGGCTCCAGCTCTCCAGTAGCGCCATGAGGAGGACCATGGCTGGCATGTTTTTGTCAAGGTCCCAGTTCATTTGGCAAGCCTCGCGAAGGAGTCCTTCAAACTCTTGTAGGAAATTGGGGATTGATTTGCCCTCATTCACCCGCATGCTGATCAGCCGTTGTAGGATGAATAATCTGTTTGCGAGGGAGGTGGATTGGTACACGCGCTTGAGCTTGTCGTAAGCTTCGGAAGCCAGTGTGTACACAGCAATGATGGTAAGATACTTCTTTCCAATTGCATTGCTGAGGAATGACATGACAATATCATTCTGTTCCATCCATGCCTCGTGCTCGGGTGAGCCCACCGCGGGAACCTGCTCTTCTCCCTTCAGAAGCTTGATGAAGCTGCGCACTTTCATTACCAATTCCAACTACCATCTCTAGAGCAGAAAGTCGTTCCCCTCAAAGATCGGGATTCCTCCCAAAGATCCGAGACCTTGCGACAGTGCGGTAGCACTCATTGTTGCTCTAGTAGTCTGACCTGTGATAGCCACTGTTGAGCTTGAAGACTGCCCTGCGGCAGCCCCTGTTGTGTTTGAGGACTGCCATGCGGCAGCGCCCACTGTTCCTGATGGGCCAGCCATTTTGGCTGCCCTTTATTGCAATCTGTGTCTCTGCTACGTTGAGGCCAATGTAGGCTGATGTTAGCTGATGTCTGCTACTGGTTTAAAGGTGCAATTCCGTTGCTTACCCCTCTAGCCAATGTTTGCCTGCAAACAGAGAAGACAGATTGCACTAGCATGTCCAAGGTCTTACCTCCAAGGGCAGAGTGTGTCCTGGTTGGGACCAAAGGGTTGTGCCTCCAAGGGCAGAGCTTGTCCTTGCTCTCTGTGTGCTAGGTGCAAGTTCAGCCGTTGCCGCTGATGAAGCAGATGGAGCTGATGGAGCTGATGTGCGCACCTAGAGAGAGAGTACCAGAGTTGAGCGAAGCATGCCTTACGACTGGTCAGTGTGGGCCCATAACCCTTTGTGAACCGGCCTCAGGCAAACGGACTAGAAAACAGGTCCGACACAATAGCACCTGTCGTCGCTCCTAGCATTTGAGCTAGGAGAAGATATCACCTTCGGGATCATGGTTCCACACTAAGCAATTCATAGGCAATCACTAGCTAGCAACTGTGTCCACTTAACACTTGGTCACTTTCGCACGAGGTGCTAGTCAAAGAATAACTCCTAGAGCTTAGACCAACCAGTGTCTTCTTTGTACTGTTCCTTAGTTGGAAACCTCTGTGAGGAGCATCTAAGGCCAGATTGTGTAACTAGAATGAGGAAGGAGCCTGGTACATATAGTCCTAGGCCTGGCTTCTAAGGTGTGTGGGTAGTGGCACTTTTGGGGTAGTCACTCCACACCACCTCACCAGTCCACCAATTGGCGCATCCACTGACCGCCAAGTGGCGCACTCTACTCATGCATGGAGAAATGTCTAAGAAGCTTCCCCTGTGCAGGAAGGTCAAAAATCTTCCTGCGCACATCAAGGTTTGATCGCAGGACCTCTTGTTCCTAAGTCCAACATGCTATCCGTTGCGCTAAACTTCTGGTGTCTCGCTTGGACTTGCACCACAAACAAGGTTTGGGGGACTTACTCCAAGGGAGCAGTGCATGCCCGACATGTCCGTCAAGCAATAGCAATGGCCATGGGGCATAGAAGAACAACATGCCCATCGTTTGGGGCTCCCAACCCCTGCTGACCTCGGTCATTTCCCTCCTTTCCTCCTGCTTACTTCTACCTTCCACCACGTGGCTGGGCGGGTGTAGGCCCATTAGAAAGCTCCCATTGAGGGCTATCAAGCAAGCCCACTCTCGCCTGATATGGTGCACCATGGAGGCAGATGAGGCCCACCATGGCCCGGCGAGATTGTTGACGTTAGCAGTCCGTTGCGATTTTTTATTGCTTACTCCTTCTGTGTGCCACGTTCTGGGACCAGAATGGGCCCGGTGTCGAGCCCTCCCCAAGGGCTACCCACCAGTACTCTTTGCACTTCAAATGGTGTCCTTAGTTATTTGAGCGGTATGGGTGACATGGACGGGTTGATGATGTGGCGTGTGGAGCCGCACAGGCACACCGCATGGCAAAAACTCGTTCACCAGGACCGTGGAGGCCTGCTGATGTGGCATGAACGCTGTGACGTGGCCCACAAACCTGGGCTGTCCGAAACTAACCCCTTTGGAAGCTCGTTTGAGAGCTTCCTGCGATGCCGCCGTTAAAGACTCATCCAATAAACTGCGACTTTACATGCGACATGAAAGTTCCAAATTCTCCACCATAGTGGAATCAGCAAAGGACACAAAAGCCACTTGTAAGATGATCACAAAGTGGATAGTCTAAAACATAGCCCTGAACTCGCACTCACAATCCTAACACAATCATCTTGTCCATCTACCTCCGCTCCTCAAAGCACAGGTCTGCCACGGATGGTCCCTCATCCCTCCTATATAGCATTCTCCACGCCCTTGTAATGTCCTCCTCAAGTGAAGTATCAGCCGCACGCTCCACTCGAAACCCCCTCTCGAAACTGTTGTTCCTGTGCTCACAGGAGGGCCACCGCCATACGCTGGTTAGAGAGGCACAAATGGAACTGACACCCCTGCACTACCTCCCTATCGGGCCAATCTCCACTCGGTCGTCTTCGACGACGTCTGTAGCACCTTATGCACTGATAGACAAATACAAAGATAGATAGATAGATAGATAGAAAGATGGATGGATGGATAGATAGATAGATAGATAGATAGATTGATTGATTGATTGATCGATATATAGATAGATAGACAGATAGATAGATAGATAGATCGATAGATAGATAGATAGATAGATAGATAGACAGATAGATAGATAGATAGATAGATAGATAGGTAAATAGATAGATAGATAGATACATAGATAGATAGATAGATA
>SZWC01001157.1:215501-225610 GCA_023375785.1 Penium margaritaceum
TAGATAGATAGATAGATAGATAGATAGATAGATAGATAGATAGATAGATAGATAGATAGATAGATAGATAGATAGATAGATAGATAGATAGATAGATAGATAGATATATAGATAGATAGATAGATCAATCTCATTCAATGAAGTGGGAGTTTACATGTGGCATGCAGGTTTGAGATCTCCACCACAGTGGAACCAGCAAAGAGCACCAAAGCCATCGGTGAAACGAGCACACAATGTAAGGTCTCGACCATAGCCCTAAACTCGCACTCGTGATCCTGACAAACTCATCTTATCCCTCTGCCCCCGCTCCACAAAGCACAAGCCAACCAAAGATGGTCCCTCATCCTTCTTATACAGTACTCTCCACGCCCTGGTGATGTCCTGGTCAAGAGAAGTGTACGTCGCCCGCTTCGCTGCCCGTTGACGCAATTGCTGCGCCTGTGCTGGCTGAAGGGCCACTGCCATGTGCTTGTTGAGGAAGGCACATAGTGGAACCGACACTCACGCAGTGCCCCCTTGTCGGGCCAGCCTCCGCTCAGTCGCCTCTGACGATGTGTGCAATACCTTTCTGAGGCCTCGTGAGAAGGACCCTAAAGTCTCCATCGCAAGAAAGACAAACTCCATGTGGTCGCGCTCTGCCTCGCGTTGCCATTGCCCATACTTCCTCTCTTTTGTCCTCAGTGCTTCCTCCAATGCCACTCCTGGCCGCTCCACTAACCTCCTCCCCATACTCGGCTGCTGCGGTTCGGCAATGACCACATCCATGACAAGTGTGTGACCTATGGCTGGGTCAAAGCATGTGATATCCGGACGCCCCTCTGGTAGCAGGCCTACGTGCTCGATAGTCACCCCGCCCATCCCGCTCTCGCGTACCACTGCTGCCAACTCTCTCATCACTGCATCATGGACCACCTTTGTACCCCCTCCCTGGACACATCAAAGGACATGTTGCGGTGTGCATGGGTGTATAGGGATCCACTCTACATACGTGCACGCCAACAACAACAGCAACAAGACCCACAACAACAAGGGCAAAAGTCAGCAGAGGCGGGCAAACATAAACGCCCCACCCAAGCGGACTGCCAGTGTTGCCAATCCTGGTGCCAAATCAGCACCACCGACAAAGCCCACCAGGCCGACCAGCCACAACCAAACCGGCGGCAAGAACCACAACCACACTAACGTCAACAATAACTACAACAAGACTAGCGGCAACAAGACCAGGCAGAACCAGAAGACCAAGCAGAAGTACAAAGCAAAGGGCAAGGACTTCAAGAAGAAGACAAGAAACGAGTAAGGCCGTGAAAGTGGCACCTAATCACAGACTTGCCCATTCATGATCTTGCTCTACTTCTCTTTGCCAGGAAAACCCCTTCTGAGTTGGATAACAGGGTGTTAAGCAAGGGAGTGCACAACCTGAGTAGCAGGTGCCTCTCCCCTGATGAATCCTCTCTGTTAGGTCTCGGCCTCAACTTTTTTCTAAGGCCCAGATCCTGCTCCTTCTCAGCCTTTGAACCTTGCCTGAAGGATCTACTTAGAAATGTCAGGCTCATGTGGCAGTTCAGGGACAGCCCTGATAAATCTATCCCTAGGTTTAGAGTTCCCAATCCTGCTTGGATGCCATCAAAAGCACCAGCAGGGGTTGAAGAATGCTGCCAGATGATGCTTTCTGAAGTTGCTGAATGTTTCCAACTAGCCAAACCCAAACCTAGACGAGCACTTCCCAAAAAAAATTGGGCGGCACTCAAACGGCTGAGGGAAGACAAGAGCATTGTCATCAAAGCTGCCGATAAAGAGTTAGGGCTAGTCGTCTTGGATAGAGAGCACTACATCAAAGAGTGCCTCGCCCACTTGCATGACTGTAGCACCTACATTCGACAAGCTTGCAACACAAATGCTATCAAGGCTGAGCTACTTCAGATCAAGGAGGACAACACAAACTCAGGTTTAGTCCCATACTCACTTTGGGACTTCTTTTGCCAAGAACCAGACACTGGGTGGCAGCCTGCCACGTTCTATTGTTTGATTAAAGTGCATAAGAATCCGCCTGTTGGCAGGCCGATTGCGGCTTTTCATAGTTGGATCACCACCAACGTGTCCAAATGGCTGTGATAGTGAGCTACAACCACTGGTGCAAAAACAGGCAACATTCCTCAAGGACAGCACATCGCTCCTCCTTGAGATCGAAAAACTAACCCTGCCACCAACGGTGACTCTTGCAACATATGATGTGGTCGCACTCTATCCAAGCATACCCATCACCCGGGCACTCATCTTCATCCAGACCCTTCTACATCAGGCACGACATCCCAAAACACCTCTAGTCATCCAGCTTCTCTCATGGGTGATGCATAATTCCTATGTGGAATTTCAAGGTAACATCTACAAACAGGTCAAAGGGACAGCTATGGGAACACCCACAGCGCATGCCTTTGCCATACTGTTTATGAGCTACCTTGACTCAGAAGTGCTACAGATGTGCCAAGTCACACCTTTTCTCCATCGGCGATACATCGACAATGGTCTCGTACTCTGGACAGGTGATAAAAAATCCCTCCTCCTCTTTCTTTCCACATTCAACTCCATCGACGAGAATATCAAGCTGAAGTGGGACATCTCCGAGTCCACCATCGACTTCCTTGACATCACTCTCTTCAAAGGAGACAGGTTCACAGCCTCTGGGATTTTGGATATCATGACCTACCAAAAACCCATGAATAGGTACCTTTACCTTCCCTTTCGCAGCTACCATCCTAGAAGCTGCTTGAGAGCCTTCATCATCTCTGAGCTTCGACGACACCTTCTACGGACATTGTCACCAACCACCTTCATCCATATGAAGAAAACGTTTTGGGCTCGACTACGAGCTCAAGGCTACCCTCAGAGATTTCTCGTCAAATTTTTTTTGCAGGTTCGACGCGGTCAACGCAAGGCTCAAACTGACGAGCTATACCACAAAGACCAAGACTTTCCAAAGGCATCAGAAAAACTAGAGAAGCCTCTTGTTCTAAAAGCTCTCCTCAACCCAACACTGGAGAACCTACGACTTGGAGACCATCTCCAACGTTTTGCAAAACGCCTCCGAGGATACGACCCAACAATATTCTCTCAACGTGCTGTTTTTTCATGGAGGCTGCCAAGGAAGTTAAGCACGTACCTTATGTCCTCTAAGTTACAAATGTAACCACCGAGTGATAGGTGCGTAGAGCCCAAAACCTGTCGCCGACCATCTGTCGGCACTAAATGTCGCGTCGCTTTGGACCACTTGCTGCTATTTTAGCAGGTCTTGTCTGGCTAGAATTGTTATGGCACTGATGAAGGCCTTTTTGGCCGGAACGGTATGCCTTTACCAATTCTCTCTCAGACTTTTGCCGGTCCATTTTTATTCATCTGATTGTTCCTCCTCGCTGCTCTGAGATGCCTTCCCCCGAATCAAGTGTGTGACCTATGGCTGGGTCAAAGCATGTGATATCCGGACACCCCTCTGGTAGCAGGCCTACGTGCTTGATAGTCACCCCGCCCATCCCGCTCTCGCGTACCACTGCTGCCAACTCTCTCATCACTGCATCATGGACCACCTTTGTACCCCCTCCCTGGACACATCAAAGGGCATGTTGCGGTGTTCATGGGTGTATAGGGATCCACTCTACATACGTGCACGCCGGCATATGGCGTAAGTGTACAATGGGGAGCCCAAGGCGAATCCAGCACGCCACTCTCCAGTCCCCTGGTGCCATGTACATCCGGCCCGTGACGGACCTGGGATGTATCAATAGCCAATCCCTACTGTGCTCCCCCTGCACCGCCGCGAGTCGCTGCAACTGTGGGAGTGCCTCCTCTTCTCCCAACTTCGCTACCACCATCAATTGGAGCTCCCCAAGCTACCTCTCATAGACGGCGTCACACAAGTGCTGGAAGAGGCGCTTGGGGCTCCCCTGCTTGCACTCCGCGAGCTGTGGGACCTTTGCTTTTACTACATCAGGGAATCCTTGTAGTGCCCTCTCTCGTAGCTCTACAAACGTCCCCCTTGTCCATGGTCTCTCTCCTCCTCCCTCACCCTCTCTATTTTCCTAAGGGCCTTGTTGATGGAGGAGACATTTCACTGCGTGCGAAGACTGCAGGCAGCTATATACAAACGAGAGGGGTGTGAGGTCCCTCACACCCGTTAAGCCGAGTCTATCCAGCTGGATCGGGAGCTGTGCCTGCTGCTCATCATGGGCCACTGCCCGCCGCTCTCTGATCCTGTACATCCCGTCCAGTCCCACCAGCCGACGGTTGCAATCCTCCACCTTCTCCTCAAATCACTGCAGCTGGCTGGTCCTCCACTCTCATGGGGACATGGCCATGTGAGATGCTGAAGCGTGCGAGTGGTGCACTCCCCCAAGATGCTCAATGCGGCCTGGGCGTCCGGCTTGTTGACGAGTGTCTCCAATATCTCCTCCACCTCGTGTACTGCTATGTCAAGTCGTGCTCAACAGAACTCCTCTGTCCCAATCGGACTCCCCACAATCACCATCCCCTCTGGCGCTTGTGGGACCTCCGTAATGCTCCCTGACACCTGGCCCATCCCCGCCGGTAAGTACAGTTGGCATTTGCAAGGCTGGACCTCCATCCCCACCGCAGCCAACCCTCCGTGCAGCACTATAAACACCGCTTCCAGCTCCTGCACTGGGCCTAGCAGGTATGTAATGTCCAAGTACACCAGCACCCGGCCTTTCCGTCCCATCGCTGCTTGTGCTGCCTCTAGGGCGTCCTGCTGTGCCAAGGCATAGAGGAAGGGGCTGATAGGATATCCCTATTGCACCCCCCTCTCCGACTGGGAAACGCATGGCTGAGACCCTCCCTGATAGCTTAGCTCAGAGGGTTTATCGTAGAAGAGGGCCAGTGCTAGGAGCAGTCGCTTGAATCCCCTCGCCCGCACCGCCTCGAAGATGGCTGCTCGCTCAACCGATTAGTATGCGATCTTCACGTTGATACTCAACAGCCCCCACTCCGCGTGCTGGTTCAGCTACTCCATGATGGTGTGGACCACCGTGTTCCCCCTTGCCGACACTCCCATCGCCTGCTAGAACGGCGCCAATGCTCTCTCCATCTCGCTCCTCCCTGTACTGACCATCCATCTCCATAACAGGCGTGGAATTGCCTCTCCCACTACGATCGAACGTACCCCACCATCGGGCTTGGCTAGCGCGATAAGCCTACTCGCTACAAGAAAGCTCCGAGCTATGGGGTGGAGCTGTCCTCGACATAGAGAGGTGAGTAGCTGTGCCAACAACCTCGTGAGCCGCTTGTCTCCCGCCACGACCTGTGGAAGACGGTCCAACATTAGGCCCGATGGCCCTGGCGCCGTGCCTCTGCTGCTATCTAGTAGGGTCCTCCGCACTCCATCTGCATCAGGGAACCCAGTAGGGGCCTGCCTCGTTGCTTCTACTACCCAACCTGGTGTCGGCCGCTCCTTTGCCGGGTGCATCGCGTGTAGCTGCGCCAATACCTCTGGTCCAGGCCGTGCCAATGAGATACTGTCCAAGGCATCACATGCCTTTGACGTGTTCCCTCAGTGGAACTTGGTCACCGCCCTTTGTAGTCATTGTTCCCTTGCCTCTACATCTCTGTAACGTTGGCCCCGTGGTGGTGGTGCATGACCTATCGGCCGAGCATGCACGACGGACTCTCTCCATAACTCCTCCCACTGTCCTTGGAGGAACCGGGTCGCTTGTGATCTCACCCAATCGGCATCTGAGCACCCCCGATGCTGTGGGCACATCCTGAGGATGAGGCTCGGTATCGCGTGGAGCAGCAAGGGCCCTGCAGTATCCATGGGGTGGGATGTGCAGCTCACCAAGGAGACTGCCACCGCTGCCCGAACTGAGTCCACTGCGCCTGCTAGGACTGGCAAGTAGGTAAAAGGGGGAAGTGCCTCTGCCCAATATAGTCGGCCCCACTCCAGGCCCTCTGCCCGCCGCCAAAACCGCTCCTAGTGCTGGCCACCACTATGCTCCCAACCCGTATCAGCCCCCGGCTGTTGCTGCTCCTTGCCTCTTCCTGTGGTTCCCTGGTTATTGTCTCCCCTACCTCTCCAAGCACCCCCAAATGCTGCATCCGATGGTCTCAAACCTCCCCTCCTCATGGTTGCGCCCTCCCGATCTCCTCCCCCGGGCCCTATCGCCACTCCTCTCACCCGAGGCTGGTCTCTAGTGGTCTCCCTTGCCAACTGTTGGGCCACTGTTACCCCTCCATCCCCAATCCTGGGTCCGATGACCTCACGCTGTCGTCATTGTCTCATGTCCTTCTCTACCATCAGACCCACCCTCGCCTCTCGGTCTCGCCTGTGGCCCTCCGGTCCCACTGTTCCCCTCTCTCCCCTCCTCCCTGGTGGTGTTAGAGGAAACAACTCTCGGAGAAATCTTCCTACCTCTGTGTGTGTGTGTGTCCTCTCCCACACTCCCCTGAACCCCAAGTCCATCGTCATGGTCAAACCCCTCTCGTGGTCTCCTCGGAGACTCCCTGTCTCCCAGTGGATGTCCTCCACCGCCTCCTCCGCCACATGGCTGCTCCCCTTGTAGCCAATCTCCCGGGGAGGAGGACTCATCCCCCTCGCTTCGCTCCCTCTCGCAGTGGGCTCGCTCCCGCTGGGCGTGCTTCCCTCACACTCGCCGTAATCGGCGCACCTTTTGCTGTGTTGCCTGTCTCTCCTAAATCTTCCGCCGCTCAGCCTGCCAACCCTCTACCCCAAGGATCTGGTCCGGGTCCGCCAGGCCTGCTCCTAATGCCTGTCGCCCTGCCATCCACTCCTCATGCTCACTGGCGTCCTCGCCCCGATCCTCCCTCCTGGTGTCCCCCTACATATGGTGAGCTCCCTTCCACACTTTTGTTGCCCCCTCTTGGATCCGTCGCTGAACACCCTGAAGTGCCGACATCAAGCACTAGCCCTTATGGCGGCAGCCCTAGAGTCCACTCATTGATCACTTGCTTTTTCACTAAGTGAACCCGCATCCCATCCAAAGGTACTACCATGGCGGGTCCAATCGTGAAGGCTTCCCGTCGCTCTTTGCCCCCTGTGTTCACGCAATGTCGTCCCTACTCCTGCCTGTAGCGCTTGTTGTTCGTGCCGGCCTCTTTTCCTCCTTTGTGTATGGTTGCCGATCCACCCCTCGGGTGTATCACGCAACTACTCCACTGGCTATCTCCTAAGGTGAAGGCTGTGATCCCTCCTCTTGCTCCGGTGCCTCTCTCCCTCCCTCCGCTGCGGCGCCCATCCCTGATGTGTCCCATGGCACTCGATCTGACTCGTGATCACCTGCCTCTTTCCACCTCCCAGTGGCTTTCGCTCTCTCTCATGTACCTAGAGCCTCCTCGCCTTCATTGGCCCTCCCACGTCCACGCCATCTCCTCGCCCCCATCTTCATGCGCGCTCTTTGTGTCCTTGCCGACCTGTCCATCATCATGATAGGCCCTCTGGCCCCCTCTATCGTCCATGGTACTATGGCCAATGCTGGCACTACGTCCCTCCTTGGTGGGCAGACCCTCGCACCCTCTTCACCTCTCCTTTTTTCCCGCCTCTCCTCTCGGATCCCTTCCTCTTCCTCTCCTTTTTTTTCCTCTTCCTCTCCTTTCTCCTCCTCCTCCTCTTCACCCTCTGCCTCTCCCTCATCCCCCCTCCGTCTCCTCTCGTCATCCCCCTCCTCCTCGTCACCTCTTGCCCCTCATCCACTTGCTTCGGCTGCACTCCCTCCGCTCCCTACGCTCCCCCCACTCCCTTGGATGCTATGGTCCCTAGCACTAGGGAACTTCCCAGTTGCCTCCCCCCTTGTATCCTCCTCCTCTTCTCCTCTCCCCTTGNCCTTGGTGGGCAGACCCTCGCACCCTCTTCACCTCTCCTTTTTTCCCGCCTCTCCTCTCGGATCCCTTCCTCTTCCTCTCCTTTTTTTTCCTCTTCCTCTCCTTTCTCCTCCTCCTCCTCTTCACCCTCTGCCTCTCCCTCATCCCCCCTCCGTCTCCTCTCGTCATCCCCCTCCTCCTCGTCACCTCTTTCCCCCTCATCCACTTGCTCCGCCTCCACTCCCTTCGCTCCCTACGCTCCCCCCACTCCCTTGGATGCTATGGTCCCTAGCACTAGGGACCTTCCCGGTTGTCTCCCCCCTTGTATCCTCCTCCTCTCCTCCTCTCCGCTTGGTTGATTGCAGTGCATCTCTCACGTATCCTATCTTCATGAGCCTTGTCTCCATTTCCATGCCTGTATGTCCGGTCCTAATCACCAACTCCTTCCCGTCTGCTCTGTCGGTCATCTCCACGTCCTCTTGTTGTGCTAGGCCCCATTCCTATAATTGCGCTATTTTGTTCTCCAAACCCTGACTTATGTGGCTACTCTTTTGAGATAGTACCCTCTGCACAGTCAAGGCCCCTGCGAGTTCCCCGAGTCCTCTCTGCTGCTGGCTGAGAACACCCTGTGCCACATTGCGTAAAGTCTCACATCCCCTTACGACCTTCAGTTGCGCTTGCTCCTCTTTCAGCGAGTCAAGCTCCCTCCCCAATGCATGGGCTGTGACTACTACTTGTACCTTGCGCGTAGCTTTGTATAACTCTTGCAAGTGTGATTCAGACACTACCTACGCCACCTGGACCCGTTGCAGTTCTTGTCAGAGGGCATCTGTCTGACCCTGGAGGATGGTGAAGTGGCAGCCCATGACCTCGTCGAAGTGGAGGAACAACCCTTGGATCCTGTCATTGGTGTCCTCTTGCATCGCCTCGCATGCCAGGACCAACTCCTCCCATAGCTTTCACGCTATCTCTACCTACCCTCGTCAGTCGCGGCGATCTTCCTGTTGGGTTGGGTTTTTTAGGCTCCTTCCTTCTACTCCGCTTCGGCTTGTGTCAGCCCCCATTACCTTCCTCTGGTCCTTGTCTTTCTCCTCCAGGCCCCTCCATAAGGGATCAACCTCCACCCTCTCCACCGCAACCTTTGCCTCTTCTTGTGTGCTCGCCTTTTTGCCGTTCCCCTTTCCCTTTCTGCTTTTGACATGTTGCCTTCCATCTCCGGTCCCGTCGTCTGTACCGTGGTCATGCCGCCCCCTAGTCTCAACTGGTGCCCCGCTGGCCTATATCCCTGGGCCGCTCCCCCCCTCCTTCTCCGTTGTCCTCCGTCTGGTGGCCGGCGGTTGAGCCTCACTCCCGCCGGCCGCCTTCCGCTTGCCCCCCCCGCTGACCATCTCCCACCCCTCCTCCCCCAATCTAGGGACTGGGGCAAGAAGCAGAGGGAGAGGGGGTGCCCCCCCCCTCCCCCGCTGTTGCTTGCTACATGGCGTCCCCCGGCCAGCACGCGTGGGGTGACAACCTGTCGTGGGTACTGCCCATCCCCCCGGAGAGGCTCGCTGCCCCTCCTTTTTCCACCTTGCTCCCCACTCCCGCCACGTGGCAAGGCGGGAGTGGGCCTGTTCAAAAGCTCCCACCGAGGGCTATCCAACGGGCCCGCTCTTGTCCAAAACGGTGCACCATGGAGGCAGAGCGGGCCCGCCATGGCCCGGCGGGAATGCTGACATCAGCAATCTGCTGGGATTTTTTGCTGCTCGCTCTCTCTGTGCGCCACGTGAAAGAGCTCGAGTGGGCCCGGTGTGGAGCCCTCTCCAAGAGCTACCCGCCGATACACTGCACCCTTTGAATTGTACCTTGTGCTGTCCAGGCGGAGTGGGTGACGTGGACGAGTCAATGACGTGGCGTGTGCAACCGCTGAGGCACGCCAGTTGGCGAAAGCTGGTCCGCCGAGACAGCGGAGGCTTGCTGATGTGGCAGGCCCACTCTGACTTGACTCCGGAACCTGGGTTGTCCGGGACCACCCCCTTTGGAAGCCCGTTTGAGAGCCCCTTACAATGCCGCCACCCGCGACTCTGTTGTCCAGCAGATAGATAGATAGATAGATAAATAGAGAGAGATAGATAGATAGATAGATAGATAGATAGATAGATAGATAGATAGATAGATAGATAGATAGATAGATAGATATATAGATAGATAGATAGATAGATAGATAGATAGATAGATAGACAAACAGACAGACAGACAGACAGACAGACAGATAGACAGACAGACAGACAGACAGACAGACAGACAGACAG
>SZWC01001157.1:239842-252588 GCA_023375785.1 Penium margaritaceum
TTGGCGGCTGTCTCCCCTACCTCTCTGGGCACCCTCTGGTGCTACAGCCGCCGGTCTCGATAGATAGATAGATAGATGGAGAGATGGATAGATAGATATATGGATGGATAGATAGATAGATAGATAGATAGATAGATAGATAGATAGATAGATAGATAGATAGATAGATCAATGTCATTCAATGAACTGTGAGTTTACATGTGACATGCAAGTTTGAGATCTCCACCACAGTGGAATCAGCAAAGACCACACAAGCCACCAGTAACATAAGCACACAATGTAAGGTCTTGCACGTAGCCTTGAACTCGCACTCGCCATCCTAACAAACTCCACCTGTCCCTCTAGCCCCGCTCCACAAAGCAAAGGTCTGCCACAGATGGTCCCTCATCCCTCCTATAGAGCACTCTCCATGCCCTCGCGATGTCCCGGTCAAGAGACGTGTCCGGCGCCCGCTCCGCGGCCCGCTGTCGTAACTGCTGTGCCTGTGCTCACTGAAGGGCCACTGCCATGCGCAGGTTGAGGAGGGCGCGTAGCGGAACCGACACCCCCGTGGTATGTCCTTGTCGGGCCAACCTCCACTCGGTCGACTGTGACAATGTCCGCAATACCTTGCCAAGGCCTCAAGAGAAGGCCCCCAAGGTCTCCATCGTGGGGAAGAGAAACTCCATATGGTCGTGCTCTGCCTCGCGTTGCCATCGTCCATACTTCCTCTCCTTTGTGCGCACCGCATCTTCCAATGCCACACCTGGCCGCTCCGCCGACCTCCTCCCCAGACTCGGCTACTGCGGGTCGGCGATGACCACGTCCATCACCAGTGTGTGACCTGTGGCTGGGTCAAAACATTTGATATCTGGACGCCCCTCTGGTAGCAGGCATACGTGCTGGACAGTCACCCCGCCCATCCAGCTCTCACGTACCACTGCTGCCAACTCTCTCATCACTGCATCATGGACCGCCTTTGTGCCCCCTCCCTGGACACATCGGAGGGCGTACAAGAGTGTGCATGGGTATATAGGGCTCCGCTCTAAACACGTGCACGCTAGCGTATGGCGGAAGTGTGCAATGGGGAGCTCAAGGCGAAACCTGCAAGCCACTCTCCAGTCCTGTGGTGCCATGTACAGCCGGTCGGTGATGGACCTGGGATGTGCCAATAGCCAATCCCCGCTGTGCTCCCCCTGCACCGCCGTGAGTCACTGCAACTGTGGGAGTGCCTCCTCTCCCCCCAACTCCGCTGCCATCACGGATCGGAGCTCTCCAAGTTGCCACTCATACACGGCGTCAGACAAGTCCTCGAAGAGGCACTTGGGGCTCCCTTGCTCACACTGTGCCAGGTGTGGGACCTTTGCTTTTACTGCATCTGGGAATCCTTGTAGCGCCTTTTCTCGTAGCTCTGCAAACGTCCCCCTCGTCCATGGTCTCTGTCCTCCTCCCTCGCCCTCACCGTTATCCTCGGGACCTCGTGGATGGAGGGGACGTTTCAGCGTGTGCCAAGACTCCAGGCGGCTATATACAAGCAAGAGGGGTGCGAGGTCCCCCACACCCGTTAGGCCAAGCCCACCCAGCTGGATCGGGAGCCATGCCTGCTGTTTAGCGTGGGCCACTGCCCGCTGCTCTCTGATCCCCTACACCTCGTCCAATCCCACCAGCCGATGGATGCAGTCCCCCACCTTCTCGTCAAACCGCTGCAACCGGCTGGTCCACCACTCTGATGGGGCCGTCAGCCGCGTGAGATGCTTAAGCCTGCGAGTGGTGCACTCTCTGAAGATGCTGAATGCGGCTTGGGAATCTGGCATGTCGACGAGCATCATCAATATCTCCTCCACCTCGTGTACTGCTAATTCAAGGCACGCTTGACAGAATCCCTCTGTCCCGATCGGACTCCCCAGAATCACCATCCCCTCCGTTACTCCTGGAACCCCCGCAATGCTCCCCGGCGCCTGGCCCACCCTGGTCGGTAGGTACAGGTGGCATTTGCGAGGCTGAACCTCCATGCCCACTACAGCCAATCCTCCCTACAGCATAGTGAACGCCGCCTCCAGCTCCAGCACTGGGCCTAGCAAGTATGTGTCGTCCAAGTACGCCAGCACCCGGCCCGTCCCTCCCATCACTGCCTGTGGTGCCTCCAGTGCGTCCTGCTATGCCAAAAGCATAGAGGAAGGGGCTGATAGGATCTCCCTGTCGCACCCCCCTCTCCGACTGGAGCATGCATGGTTGGGACCCTCCCTCATAGTATAACTCTAAGGGTTGATCGTAAAAGAGGGCCAGTGTTGGGAGGAGTTGCCCGAATCCCCTCGCACGCACCGCCTCAAAGATGGCTGCTCAATCAACCACGTTATATGCGTTCTTTACGTCGATGCTCAGAAACCCCCACTCCGCCTGCTTGTCCAACTGCTCCATGATGGTCCACCGTGTCCCCCCCTGCCGACACTCTCACTGCCTACTTCAATGGCGCCAGTGCTCTCTCCATTTCTCTCCTCCCTCTACTGACCATCCATCTCCATAGCAGGCATGGAATCGCCTCTCCAACAGCAATCGGGCGTACCCCAACATCGGGCTTCGCTAGTGCGATGAGCCTGCTTGCTGCAAGAAAGCCCCGAGCTCTGGGGTGGAGCCGTCCTTGACATAGAGAGGCGAGTAGCTGTGCCAACAACCTCTTGAGCCGCTCTTCTCCCACCACGACTTGCCAAAGATGGTCCAAAGTAAGGCCTGATGGCCCTACCACTGTGCCTCTCCTGCTGTCCAGTAGAGCCCTCCGCACTCCATCCCCATCAGGGAACCCAGTAGGGGCCCGCCTCACTGCCTCTGCTAGCCATGCTGGTGTCCGCTGCTCCTTTGCCAGGTGCTTTGCTTGTAGTTGCGCTAATACCTCTTGTCCAGGCGGTGCCAAGGAGGTATTGTCCAAGGCATTGCATGCGTTTGATGTGTTCCCTCGGTGGAATTTGGTCACCGCCCTCTGTAGTTGCTATTCCCTCGCATCCTCCTCTCTGTGACGCAGACGACATGGTGGTGGTGCGCGACCTGCCGGCCGCGCATGTGCGACGGCCTCTCCCCATAACTCCTCCCACTATCCTTGGAGGAACGGGGGAGCTAGTGATCTCACCCACTCAGTATTTAAGCACCCCCGATGCTGTGGGCGCGTCCTGAGGATGAGGCTCGGCATCGCCTGGAGGAGCAGGGGTCCTGCAGCATCCATGGGGTGGGATGTACACCTCACCAAGGGGACTGCCATCGCTGTCCAAACTGGGTCAAAAACGCCTGCTAGGACTCGCGAATAGATGAAAGGAGGGAGTACCTCTGCCCCATACAGTCGGCCCCACTCCAGCCCCTCTGCCCACCGCCACAACCGCTCCTAGCGCTGGCCACCGCTCTGCTCCCCACCCGTGTCTGTCCTCGGCCGTTGGTGCTGCTCGCCTCTGCCTGTGGTGCCCAGGTGGCTGTCTCCCCTACCTCTCTCGGCACCCCATGGTGCTGCAACTGACGGTCTCGGTCCTCCCTTCCCCACGGTTGTGCCCTCCTTAGCTCCTCCTTCAGGCCCTCCTCTCCCACCTGTTGCCACTCCTCTCGCCCGAGGCTGGTCTCTGGTGGTCTCTCTCTCTAGCTGTCTAGCCACTGCTACACCTCCACCCCCAATTCCCGGTCCGACAACCTCTCGCTGTGGTCACTGTTCCATGTCCCTCTCTGCCATCAGACCCTCTCGCGACTCTCGGTCTTGCCTGTGGCCCTCCGGACCCACTCCTCCCCTCTTTCCCCTCCTCTCTGGTGGTGTCAGAGGGAATAACTCTCGGAGAAACCGTCCTGCCTCTGTGTCTGCGTCATCTTCCGCGCTCCCCTGACCCCCGGGTCCCTGGTCATAGTCACACCCCTCCCGTGGTCCCCTTGGGTACTCACCGTCTCCCTGTGGATTTCCTCCTCCACCTGCTCCGCCACCTAGCTGCTCCCCTCGCATTCAGTCTCCCGGGTACGAGGTCTCTCCCTCCAGGCTCTGCTCCCTCTCGCGGTGGGCTCGCTCACACTGGGCGCGCTGTCCTCGTACTCACCGTACCAGCCTCTTGCTGTGCCGCCTGTCACTCCTGAATCCTCCGTCGCTCGGCCTACCAACCCTCCACCCCAAGGATCTGCTCCGGGTCCGCCAGGCCTGCTCCTAGTGCCTGTCACCCTGCTATCCACTCCTGGCACTCATTGGGGTCCTCGTGTCAATCCCCCCTCCTTGTGTCCCCCTCCATACAGTGAGTTCTCTTGCGTACTTCTGTTGTCCCCTCCTGGATCCGTCGCTGAACGCCCTACAGCGCTGACCTCAAGCAGTAGCTCCAATGGCGGTAGCCCCAATGACCACTCATCGATTGCTTGCTTTTTCCCGTGAACCCGCATCCCATCCAAGGGTAATTACATGGCGGGCCCCATCGTGAAAGCATTTCTCCGCTTTCTGTCCCCTGTGTTCACGCAATGTCATCCCCATTCTTGCCCGTAGCGCTCGTTGCCTGTGCTGGCCTCTTTCCCTCCTCCGTGTGTGGTTCTTGATCCACCCCTCAGGTGTGTCTCGCAACTGCTCCGCTGGTTATCTCTTTCGGTGAGGGCCGTGATCCCTCCTCTCGCTCCGGTGCCTCTTCCCCTCCCTTCGTTGCGGCACCCATCCCTGATGTGCCCGGTGGCACTCGGTCGGACTCGTGATCACCTACCTCTTTCCGCCTCCCAGCGGCCATCGCCCCCTCCCCTGGACCCAGAGCTTCCTTGTCTTCCTCGGCCCTCCTACGTCCATGCCGTCTCCTTGCCCCCATCTTCATGCGCAATTTTTGCACCCCTCCCGGCCTGTCCTTCATCATGATCGGCCCGCCGGCCCCCTCTGTCATCCATGATCCTATGGCCAATGTTGGCACTATGTCCCCCCTTGGTGGGCGGACCCTCGCACCCTCTTCTCCTTGCCTCTCCTCTCGGGTCCCTTCTTCTTCCTCTCCTTTTTCTTCCTCTTCCTCTCCTTTCTCCTCCTCCTCTTCACCCACTGTCTCTCCCTCCTCCCCCTCCGTCTCCTCCTATCATCCTCCTCCTCCTCTTCACCTCCTGCTCCTGATCCGCTTGCTCCGGCTGCACACCCTCCGCTCCAACCGCTCCCCCCACTCCCTTGGGTGCTTTGGTCCCTAGCACTAGGGACCTTCCCGCTTGTCTCTCCCCTTGCATCCTCCTCCTCTTCTCCTCTCCCCTCGGTCGATTGCGGTGCATCTCCCACGTATCCTGTCTCCATGGGCCCTGTCATCATTTCACTGCGTGTCTGTCCAGTCCTAATCACCAACTCCTTCCCGTCTGCTCCCTCGGCCATCTCCACGTCCTCTCGTTGTGCTAGGCCCCGTTCCTCTATTTGCGCCACTCTGTTCTCCAAACCCAGACTCACGTTGTTAGTTCTCTGAGAAAGTGCCCACTGCACAGTCAGGGCCCCCGCGAGTTCCCCGAGTCCTCTGTGCTGCTGGTCGAGAACACCCGGTGCCACCTCGCACACAACCTCACATCCCCTTACGACCTCCCGTCGCGCGCGCTCGTCCACCAGCCGGTCATGCTCCCTCCCCCTTGCCTGGGCTGTGACTACCGCTTGCACCTTGCGCGTAGCTTCATATAACCCTTGTACACATGATTCTGACACTTCCCGTGCCACCTGGACCCGTTGCAGTTCCTGTTGGAGGGCATCCGTCTGCCCCTGGAGGATGGTGAAATGGCAGCCTATGACCTCGTCTTAGAGAAGGAACAATCCTTGGATCCTGTCTCGGGTATCCTCTTGCATCGCCCCGCATGCCACAACCACCTCCTCCCATAACTTCCGGAGGTACCTGCCACGTGAACTGAGCGGTGGTACAAAGAACCAAGTTTCCAAATCAGTGTGGGCCCATAACCCTTTGTCACTCCGCACTTGGCCACGGTCTAGAGTAAACGGCGCTGACAGGCAAACCGCCGACCGCCCTTGGTATTTCAACCAAGGTAGAGATCACCCACGGAGTGGTGATTCCACACTCAAAGGTTCACTTAGCTTGTCCCAACCATGGCCGGAGAGTGTTCCAAACTCTCACCCAACTGGCAATGCTACACACCAAAGTGTGCAATTGCACTTCTTCTTTACCCTCTTTCTTGGTGGCCAACAAGGGATTAGTTTTCTCCCAAGTCTCAAGAGTAAGAGATGATGTATATAATCACATGCAAATGACACGCCTCACATAGTCTCTGGTTTAGTGCTCCCAGTGGCTCCTTGGAGGGGCCTCCCCCAAGGCCACCCTAGACAATGTCATCAGCTTTGATGACATGGCACCCTCTGTGACCGCCAAGTGGCGCTTGATCCACCTTGGACCTTACAGGCTTCTAGGAAGCTTCCTTGGCCCTTTTTAGTCACAAAGAAAATTTGGTCCTGGCGGGATTTGACCCCGGACCTCTCGCTTACAAGACGGCACCTTCACCCACTAGGCTGTAGGAAGTTGTCCTAAGGAGCATGCACCAGGTGCACTACCAAGAGTAGACCAAGGGGACTTAATCCACAAGGATGAGCAGTGCATGCCTTGTCTCTCTCAGCCTCTCTTGCATGTCGTTGGGGGACTTGCGCTACAAGAGCAGTGCATACCCAGTCTAAATCTTCCGCTAATAGGACCAGGGACATACACAGAACATAACACAGGGAACCCCTAGGATCCTGCCCTCATGGTTATCACCACCGATGGACAAAAACCCCTCCAACCATCCACAACCCCACCGCTGGAAGACACTACAATCAGGTTCAGGGGGTTTTAACAACCGGAACCACAACTACGGCCAGCCCGCAGCAAATGCAATGCAACTATGAAAGGGCCGCGGAGCTGGAAAAAGATACAAGCAGAGATCCGAGGAGCGCAGCAAGAGTGGGCCAGACGAACGGCGGTCAACGAGGCGCGATAGCAGGCATCAGTGAAAACTGCATACAAGAGGCGAGGGCCACGGCAAGATAATGGAGAGGGAGCAGAGGACTCCATGATGAACATGGAGGCAAACCGACAAGAGATAACACAGGGTAGTCAATGCAAGGAGGGTGGAGGGGAGGAGGGCACAACAAGGAGAGAATCATAGGAGAGACAGGGGGAATACAGATCAACGGGGAACTAGCTGAGACTGAGGAGCGTCAGGACCACGTCATGGAGGATGGCACCAGGGATGGACGGCAGCCCGTTGGGAGCGGAGAGGGAAAGGGAGAAAGAGAGCAAGCAAACGGGAAGAAAGAGACAAGGACAAAGGTTGGGAGGAAGGATGTTGAGCCTATCGAGAGGGGCCCAGAGGAGTCAGACCAGGACCAGTGGAAGGCTACAAGGGCTGACGTGGACAAAGGGGAGTAGAAGGAAGGAGCCCGAAAAACCAAGCCCTACAGGAAGGCCGCCGTGACTAACAAGGGGTGGATGGAGATGATGTAAATCCTCTAGGAGGAGGTGGTCTCATTATGCGGGGCGATGCAAGAGGACACCAGAGACAAGATCCAAGGGTTGTTCCTCTGCTACGACGAGGTCATAGGAAACCACTTCACTACCCTCAAGGGTCAGACAGAACCCTTCGCCAGATGCTGCAGCGCGTCCACATACTGTAGGCAGTGTCAAAATTGCTTGTTCAAGAATTGTACAAGGCTACACATAAGGTGCAGGTGGTAATCGCAGCCCAAGCAAGGGGGAGAAAGTGCGACCGGTAGGACGATGAGCAAGCGCGGAAGGACGTTGCGAGGGATGTGAGACCTTGTGGGGAGCGACGCTAGGTGTCCTCGATCAGCAGTTGAGAGGACTTGGGGAACTTGCGGAGGCACAGACAGTGTAGTGGACACTCACAAAGAGGAGTAGCCGCATGAGTAAAGGCTTGGAGGACAGAGTGGTGTGAGTGGAGGGACAAGGCATAGCATAGCAAGATGACGTGGACATGACCCAGGGGGTCAACAAGATAAAGCTCGCAACGACGATGGGAGAGTCCGATAGGGCACAGAGGCAAGGACCCACGGGGGCAGGAGAAGGGGGAGATGCACCGCAGTCCACCAAGGGGAGCAAGATTGGGAAAGGGGAGAAGGCAAGAGAGGATTCAAGAAAGGAAGGCCTCGGTACAGAAGACCATGGGTGTGAGGGGATGGAAGAGAGCGGAGGGAGTGGGCGGAGCAAGTGGATCAGGTGCAGGGGCGATGATGAGGATGAGGACGATGGGGAGATAAGGGAGGAGATTTGGGGAGAGATCCAGGGTGATGAAGAAGAGGGAGAGAAAGAGAAGAGACCCAACAAGAGATACAAGGAGAAACGATCAATAGGCTTCACCTGCCAAGGGCAGACACAGATGGGAGATACATTCAGGGACAGGATCTGTAACCGGAACACAAGGGAGGGAGGGAGGCCCACAAAAAAAAGAAGAAAGTTTCAAGCAAATTCAAGGACTTCACAGAGTGAGCAGAGGGCAGAGCGACGCCCCCACAATGGGGCCCGCCATGGTAGTGTCCATACATGGGATGCGGGTTCATCGACAAGAGTAAGCGTTTGATGAATGGACACTCGGGCTACCAAGTAGAGGCTAGTGCTTTACATTGGTGCTCCAAGGAGTTAAGCGACCATCCAAAGAATGGGAGACAAGAGAGACAGAGGGAACTACCATGCGGGGAGGGGGGACACGAGGAGTGGAGACTGGAGCGATGACGCTTGAGAGCGCCACGAGTGGTTGGCATGGTGGCGGAGACTTGGAGCAGGGCTGGCGGACCCAGAGCAGATACTTGGGGTGGAGGCATGGTAGGCTGAGTGGCAAAGGATCAAGGTTCGACGGGTAGCTCAGTGAGAGGCACGACAGATACGGCAGGTGTGAGGATAATATGCCCAACGAGAGCATGCCCATCGCGAGAGGGCGCGGAGCCAGGAGGGCGAGTCGTCCCCATAGGGGGACCGGGTAGGGGATGAGCAGCCAAGTGGTCAACAGAAGGGAGAAGAACGGACACGGGAAAACATTGAGTCACAGTTGGGGCCACAAGAGGGACGAGGCCCTGATTGGGACTTGAGGCCATGGGGGGGAAAGGGGGTGATCATGGACACAGAGGCAGAACGGTTCCTTCGAGAGTTGTTCCCCCTTACACCACCAGAGAGGAGGGGAGAAGGAGGAGCATATCTGGAGAACCGTAGAGGGGATCGAGAGCCAAGGTGGGATCGCATGGCAGACACGGGTAGTGAACACCGACGACAGCGCGAGATTGTGGGACCGGGGATCGGTAGGGGAGGCGTAGAATTAACAGGACAACAGGTCAGAGAGACCACCAGAAACCAGGCCCAAAAGAGAGGGGTGATGACATCCCCGACAAGAGGGAGTGGAGTGGGCATAGGATGGCACCACTAGAGGGAGAGGAGGATTGAGATACACAGATGTAGCGTGAAGGGATGTCCAGAGAGGAGGGACAGGCGGTCGACAGGGGGGCATAGACACGGGCAAGCAGCAACAGCAAGCGGCAGAGGATACAAGGGAGGAGGGGAGCATCGGCCTTTGCTGGGAGCCGTTCTGGCGGTAGACAGAGGGGCTAGAGTGGGGCCGAATGTATGGGGCATAGATGCTCCCCCCTTTTCTACTCACGGAACCCAGTAGGTGCATTGGATTCCATTCAAGCATCGGTAGCAGTGCCCTGGTGAGGTGCACATCCCATCCCATGGATGTTACAGGGCCTGTACTACTCCAGAAAATGCCGAGCCTCATCCTCAGGATGCGTCCACAGCATCGGCGTGGATCACATGCCAACTGGATGAGACTCATGGCTGCCCGGTTCCTCTAGGGGGAGTGGGAGGAGTTATGAAGAGAGGTCGTCGCACATTCTTTCTTGCCAGGTCGCCCACAACCACCACGTCTCCTATGCCACAAAGAGGAGGAGGCGAGGGAGTAGCAACTTCAGTTGGTGGTGACCAAGTTTCGCGAGGGAGCAGTAACTTCAGCTGGTGGTGACCAAGTTTCACTGAGGGTATATGTCCAAGGCATGTGGTGCCTTGGAAACTACCTCATTCGCACCAGCCGCACTGGAGGTATTTGCGCAACTGAAGGCAAAGCACTTGGCAAAGGAGCAGCCAACACCAACTTGGCAAGCAGAGGCAGCCAGGCAAGCCCCTTCTGGGTTCTCAAATACAGAAGGTGTGCGGAGGTCCCTCCTGGACAGTAGCAGAGGCTTGGTGGCAGGCCTGTTAGGTCTAATGTTGAACCAATAGGCAAATCATGGTGGGAGACAAGGGGTTCACGAGGCTGTTGGCGCAGCCACGCAAATCTCTATGCCAAAGACGGCTCCACCCCAGAGCTTGAGGCTACCTTACAATGAGCAGACTTATCGCGCTAGCAAAGCCTGCTAGAGGTGTTCATCTCATTGCAACGGGAGAGGTGATTTCACGCCTCTTATGGAGATGGATGGCGAGTACGGGGAGGAGCAAGATGGAGAGGGCGTTGGCACCGCTACACCAGGCCATGGGAGTGTTGGTGGGGAGGGACATGGTAGTCCACACCATCATGATGCAGTTGGACCAGCATGCAGAGTGGAGGTTGCTGAGCATCAACATGAAGAACAAATCCAACTCGGTTGAGCGAGCAACCATCTTCGAGGCGGTGCAGGCGAGGGAATTCGAGTGACTACTTCCAGAACTGGCCCTCTTCTAGAACTAGCCTTCAAACCTATACTACCAGCGAGGGTTCCAGCCATGCGTGCTCCAGTCTGAGAGGGGGTGCAACGAAGAGATCCTATCAGCCTGTTCCTCTATGCGTTGTTGCACCAGAACGCACTGAATGCAGCAGAAGCAGAAATGGGAAGGACGGGTCGGGTGCTGGCGTACTTGGATGACACATACCTGCTGGGCCCAGTGCATGAGCTAGAGGCGATGTTCACATCGCTGCAGAGGGGATTGGCTACGGTGGGGATGGAGATCCAGTGTCGCAAATGCCAGTTTTACTTACCGGCAGGGCTGGACTGGGCGCCAGGGGGCATTGCGGGGATCCCACGAGCGATGGAGGGGCTGGGGAGTCCGATCGGGACAAAGGAGCTCTGTCGAGTGCATCAGACCGTAGCAGTTCACTAGGTGGAGGAGATACTGGAGACACGCATCCACATGCCAGACGCCTAGGATGTGTTTAGCACCTTGAGGGAGTGCTCCACTCGCAGGCTTCAACATCTCACGCGGCTGACGTCCCATCAGAATTGTGGACGAGCCAGTTAGAGCACTTTGACGAGAAGGTGGGGATTACATCCATTGGCTGTTGGGACTGGACGAGGTGCAAGGGATCAGAGAGTGGTGGGCACTGCCCCTCAGCAGCGGGCGCGGCTCCCGATCCTGCTCAATGGGCTTGGCTCCACGGGTGTGGGGGACCTCACCCCCCTCTCGTTTGTATGTAGCCGCTTGTAGTCCTGGCAAGCGGTGAGACATCTCCTCCATCCAGGAGGCCACGAGGAGAGCGGAGAGGGTGAGGTAGGAGGACAAAGACCATGGACAAGGGGAATATTACACAGCTACGAAAGAGGGCGTTGTAGGGGTTCCCAGATGTAGTAAAAGCAAAGGATCCATAGCTGGCACAGTGCAAGCAGAGAATGCCCAAGTGCCTCTTCTAGGACTTCTTTGACGCAGTTCACAAGTGGCAGCCTCGGGAGCTCCGATCAAGGATGGCAGCAAAGTTGGGAGGGAAGAAGGAACTCCCTCAATTACAGTGACTCACGGCGGTGCAGGGGGAGCACATCGGGGACTGGTTATTGTCACATCCCAGGTCCGTTGCTGACCGGAAATGGCAGTACATGGCACTGGAGGATTAGAGATTGGCGTACAAGTTTCACCATGGGACCCCGATTACACACCTACGCCATATGCTGGCATGCATGTGTGGAGAGAGGACCCTTACACACCCATGCGCACCACACCATGCCCTCCGATGTGTCCAGGGAGGGGGTACAAAAGCGGTCCATGATATAGTGATGAGAGAGTTGGCAGCAGTGGTACGCGAGAGTAGGTTTGGCGAGGTGATGGTCGAGCACGCAAGCTTGTTTCAAGAGGGGCGCAGGGGTATCACATGCTTTGATCCGGCTACAGGTCACACACTCGTGATGGATGTGGTCATTGCCAAACCGCACCGGCCGAGTCTAAGGAGGAGGTCGGTGAAGCGCCTGGGAGTGGCACTAGAGGATGCGGTGAGGACAAATGAGAGGAAATCTGGAGAGTGGCGATGCGAGACAGAGCGCGATCACATGGATTTCTTCTTCCCTACAATGGAAAACTTGGGGGCCTTCATGCAAGGACTTGGCAAGGTATTGCAGATGTCATCGGAGGCCACCAAGCGGAGGTTGGCTGGACAAGGAGGTACTGCAAAAGTGTCGGTTCTATTGCGCGCCCTCCTCAACAAGCGCATTACAATGGCCCTTCAATGAACACAGGCGCAGCAGTTGCAACAACAGGTTGCAGAGAGTGCGGAAGACACTTCTCGCAACCAGGACATTGCTAGGGCGTGGAGTGCTGTACAGGGGAGATGAGGGTTTAGTTGTGGGTGATCTGTGCTTTGTCGATTAGGGATAGATAGATAGGATGAGCTTTGCTTCATCACGTGTGCGAGTTCAGAGCTATGTTCAAGATGGTCCAGTCTATACTTCTCTTTGAAGTGGCTTTTGTGTTCTTTGCTCATTCCACTGTTGTGGAGAACTCAGAACTTGCATGTGCCATGTAAACTCACAGTTCATTGAATGAGATTGATGTATCTATCTATCTATCTATCTATCTATCTATCTATCTATCTACCTA
>SZWC01001157.1:261486-275992 GCA_023375785.1 Penium margaritaceum
AAAGAGAGAGAGAGAGAGAGAGAGAGAGAGAGAGAGAGAGAGAGAGACGGATTGAGGGGTGTATATGGAAGCAAAGGAAGAAAGAGAGAAAAGGATAACGTTTGTGGGCTTTACCAACAGATAACCGAAAATTGAATCTACAACATGGAATAAACATGTCCAATTTGTTTACGTTTTGGGTTATGATAGTCAAAAGGATATATTACATACAAAATTGTAATGTAATATTGAATAAAAAAACATCTATCAGGGTTTTGTAAGATTTTATGCATTATGTTGCATTGTTTTTTTAAGATCAAAATACCAACATTTCTATTTAAACCTTTGTTCAAAACTACATCACATGAAATGGCCTTCAAACACATTCAACAAAATATCCATGGAATCAGATAATTTGATAAATGTTCTCATGTACATGGATGTACAACATCGTCTTCTTGCACTAGGTATTTGGCTCAATACATGTTCAAATTGCATAATCACAGGGAACACAATGGTTATGATCGTTCATGTAAGGGCCCACAAAAACAATGGAAGGTTGTCATGTATTCATTTAATTGAAAAAAATCATATGTACCTCAATCTATTCAGATACATTTAAATTCTACCTAGATATGTCCCATGGTTCATTTTAAGGAAACGTTTGGAGCTTCAACTATGATTGAACTTCATTAAAGGAAGATGACCAAGCTTGTTAAACATGAGAGTCAACACTTACCTTAATCTTCATGAATTTGTATGTATAAGTCGGAGAAGTCCATAAAACGTATTCCACAGAGGTCTTTTGAAGTTACATCTTTAGCACGTATGGAATATTATGAATTTGTTTTGTATAAATAACAAATGAATTTTAATCACCTCAAAATTTACTGCATTAATAGGTCTAAGTGTACAAATGTTATGGTTTTTTTAAGACAATTCTAATTTAATCCCATTTCAATACTAATGAGCTGTAATGATTGAACGGGATTGCTAGAGAAGCCATCAAGGGTTTCATCATGATTGAAGACACCAAAAAGATGAGGTTCTTACTATGTAGGCTAGAAAGGCTCTGAATAGTTCTTGAAATTCAAGAACATATGTTAACCTTTTCAGCAATAAAGCTTATGTTTATTAAAGTGGAAACAAAATTAAAAGTGAGATTTTTTTCTTCTCCATGATAAAGCTCTTACAACAAATTTTGGATTTTTATCTTCATATTAAACATCTTGCTGTAGATGGGTGCTTTTCATGTGATATAGAGTATTTTCTACCACTCATAACTATTGTAAATGAATTGCGTTCTCTTGAAAACTGCCATTGTTGAAACCTTGATTCATGTGGACAAAGTTATTAAGGGTTTAGCTCATGCAAGCTCTTAAATTTTTTCATGATCTTGAGGCTCGTGGTGTCGTTCAAGCCCTGAATTCTAACTATTCCAAATTCTGGTGTTCTCTTGATGCCCTTAGATGATGTAACAAAGAGGTGCTGAAGGCGGTAAAAGTAACCCTTGGATGAGCTTTAGTCAGTAGAGAAAAACAAAGACCAGCTAGGAAGATGTTACATTGTCTTGATACTCAAACAATAATGTCAAAAGATTGGAGTTGCTCTTGAAATAGCCATTTCAAACTGTGCCATATTTGAAATAAAATTGGCAAGTGCAACAAATTTTGAGCAAAATGTCTACAAACAATTCATGACACGATACACACAGCATAGCTTATGATGTAGAACAAGCTTACATAGACAATTCTGCTTGTTGGTTTGCAAGTTAGACTCCTCCGACCGCAAGCAAATATGATTCAAGCGAGGGCTAGTCATGAGAAAGTGATTTTTCTGATGATGATTGATCCAAAATAATGTTAAGGATGGGGAATTGTGAGCTTGGAGTTTCTTTCAGATTTGTTTTTGTATGTTAGAAACAACAATTATCCTTTTAGAATGCTACTTTTAGTTTCTCTTAACAATCCAACATCATTTTTAACATCTAAACCACCAAGGCCTACACTTGCAAATGGCTAAGATTGGGGGGTTTGAACTTTCATCATTTTGGTTTCTTGTGTCTTTCCACAAACAACAAGTAGTGTCGTTGAACATTGTTTGTCACTTAGCAGTGTAAGCAAAGCTTGCATGAATGGTGCTACATAAAATTTGCTATTCCTTGGATTTTATAAATTCATGCATATGTATTGGTGATTGAAGAGAAGTTAGTATCTTCTCTAGGAAAGATATGATTGATTCATTGTAGATTCTTTCAATAGAGTTGTAATCAAAGAAAGTATAACCAAAATGATTTTTGGCAAAGGATCCTCGTTTTGATACCTTCCTAAAAGGTAGATATGAAAAATATGTCCGTGTTACTTCATATAATGCTATGAGAGTGTATGCCCATGGTGGCAATGGTAACAAGGTTACAACAACTCATTTTATAGCCATCAAAATATGTTGGTCCTTGCATGTTAAACATGTACTTAGCTAGTTCGTAGTTTGCACAGGCACAAGTAATTGTTTTTTGTCCTAGAACGGCCCAAACCACTCATGACAACAATGCACCAAGCACTTGCCATTGGAATAGTTTCCAAAGGGGCTCAAGTCACTTCAACAAGTGATAGTACTGCATATGTCAGTTCCCGCAAACCCACAAGAGGATTACATAACCACTTGTTAACTCACATGATAAATGGTCATTTATTTGCTATATTACACGTATACAATACACTTTTTGGTAGATTGTAGTGAAGAAAAAACTAAAAGGAATGTTGAATTGATCTAAGATTCTCTTGATTAGGCTAATGAAGCTCTTGCCCTCATGGTGGATGCCAACATAATGCACAATACTCATAGACATGGTAATGTAGCCTCTAACAAATTGTGTTATTTCCTATCAATCATCTATTACATTCTTAGTTGTGCGTTCCCATGATTTCATTTGCTTGAAGTAGCACCAATAGGTGGAAGGTAGGTAGGGAGTTTTCTTTTGCCAAAAATGGCCTTCTTCCATTTTTAGATTGAGGCTTCACGAGTGAATAAGTAGGCATAACGGATATTTGGCTAAAACGTCTTCTTGATTTTTTCATAAGGTCTTCGGTTATGTGTGAAGAACCCCCAATTGTTAACCTCGATGTAGTTTATGGTGACTTCAACATTTCTTGGTGGTGCGCTTGATTTCCTTGGTCACTATGAAAATGATCAATTTGAGGGGTGGAATTTCATACATTGGATAAATTCCTCAAAAGAAGTTACAACCAAGAATAATGTTAAAAGATTCATCCACAGGTTTTTGGCCCTTTTCACATAAGAAGTTTGACAAAGAAGGTTTGCAAAAAGCATGTGGCTGGATCTGATGACTGATGCAAGATACTTCAACAGTTACAATAGAAGACAAGGAACATGAGCCTCTTGGTGGAATGGTGGACGTTCTAAGCTTGATGGTATGAATATTTTTGCATGAGAATAACACTGAAAGGGTTAGTGTTAATAGGTTTATGAAACCACAAAAGTTCTAAATTGCTCTTGTCACACCATGGACCTTGATGGTGTATCCCCTTGAGCAATTCTCATAAAACAATTATTGCCAAGAATGTAAAATGTTGAGATGGTTTTCATGTATCAATTTAGGTTTAAATGTATGTCTTTAAAATTTGTTTTCACAATTAATGAAGGCTCATTAAGTTTCTGATCTTGTTTTCTTAAAAATGGATTCAAACATGCTTTATAACACATGGAGGTCTATGTCTTATATTTTGCAAAATACATGGGCCTGTTTTTTGGTGATACAGAACTCAGACATGACATTGTTACATTTGTGTGTTTAATCCTATCACATATTTTGTTTTGAAACATAAGGAAAGGGAGCGGGGACCATAATAAAGGATAAAGGTCAATGATTTATTAAATTTGCATTTTGTTTTGAAGGCATTGGTTTAAATCAATTTTTTACACTCCATGTTGTTAAAAACAAATTCATTTATGCAGTAAAGGTTTTCCTTCCGTAGGTGTAGGAGGTTTTGTGGGAAAAATGTCATGGGAAACGTGGATTATCACATAACAAATGGTAGACTTATTTGAAAAAACATGCATTGTCTTTTTGACTTCTCTTCATTTTATCAAAGGAGCACTTGAGCGTAAATGATACTTACAAATGAAATTCAAGGCAATGGTTGATTTGGAATAGTTTCTGTATATGTTTATGTACCATAGATAATGTGATGACAAAGTGGAGCTAAAGTAGGTGATCGTTTAGCATCGAAAGATATCTACTTTCTACACTAAACAGATCACATTATTCATTTTGTAAGTGAACCCCTTTTTCTTTTCTCCACCTCAACATTAATCATGATCACTCTTCTCAGGTATATGGGTAAGAGAAATGTTAGAAGTTTCATATGAAAAAGTAAACCATAATTGAGATCATAAAAGAAGTATGGTTGAAATATTTGCCTCCTTTTGCTTGTTTTCATTCATTGCAACAAAGCATCTATTCAAGAATTGATAAACAAGACATGGAGCCTTGTGAAAAACACTTTTTTAAGTTTATTGACACCAAAACATGTACAATTACTTGAATGATCTTGAAATTGGCGTATCTTAAACACAATTATGTTGTTTTTTGATAAAATACAATGTAACTTTTTCTTAGACGTTTTGTTTTGACCTTTATCATTTTTCGTATTCAAGACCATTGTATGGGAATTCAGGAATTCAATAAGTCTTTTACTTTGCTGATAAATTTCTCTTGAAATGTACGAAACTACCCCTTTTGTGGAGATAACCATGTAAAAGTGATTATGAGAAGGTGTAGATGAACGTGTGGATATGACCATGTGGAGATAAACATGTAAAGGTGGAGATGATCATGTGGATATGAACATGTGGAGATGAACATGTTAAGGTGGAGATGAACATATTAAAATGAACATGTGGAGATGAACATGTGAATGCTTTTACTTTGCGAGTAACATTCTGCTGAACTGTAAGGCCTTTTACTTTGTTATTAGAATGTAGCAAACTACCCCTTATTTGGAGATGATCATGTGAAGGTGAACATGTGAAGGTCGAGATAAACATGTGGAGATGAACATGTGGAGGTGGAGAGGAACATGTGAAGGTGGATATGAACATGTGGAGATATACATGTGCATATGAACATGTGAAGGTGGAGATGAACATGTGGAGACGAACATGTGAAAGCTTTTACTTTCTAGTAACGTGTTAGAGACATTTAAGGCTTTTACTTTGCTAGTAAAATGTACGAAGGTACCTCTTGAGTGGAGATGAACATGCGAAGGTCGAAAATACCTCACTTACTCATCAATAAATAAAAAAGGGCATTATATAGTTGAAATACCCCTTGAATAATGGCTTAGTGCTACGAACCTCACAAAATCTTCTACAGGTACCCTCTTGTTCAATGGTAGATGCTAGATTTTTTGTAATGCTTTGGCTGTAAAGAAGATGATTTCTAAGAAATGTTTGAATATTTATCCATAAACGATTACTCGTGCGGATAATCCCCGTAAATGTTCCTTAACCCATTTTTTTCTGGCTACCCATTTTTAAAGATTTGTGATGAGCTTATAGTTTTAGGAAGAATAATTCAAGAAGCATAATTTCGTTGAACTAATAACTTAAGAATGATTATTTATGGCTACAATCTGATTCCTTTGAAAATTAGCTTTACAGACGGAAATTCAATTACCTAAATATTCATGAAATGTTTTTCTAAATGAAATTTGTATTCAAATTGATCTTTTGAAAAGTGCATTTCTCTCTATACTTGAAATTCAGTTGTTTCAGGGGCATGGTAATAACCATCTCTTTATATGCTGTACCACTTATTAATTGAAGATAAACACCACTAAGTCATCACATGAATCATTTTTGGACATTTTTGAATAGGTTATGTGACCTTACCACACCTTACGGCTGAATGAAACTTTTTACACAAACAACAAAAAATTACTCTCTAAAAATCTTTTTCTTATGATGTCCTTTAATAATACTACTGTTTCAAAAAAAATTAACATTTAATTTTCAAAACCGATGATTATTGAAGTCAGATAACATCATGAAGGTTGCAAAATATTTTAAGGTTTCATAAGGCATTATTTCTCTCGAAATTCATGATATAATTGCAAAAAGGGAACCACTATTTTGATAATAAAAATTGATATTTTAATGCCTCTGTTAATTCATTGGAAATGAATGTAATCATGCCTTTTTCTTCTATGGTGAATGAAATTTGTTTCATAGAAGCTAGTAACTAAGTGTTCCATGGACATGCCAAAAATCTCATAATCTCTTGAAAGCATGTTATGTTAGTTGAATGAATTTGAATGTAATGATTAAAAATGTATTGCTTCAGTTCAAAAAAATGAAATGTATGGATATTACGTATTTTGAAATTACAATTTCAATTGCAACATCTAATGATTGTAAAGTAAATCTGAGGCAAGGAATAGAATACAATAGATGTCATATAGTGAAGCAAATTGTTTTTTTAAGTGGAATTAAGAACTTGTGTGCTTTCTCTTTTGCTTTTTTCATGTTATTGAGGGAACGCATAACATTTTTTTTACTTGAAATGACATCATTGATAACTTTGTTGTGAAGTTACATGTCGATGTAACCTTTTGAAGATATCAAGGTACTAGCTGTCTTAAGGTAATTCTAGAGAAGCACCTCGATTTTGGAAGATTTAAATTGAAAAATAAATCATGAAGAGAATTTGTTATCACTTTTTTAGTTTTCATTGTGAAAATCACACGAGGTATTGTATTTCGACCTCGTGTTTTTTAATTTATTTTAGTACCTCAAACATAAATGTCTATATATTCATTTTACAAAATATTAGAAAACTGAAACTCATAGTTCTTATTGTTGTTGAGAACATTGTGCTACTTATCTTAACCTTTTTTTCATCAATGAACATTGTTTCTATTCTTTTTTTAAATAGTTCAAGTATTTAACCTTGTAGTAGCACACACGTTTTTGACAATGACAGTGCAAAAAAAGATATCAGACCAACTTACTAATAAATAATTAAAATATAGACAAATCTTACCCATGTTATAAGGTGTGAAAACATCAGTTATAAAAAACCCAAAAATCAAAACATATAAAGTAAACCATTAGATAGAATGAGATAGCTAAGTACAACCCACCTTTCTGGGAATGATTATGCTTGAACTAAAACAAAGAACACGGACACACAAAGGAAAACAACCATCAACATAAGGTAAAGCAAAATTTATTAGACAACATCTTATGAGAATAACGATATTCACAAGTATTCCACATAAAGGATAGTGTAAAACTTTACAAATCAAATTCATGGAAAAACAAGTTGCATAGCATGAAAGGTGACCAAAAACGAATAATCTTAGAGAAAACTTACTGGAGGATCATCATGGCATCATTATAAGGAAAGGATACGTCATTCACATGGCCAGGCTATCTATATATGCAAACCTTCTTTCACATTTAAACATTCACAAAAACATTCCTTTGCACCAAAAGGTGAACTTGTAATTTTTTAGAAGCGTAGAAGGTGGATGGGTGAAACTTGACTGGAATGTGGAAGGGCAAGGCGTGGACGGAGGAAACCTTAATATTTGAAAGAATTTGTAGATTACATGGAATAGAAAATGAAGAGTTCCTTGAACGAGCTGCAAGGATGTAGGCACAAGTACATACTTGTGGACCCGCAGGGCGCTCTTCCTGGATTCAATGAGACTGACTGGAGTAAAGTACTTTGAGGGGTACTAGCTTGCACCGAATAAGGCACAAGCCTTTATATTAGCTGCGTCTTTAAGCACAAGCTTGTACTGTGAGAGGTTGAAGCTTGCACAAGCACACTCTTGAGAAGTTTCTTGGACACAGCTTGACGGGGAACCGAGAATTTCTCAAGGAGTGTCACAGCATAATGGACTCAATGCACTGAGCCCCTTGAGTAGTTCTTGGAGGGCCTCCTTGGAGGCTTTGGCCTTGGAGGTTGTAGGTAGTTGCATAATCACCTCAGTGGTTTCATTATCACCTAGGGCACCTAAAGAATCACATGGAAGATGAAGGATCATCGGAAGGTCAAGGGGCACTAGCAGCCAAAGAGCCACTAAAGGTTGAAGATGGAATGGTAGGTGCAAGGTCACTAAGAGGTTGTAAGAGGTTACAAACCAACCATCCTTGAACTGGAAGCTGAAGGGTCATAGCCCCAAGGAGCCTCCAAGGGCAGCTTTAAATCTTGTTGAGACAAGGATTTGAGGTTCACTTCCCTCAATTTAAGGAGGTGGATGTTCTGGCCCTCAAATGGATCTGAAATGCAACAGTAGATTCATTATAGCCAATCTTGGCCATCAAGACAAGGTAAATCTCAACAGTAATAAGATGCGTATGTTGAAAAGGATACAAAGCTTGTGATTGATTAAATGTTGCAAAAACGTACAAGGGATTGCATGAAGTTGGATGCCTACAATAGTTAGAAAAAAGTCGAGGAGCCATGTTATTACGTCTCAACCATGAGATTGTTAGAAATCTACGATTGTGTTATGTTTTTTAAGAGGAGAAAACATTATTGTGGCCTTCTTGTTGTTTTCTCTATGAAGGTACCGTATAGCATCTGTCACATCTGTTTTCAGAATGTTTAGGTCACACCCTAGCTTTTCTTTGCACACCTTTTGAAGAATACTCTTATCATTTTTATGGAAATGGCAAGCATGCAGAAAATATTTCTGATCTGAAACTCTTTGCCCTTACCTGTACAGTCTCGAGGTATCAGGTGACATAATGAAGAGTTCTTTGTCTGTTGGCCGTGGTGGATCTTGCTTTGTGGTTTCATGTGTAACAAGAAGCTATCACTAGGTTGATGATGGTACAATTTCCTGCCTTCGAGGAACTTAGTAATGAGGTTGAACACATGTTATCATGAACTGGATTTGCAAATCTCATCTACAGGAGGTTGTTCTGATATCACGAACGCACCTGACCATGACTGGTTTCAATGGATTGTTTCAATGCCATCCTCTGAACATGGCCCTTAAAGCCATCCGTCGCCTTATCAAATCGGCAGGTCCCCACGACGACTTAGGGAAGGGCGACATCGTGAAACCTTCTTTGCGAGGCTGTGGTCCTCCTCTCATGCGAGGCTGTGTTCTCCGACGTGGACAAGAGTTGTGAGCTTCTGGTGCTCGGTGTTCTCAAAATCGACGAGAGGAAAACCTCATGCAGCAGCTAATCGATATCTGTGTAGGTAAGTGTGTACAACCCTCGCAACGGGCGTTTCTTGTCTATCCCCTTTCTGACTCGCAACAGTCCCCTGCGAGTTTTACCACTACCGAATCGGCGTCGCAAAGTACATGGCTTACCTCAGGCAACAGATTGACCGGAGATGAAAGAGAGTTCGGGGAAGAAAGAATATCTCCAGAAATTAGGATGCGTTCCAAGCATCAACTTGAAAGCAGAGCTGGCAATCACCAATCCCAGGTAACTTCATCATAGGCCAGCAGCAGGGTCATTTGTTTTTTAACGTACTCAACGTCCTCAAGACAAACCAACCGAACCCCTGGAAACAGATGACGCATTGTGAGCCTGTTGGACAAGTCAGACCTTCCTCGAGGCTTTCAGTTTGCATCACGTTGCAGCTGCCACTTGTCAACCCCCGATGGACCATCCGCACGGATTGACCCTTGACTGGAGGCGGCGTGATTTTGTGATGCCAACGACCTCGAGGTGAAATCGTCTTCACCTCACGTCGTGGCCCTCCGGCAGGGATTCATTTTCAGGGTCGAGATATTTTTAAACACGACGACAACAGTTGCCTCCTACTGAACCACTGGTGCTGCCGCCTCTCCTTCTGCCACGCCTGTTACAAACTTCCGAGATGCTGCTGTGGCCTCTAGCTATCGAGACTCCCGTGGATGGAACTGCTGAGACTGTTTTGGCTGGAGCTGCTGAGAATGATGTAGCTGTCGCCTCATGGCTGACCGCGGGATGGAAAGGGTGCTGTGCTAGTGTTTCAGCTTGCCAGCCACGATGGCTCCCCATCGTCCCATTGCAGTGCCAGAGCTGATGGTGACAGTCCCTCGGCAGCCCGTCCTTGTGGAACGGACACTCCATGTAGCTGCTTTTCTGGCTCCCAGCCCGCTCTCCACCACCCAGAAGGTACCTGGCTGGGTTGACCACCAGAGGTAGACTGCACACGGAGTGGGAATTGCTGCTCCAACTTGTGCTGTACCAAACAGTCTCCTGGGTGGTGGATCCACCACATGAATGAGGGATAGTTGAGAATGTGAATGGTCGTTGTTGAGGCAAAGGAGGATACAACACAGCCGCTATGCCTACCCCTCATCCTTGGGGAGAAGGTTGACTGGAAAAACAGCTGAGCTGGTGGACGGGCTGCGGTCCAGACGATGAGAACATATGGCTGAGTTGAAGGAGAAGAGGAAGCAAGATTTCGAAGCATGCTTCGAAAAGTGCGGAGTACAGTAGTATGGCCACTGTTTGCTGAGATCTGAGCAAGAGACTGGACGCAGCACCAAGGGACAGGCACGATGGGTAGCCAAATGCCAGCGTGGACATGGCAGGCACAGACAGGCATGGTGAGCGTCTTAGGTTAGGGCATGGGCACAGTGCCGACGTATGGGCAAGATGGAGCGTGAGTAACAGAATGCTACATAGGAGTGTCGGACACCTGAATTTGACCTGAGAATAGCTGATGGACTGAAGCAATGCTTTGAGGCAAGGGCACTCCCAGGACGAGTGCACAAGAGTGAAGGAGAGTGGACCGGCCACAGCAGCACAGAGGGCATGGATAGTTATGGAGGCCATGTAATGAATCTTGGCAGGTGAAGCATGAACATGTACATTAGAAACATGAAGGAACTTCAGTTTGTGTAGATCTAGCCTAGGAACCGCCTAGCCATTAAGATGGGCGAAAGGCAAGGAACAGCCACAGGTGGGTTGCCACTGTTGCTGCTACTTGACATTTTTGGTGTTGAGGGTAGGTTGCCGTCCTTGGGTAGTGCGAGGGGAGGTCTGCTGTTGGGATGCAGGTACTGAGTCACCGTCTATTGTTTGCTGGAAGCTCATGTTAGGATGTTGCCACCAGCAACTTCTGGTGACCAATGGATTTGGCATGGTAGTTGATAGGAGCTTTTTGCCACTAATTCGGTGGCAATAAGGGTCGTGATAAAAACGGGCTTGTTTAGCCCTTGAGCCCGAACAAAAACGACCGTTTTTGAACAGCAGTTTTACTTTCCGTCCATCAACTTCACGCGACCTGCTCCCCACCCGATTTTCTCAGAGCCGCGCCTTTTTTTAGATCTGGAGGCCGTCCAGATCTGACGTCCCCCTCCACCCACTGCCCTCCACCACCAAGCATCCTTGTACCTCCGCAAACTCCCCCTTTTTTAGGCAGCTGCAGCAGGTGTTGGAACAGCGGTTGCGGCAGAGCAGCAGAAGGCGCTTGCGTATCAGCAAGAGCAGCATCAGCGGCAGCGGCAGCTACAGCAGCAGGCACAGCAGCAGCAGGAAGAGCAGCATAAGTGGCAGGAGCAGCAGCACCAGCAGCAGGCGCAGCCGCAGAAGGTGCAGCAGCAGTAGCGGCACGCGCGCCGGCAGCATGTAGGAAGCAGTGAACTGCAGCACGCAAGAAGACGCAGCAAGTAAGTGAGGAGCAGCAGCAGGCATCAGCAACAGCAGGCAGCAGCCAGAAGGAATCAGCAACTGCTGCAGGCAGCAGGCAGCAGCAGCAGGAGGCAGCAGCAAGCAAGACTGAATTCTCCCCCCTCTTTTTGCCTCCCTCCAAGCCCCCATCCCACCCGCCCCCACCCCCCCACCCCCCCCTCCGACCACCCCTTTTGGGTGGTCTGGAAAAAATGGGGATTTCACCCCTCACGCAGCTGAATAAATCGCCCGTTTTATTCGCCCGGATAAATTTTGTCACCAAATAAAATGAAGAAGTATAGTGAGGCTGCTCATCTCCAAACTTGATAATGACTCGTCATCAAGCTTAGAGATGAGCAGCCTCACTGTACTTCTTGTATTTGTGTATTCCAATGAGTTGGTTCATGTGTCTCGTGGTCATTGACATATTCTTCTGAAAAAAGTGCTTCTCATGGAGAAGGTCCTCCAGACATGCCACCTGAGCCCCTCCCTCCTCCCTCCTCTCAAGAGGGGGACTGTGACTACCATTGACTGACTCCTGCTGTGACAGTGAGCTCAGCATGGACGCTATCCCGTGCCCTTGCATGTGTGTCTTTCCTTGCGCCTGCATGGTGCCGAGTATGACGTCGGTCGACCATCTCGCAAGTACTTGACAAGGAGGCAATCATGGCCTTGAAGGTGGTGCCACCCAAATCCCTGCATCCGGACGAGTGGGAGATTCCTGCGAGACTAAGTTCTTGAGACTGGCAACCACTGGCTCCAGGGCCTCCTGTATCTCTCCCAAGTCCTGCAATTCTGTCCTGAGCTACTCCTGGTCCCGCATGGACACAGCCGAAAGGCTACTGAAGAGCGCATCTGCAAAAATCTTGTCTTCATGTAGCTGATAAGCATGCTGGGCTAGGTCATTGTCTGGCTAGACCACGGTGCCAAAACTAGGCAGATGAACTACTTTGTCCTGGACGGTCCACCAACCTTCCACTCTGAGCCCCTCTAGACCTTTTCCGTGCCCGTTCCCCTCATCCCCTTCATGGTCGGTGCAGCCCCAAGAGAGTGCACTAGTGAAGGCGCCCTCCAAACGGTCTACTGGTGTACCCACCAGGGCATGGTGAGCTGCAAGTGTGTCCTTGAATGCCCGGCCGACTTGGCTGATCCCATCCACCAGTACTGTCTAGATGATCCCTGGGACCAATGGGAGGTCTTCAGCAATGCTGCAGACCTCTGCTACAATGCTGCAGACCTCTGCTACAATGCTGCAGACCTCTGCTACAATGCTGCAGACCTCTGCTACAATGCTGCAGACCTCTGCTACAATGCTGCAGACCTCTGCTACAATGCTGCAGACCTCTGCTACAATGCTGCAGACCTCTGCTACAATGCTGCAGACCTCTGCTACAATGCTGCAGACCTCTGCTACAATGCTGCTAGACTCACCTTGATTTCCCTAACACAGAGTTCATGGCTTCAACTGTTTCTGGCATGGTGGATTTGCTCCAAGTGATTGGTTGCAATGCCTGATCCGTCCCTACATGCATTGTGACATGTCGTCAAGGCTTCCTAGAGTTCCCAGATGTGCCCAGGGACTCTTGACAGGCTCCCCCTCGTTGAGACGGCCTCATGCTCTATGGCCTGAAGTTGTGTCGCAACCTGTTCGAGGCAGCCCTAAAGTGATCTACAGAGAGGCCCAAATCCCTCTGCCCAGGAGGACACGTAATCCACGGTTGATGAGAGCACGATTCCGGGCCCTTCGTCTATTCCCAAGGGTGGTAGAAACATGGAGTATTTTGAGAAAATGTGCTAGCTGGCACTGAACCTTGCCGATTTCACCCACAAGACCAGAAGAAAGGTGAAAATCTGCCTACGTCTCCAAGAGAGTAGCTCTTTACTCAAGATAGACACTCTGTGGCTCCCTCACCTGCACTCAGTGCGGTTGATGTGGCAACAACTCCTGCTTGCGTGATAGGGCCATCCTCAGCCAGATGCCTGGTCCGGGGCATGGCCTCTGAAGTAGGAAATCAAATGCAAAACTTCGCGTGGGTTACTCTCAGTTCCGCAAGAGAAGTCAACTTCGGTTTTGACCTATGCATCCTGACATACCAAAGAGAACAGTTCAAGGCCTGGGAGCACAGTTTTTGCATGTGTGGCTTCTTTCGTCTCTGAATACGAGCTCTGAAGTCAAGGTAGTTCGTCCGAGTTGCGAAGACCTTCTGCCTCGCTCTTGCGTCATGGTCACTAGTCTGGACCACCAGAAACCTCACGCATGTCAAATGGTGTCATATATACCGATGGAAAGTATCTGAAATGCGGTCCGTTAAAGAAGCCAGAGAATTTACTTCTGGAAGCCAAAATGCAAAACGCACAAGGTCTCGACTTTGGAATCTGTGAGCCCTTTGGCGGGCTCTTGAAAAGCTTGTGTCAAGCCAAGAATTGAGGCTCACGTCAGCGTGCCAAGCCACTCCCCACGTGATGGGATGTCGGTGGGTGACTTCCGAAGTCAGATTCGTTCGCCAAGGAACAGGGCGAGAACCAACTCCCATGGCGATACCTCTCCAACATGGGTACATAGAAATGCCGTAGCTAGTGAATGCACTGAAGTTGCATTGCCGATTCCAGAAACACCAATGCTACCAGTAACACAATCAATTTCAATGCCCATGCCACTGCCAATGCCAGAGCTGGTGCTACAATTTAAGTTGATGGAATGACGAGGTCGGCATTGATGACGTCGGTCCTGACAGGAAGAAGAGACAAAGGGAGGGCAAGCATATGGGAGAAGGGGATCTGGAGCAGAAATGTAAAATGAGGGTGGGATGTCAGAGGGGGAATGAGGGGTGAAAGGTGGGTAGGGGCAGCTGAAAAGAAGGGTAGAGAG
>SZWC01001157.1:294627-308592 GCA_023375785.1 Penium margaritaceum
AGAGAGATTGAGTGAGAGCAAGAGAGAGAGAGAGAGAGAGAGAGAGAGAGGGAGAGAGAGAGAGAGAGAGAGAGAGAGAGAGAAAGAGAGAGAGAGAGAGAGAGAGAGAGAGAGGGAGAGAGAGAGAGAGAGAGAGAGAGAGAGAGATAGATAGATAGAGAGATTGAGTGAGAGCAAGAGAGAGAGAGAGAGAGAGAGAGAGAGAGAGAGAGAGAGAGAGAGAGATGTGCAAGGGGTTCTCCACTGCCTTAGAACCTTTGAAGTAAACCTCAATCTTGTAGCTGGTTTACATTTTGAAAACTTCTCAAGAGTGGCAATTCTTAAGAAATTTTGGCCGGCAAATAATCTTACTATTGTTAGAGCCTTGAAAGCTACATCTGGCTTCTCAAAGCCATGAAAATCTCTCGATAAAGTTTAAATTTAGACACACATCACACTGAGCATTACAAAAGAAGCATTTTTGGCAGCTTCCAATGCAATAGTAGAGGCCATCTACCTAAAAAACAATGTCAAAAAAATTCGAACAAGTTGGAATAATCACAATCAGAAGCATTGGACATTATTCAAGGCCCTTAGGAATCGATGCTAGAGTTAATTGTCCCACATGAGGCCGTTAATGCTCATACATTGGATATTGGCCCTCCGTGGGCCTTTTCCACAAGGCTACCAATTACTCTTAACTTCTCATGTAAAACTTTGAGTAAAAACTACATATATGAAAATTTCACAATGACATTGAAGCATTTAAACTTCAAATTCACTGATCTAGGAATCAGCTATAACCTCATCCATTGATGTGACTTCCAAAACACAAGAACTTTCCAAATTGTTAGGGCACTCTATGCAATCTGTTTGTGCATATACTAGTGTGCCTCACTATACCGCTGTGTAGCACGAAAATACCCAACTTGCATGCAACTGGTCAATTTGTTGCACAAGCATAAAACACTTGATCAAGAGTAGCTAGTTTGAATGCCAAACCATCCACCAAATTTGGTTGTAAAAAGGTAAATTCTGCAGTTTTTAGTCATGGAAACTTGCGCTCTAGCTCTGCAATACATCATTGATCAATATCAGGGTTCATTTCCAAAGGCTGATTTTCTAAATAGTTGCACTAGGTATTTGAAAATAAAATGAATTATTTCACAATATTATTTGAACAAAAAATCGTTTTGTACATAGAAAACAAAACCTATTGCAACTCTTAAAGCCTTCAAATATCAAGATTGTTTCCCAAAGAACCCTGCCAATGTTGACACCACATGCACTGATGGCTTCATTGAGTGAAGAAGCCCTGTAATGTATTACCAGATGTTCTAGGGATTTGTCATCTCCCGATACATTTGGACAATAACTTGTACCTCCTTGTACTTGAGTTTTCCCTTAACCATACATAAAAAATCACCACTTATCTTAGTCAGCGTAAAGATGGTTTTATATTGAATGTAAGATATCCATTCATACTCAACTAATCTTTTTTGTTGATATGTAACAATTCAAAATTATAAGAATTTCTAGACGTCCTCAAATACCTTGAAGAATTTCTTATTAGATATTCAGTTCATATCTTGACAAGGAACTAGTCATCAGGCACCACATCTCAACAAGCCAATGCTTCTTTTGTTGAAAACAAATATTCAATCTAAAATGGCTCTTCAGCAATGTGTTCTTCTTTTGTTTACCATGACCTTTAGCCTTCTGGTCACTCTTTTGCTTCCCTATTACCACAAAAATGATTTTCACATTACATCTTTCCTGGGTGGTTACGTATCCACGTGGTTATGTGCTACCCTGCAACCTCTGACATATGTGTATGTAAGAGGCTCTCCCATACCAATGTAAACATGTTGTAGGCTAGAATGCCTTCAAATTTCACCACAATCGGATTACCTCTGAACACTCTAGGCCTTTAGAAGTTAACCTTTATCATATTTGCCTCATGCAATGCATGTAGCGTCACGTATTGTGTAGTGATAACAGTTTTGTGTAGCTTTGTGTGCACCAACCTTCTACGGTAGGTGATTGTTACACTAACTCTCTTCCCCCGTTATACGTTTGGACTAAACCTCCAAAGTGTTATCACACAACCTGCCTCAGGAGGCATAATCATTCCTCTATGCATCAATGTAACCTTTCTAGGTTTTTATTTCAGCCACACATTCAACAACATAGTTATATCCTCATCATGTTATTGTTTTATGCCAAGCTTCGTGCTTTAAACAAAATCACAGAATAAACAGAATTGCATGTATTCAAGGCAGTTTTAGGTTTAATATTCATTGCCCTTGGTGAAACATTTCACTTCCTTTAGGAGAATGGACAAAATTCTTGATTATATGTAAAACATTCCACCATGTATCTTGATCTCCTTCGTGTTTTTTTAAGTGACGTGCACCTCCTCCCAAAGAGCAGTTGTTTTGTTCATAATGCGACACAGTTTCTATTTATACATATCATTCCTGCCCTTGGTGAGGCTTTTGCAGGTGAGAATCCTTGCCCAAAGACTTCATGCTGTGAGTTTCAAACCCTTCCCAATCATATAAAGAAGTCTTGGTGATTTGTGTTCATTGTGAAGGCTACGTTGACAAACGTTGTCAATTTTAGACCTTTCCAAATCATGTATGCATCAAATGCAAAGAAAGTATTTCTCTAGTTTATTAATTTCTTTAGTCATCTGATTTTTTCAAAATAAAATGCTTAATGTTTGCTTTCATGGATATAATCTATGTCTGTATAAAAACGTTTTTATGGGTGAGTAATACCTAATCTCACATCATAACAAGAATGTAATGCCTTCAAACAACCAATGGTTTTGATTGAATATTTTTTTCCAAGAGGAGCATACAGGTTATTTAACATTGTCTCAAGCTTTCATCTTGTAATTTTTTTCCATTAACAGTAAGAACCTTGCATTTTCCTTTCATTGTTTTCCTCGGTAAAATACACACTTAGTGGTGAGATGTAATAGTTTAGGAAACATTAGGTTTGAGTTGTAGCTTACATGTTTCATAACGTCCTCATAGTACGAACATTTTTTAGTGTTATTTCTATTTCATGTGCCCGATCCCTTTATTCAACAATTTCAAACATGTGTTTTCTTTAGTGATTGCATTGAGAAAGCATACACACGAACAATTCTTGCACTTCTTTAGTATGTGACATTCTCTTATTGTAATCCCCTTAAGACAAAGCAACTTTTGTTGTATTTACTATGTTTTTTCTTTCTAAAGTGACAGTTTATTTTGTTTTCTTAACTGAACATTGTTTCCTTTTCACATCATCTTCTTTGTTACCTCTGGAAAGGTTCACATCCAAGAAATCATTACTAGAAACATATTTATTCACGTATAGTTCTACCAGTTACATATGAATTAACTGTTAAGGTGACTTTCAAAAATTGTTCTACTTCTTGGTTTGAAAAAGGGTCACAGAGTATTCCTTTAGGGATATAATTGCCATCAGGTTGGACACCGTTCTTATGAGCACCACCAACCACATTGCTTTGTTCTTCCTTAAGTTGCAAGCATGATTATGTGAGTGTGAACATCTCTTACAACTCTTCTCCATTGTATCCTTTCCAAATAGTATTGAGAACTATATACATATATAGATGTTTTCTTATCCATTGTGGATTGCAAACCAAAAGGAATAATTATGTTATCTTCCTTATAGACATGATTGACACATGCAAATTTTCAAGATGACCTACTATCCATGCATTCATGTTCAAGTGGGCATTGTGAAATTTGGAAACCATTTCCGCAAGCCAAGAACGAAGGCACTAGTTGTCCCCAACTGCAAATAATACGTGCTAAAATAAAGAAAAATGGAGAAGAAAAGTTAAGTATTTAAAAAATGGAGACACGATGTTACATGAATGATAGAAAGTATTGTTTTTGCATTCTAAGAATATACCACTGTTTTCCTTTCTTATCCTCTAATTGATTGCATTATCTCCCCCTTTCATCATTTCTCTTTACAATTATTCATGTGTATTTCCTGTCTCACTGGAAGTATTCCTTCAATCAAGCCAACGTTACCTCATTAAACATTTGAATCTCCTAACATATTGAAGCCCTTTTAAAAAAAAAGTTAGAGGGCTAAAAAATCCATAAGACAGAGAATTCCCAGCAAAACGCAAATAACTGTGACAAAGGGAAATGTAGTATTTGTATCATTCTCAAACGATTTCAAAGTCATCATTTAATTCACGAAAAAGGGATATCCCCTTTTCTGCTAAAACTCCCTTCCTATGAAATTCATGTTTTTCAATGGACCAGATATTGAAAGGGTTTTTTCTTTTCTTCAGTAAATATGCATTTGATTTTTATTGAATCTTCCAAAACCTTTCAAAGGATATACCCCAATGTTTCCTTCCCAATGAATCATCATGAACAAATTGTTTCCGGATAACATGAACATCTTTGTTCACAAAGGCTACCATTCCTTGTATGCATTCCATAGAAGGTTGTAACCCAGATACAAACATTGAAATAAGTATTCTAGCTCCATTTTCAAATCTTTTGCGAGAGAAACATTCATTTAACTTTCATTATGTGGTCATCAAACCCTAATCTTAGGTATGGGAATGTTAGAATGACATTATCGTTTGCGAGGAGTTAACTAATGTTTAAAGGGAGAAAAAGGTTTTCCCTTATTTCCTGTGACCCACATACTGAATATAGAGAGTTGTAAAACACTTGCCATGTGCACTCCACGTTCTATTTTTTCCATTCACAGTTTCTCTCTCTCTGTGTATCTCCCTCCCTCACTCTCTCTGTCTCCCTCTCTTTCTCTCTCTCTCTCTCTCTCTCTCTCTCTCCCTCTCTCTCTCTCTCTCTCTCTCTCTCTCTTTCTCTCTCTCTCTCTCTCTCTCTCTCTCTCTCTATCTCTCTCTCTCTCTCTCTCTCTCTCTCTCTCTCTCTCTCTCTCTCTCTCTCTCTCTCTCTCTCTCTCTCTCTCTCTCTCTCTCTCTCTCTCTCTCTCTCTCTATCTCTCTATCTATATGTGTTGCCGATGAATCAGCAGCCGCCCCTTTGCCTCAGTAATTCACATGATAAAAATGGGGAGGGAAGCACGGGAGATTGACTTCAGATACCTGCCCATAAAGCCTTTAACCTAGTCAGCAAAACGTGGGAGGTAATTGCTGATCAGCTGCGGGTAGGTAGCATATGGACGCACTTGGTGATTTCACATGCATGTTCCAACATTTTGAAATCATTGTGTCTTGAAATTTCAGGTTTTGTTTCAATTGTTTACGCTTCATGATCATGCAACGTACCTTAAAGAGGGACATTTCATATGTGAGTTTTGTCTTAAAGGACTCATTTATGTTTTTTGCGTCAACTTGGTGTGAAATGTATTATCTTATATTTAAACAATGAAAACATCTTCCATGCTTGAGCTCAAGAGTTTTCCTTCAAGGGATACAAAATGAATCAATGATATGGACATTTCATTTTTTTTTATGAATCAGTCATTTTAATTCTTGTTGTTTGAGTAATGAATTCTCCCCGTTGTGATGAAGAGCCTTCTCCTGATACATTCCTAAGAAAGTAATGTTGAGATACAAGAGTGGGCCACCCTTCCCAAAGGAAGATTTTCCTTGTTGAGTAGATTTTAGATTTGTACGCCTTGAGACACAATGGAAATACTCTAATCTCATCCTTCACAATGGATCCAAAAAGGAGACCTCAAGGAGAATATTTGTGTTGTTGATTCCACATTTTTGTGCCGATGCTGACCTAGCTTGGATGGTTTAATTAACATAATCGATGTAGTCCTTTCCTTGGTAAGTGATGTTTTTGCTCCAAAGATGCGTCAAAGGTGTAAACATGCTACATGGAGATGCTTGCAAACCATCTACGCATGGAAGATGATATAGTTTTAAATGTATTAGAACATTGCAGAGCATTTTGAAAAGGGGAATTAGTTCTATCATAGATCTGCTTCCAATAATTTCCATAATGATGTAATTCTGGATAATGTTTTTATTTTCTAGTCTAGAATGTTAACAAAAGTTACCAGAAGCCCTTATTCATCACAATAGAAAACAAATGAGTTACTTTTCATACTATACTTTCAAGGAGATTTTCAACATTTGGAATAAAAGAACTATTTGTTTCCTTAAAAGTGGTTTATTTTTCCCTAAGCTAGATGTTTTTCACATTGCATGTTGTGAGAGTTAACATTGCATGATTGCAAGCGTTGTCTTGGCTGAGAAGCTAAGACATGACAGCATGACTCTCATCTAAATGGAAATGTTTATCACCAAGAAATGTCTTTTATACTCTTGCTTGACCACATGCACTCAAAACAACCGAGTCCACATTATTTCATAACTTAATGTTTAACATGGGTCATTGTATGATGATTTGGAACTTCAATTTGACAATTTTCATTTCAAGAAAAGTGACCAAATTTGAATTATCAGACTACTTCTCTTCTCTCCAGATGTCCTTTTGCAAAACAACATGGCAATCAAGGTTCAATCAAAAGGTTTTTGACATATCCGTGTTAGCATCAAATTTTTTCCACGATGCTGTTTCACTTAAAGATTGCTCAAAGTCCATAACAAGACGTTCAATGTGTACTTGTTCAAGGTCATGAACATGTTTTATAAGAATATTATAATGTCTTGTTTACTGAATAATATTTAAAGTTAAAGGGGAGATGAGATTTTATGCCCTGATTTAATCAAAGATTCATTAATCAATGAAAAAAAGATTTCCCTTGAATAATGAACTTTCCTTGCATGATTCATGCATAGGGTTTCATGTTAAGGCAATGCTGTTGCACTCAAATCATCATACGAGTTACCTTGTAAAGCAATTGGCTTGTTCCAAAAGTCTTGTTCATAGAGAGATTGGAAGGTTTACATTTTGTAAAGAACTTCATAATGCGCATAAAATGTATTTCCATGATCATATTGAGTCATTGTGGCGGAATTGTCTCATAACAACTCTCATTATCCTTTCAAAGTTGAGTGTTGTGGATAGGCACTGTTAGTTTTTCAAATTCCAGTTAGCCATGACGTCTTCATGATCCTTCTAGTAAAGGGAGAATGTGTACAAATGATAAGAACATACATCCTTGAAGAATGTTTGGATTACCAATAAGACTCATAATGGTCATGGTTTTGAATGGATGTAGGAACATGACTGAATTTCACTTAGAATCTCACTTGACCTCTTCCTTCTACCTCCTTCATGGTTGGATCCTGGTGATTCAATTTGATAGGGGTAATGTATTGCCTCCCAAAACGTGGTTATAGGTGGTTAAGTGCTTTGGATATTTTTCTAAGGATTGCAATGAAAGAACGTGATACTGGGAAAATCAAGGACCAATCCCAAAAAATTTATGCGCCCCTCAAATTGTGCAAATCAAACCTCATCATACATGAGAAATAACAAATGAATTCCCTTGTCATTCTAAATAGTGGAAGGAGGAAAGTACCTTCCATCTCACAAACGATTTGATGTTTCTATTCAATAAGCCTTTAAAAGAAAACCTGACATGATCCTCAGTTTTAAGAAGTCGCATCTTGTAATGCTTTTTCAAATCACATGAATTGCCAATATAATTGTCCAAATATTCTTTCATTTTTTTATAAAGTATGTAAGCAACGATTAAGGTAATTTCAGAAATGGTTTTAACACACTCCTATCAAAACAGGATGAAAGAGTGTCTAAAGTACTGAAAATCGTGGTCTTACATACATTACACCTCGTTTTGTATCAAAACATGTCGTATGTATTAAAAGTGACGGAGTTTTTTGATGTATCTTTTTTTGGCTTGTTTTCACAAAGTTGGCTCCGCATGATGTTTCACACAGTTCAAATAACCCTGTTAGTGACAAAGTGTAGATGTTGAGTTTAAGTATAGGAAACATTTCACACCTGTTTTCAATGTTCGCTCCATATACCCTCCCTATTCCACAAAGTGTACGTCGGGAGTGTATGCACCGTGCAAACACCTATTTCTGACTTTAAAGTTCATAAGTTCATGTATATACCAGAAACATTCAAGAAGGTTCCTCGCTTGCATTTTTGTATAAATATATTTGATGTATTCCACACAAACTCAACTTGCATGTTCACTCACGCCATGCACTTCAGTGTGGATAAGGGGTGGTATCGGCCTTCAGAACTCTAGTGCCAACCATCCACCATTATTTAAGAGAGAAGTGGATGCGATAAGTGTTTTTCAAAGTGGACATAAATGACCGCATGAGGAACTATAACATTTAACAAAATCCAATAGATTGAATACATATAATCTATCGATCAAAATCCATGGTCTTTGTGTTCAAACCAAACAACAGATGAGGTAAATCCACAAATTTGACAATGTTTGTTTTTTTCATCTCAAGGTATTGATTAAACGTCGAACGGATTCAAAATTCTTTTGAGAGATGATGTAAAAATAAGACTGTTGATGAATTGTTTGCAATTGTCTTTGGCTAGCAGCAAAGCCCGACAATTGCTCAATCAGTTGGAAAGGGAGGGGAGCGATTGACCACAAGACCGTTTCTAGTTGTCTTGCGTGTACATCTTAAAACAGTTGTGCGTCCAGTCAGTCGGAGTAAGAAGCACTAAACTCAACCTGTAGCCACCGTATTGCTCAAGAACAAGGCTAGATTTCTTCAAAACCACTTGTGTGACTGCGATGGTTTTGAGTGTATCATCACATTCACTTAAACAAATAAAAAAACAAGCTCAATCTTGCTATTTTTTTTACTGACTTTTTTTGAAGAACAAGGACAGAAATTTATATTACAACTACAACCATTTCTGTCTTATTGTGTTCAAATATGTTCTACGTAGACTTGAGATGTCCAATGTAGACATGATTGACCTGAAAGATTAACAAATGGACGTAATCCTTTAACTTGTATGCTGTTGTATGTTTTTTCAAAGATAGTGTAAAACATTATATAATTGATGCCTTCAAGCTAAGTGGTAATACATGATATTGTCTACACGTTTATGTACTTAAACAACAGTACAAACCTTCACCCACAACACCCCAACAAAACATAAATCTCAAGTACATCAACCAAGCTTATACACACAAACATCGTCTTCTGCACCCATCTTATATAGTTGTTCACCTCCACTTCCAGTCTCCACCTATACTTTCAACCCCATAGCTCCCCTCCAAAATTCCAACAACCAACACCAAACACATAGCTCAGACCAACATACACAAGTACACATTTCTATACACAAGCCACACATCTAGCCTTACACCATCAGTTACACTCCCATCATACACTTTCCACCCCCTCTTCCTCCCCCTCATAACCACTGAACACATTATAGAAATATGCATGAACAAGTTCACATTTACATACATAACCCACTTATGCATCGATACACCTCCATTAGAAATGCCTAATTACATTTGCAATGACCACATACCAAATCACTCATAACCATCACACACTCGTGTAGATCTCTACACGCAACTGACACAACTGGCAATACATGTCCTATGACACTCTTGACATAAACATTCCACCTCCTCCCTCTTCCCCCCTCCCTTGCCCAATAAGCACCAAATAATGTAAAATAAATTAGTCAAAGTAATATTAGCAAGTAAGAATTTTTACACACATCCCTTTCACCCATGCATACACCTCCAATCACAATCTTGATGTACACCTTCCACCCTCACATTGCCCCTTCCTCCTCCCAGCCAACGACCATCAACCAACATCACACATGCATCTTAGACCAACGTACACAAGCTCAAATTTCTATGCACAACCCACATATTTAGGCATACACAATTACTTTACCTACCCACATACGTTTTCCACCCCTTCTTTCTACACCCAAAGACCACAACCCACATCAGTTAAGACAACATACACAAGTGTACACCTCAGCACACAACCCACACATTGAAACCACATTCATCCGCTCACACTCTCGTCCGACACTTTTGATACCTTTCCCATCCACCCAAGGACCACTACCAGCTTTTGAAGGTGTACATCTCTACACAAAACCCCACAAAACCAACCATAAACTTTTACTTACACTCCTCACATACACTTTACATCCCTTTGCCCTCCAATAAACAACCACCAACCCCATCACTTAGGAGAACATAGTAAAGTTTATATATTGATACACAACCCAAATATCAAGCCATACACCTCCTTATGTAGTCTTGATATGCACAGTCAACCCTTTCTCATAAATCCTTTGCCAAACCACCTTAAATCAAAAGACTTAAACCCATTTGCTCTAGACAATGTTGTAAGGAAGCTTCACATAGTATTAGAAAACGTAAAAGACACTTCACCTAGTGCATAAAAATCCTCCCATTAATGCTACCTCAATGGGATAAACGTGCAAAAACTAGGTGATTGATGCAAGAGATTGGGTGTGCAAGACTTTAATGTAGAAACTATTCTTGTTCAATCATGTTTGTTCATCCATTTTGATGGAAATGAGAAACGAGAAACTGGGGGGGGGGAGGATCTTGCACACACCTTATGGCAAAGAGTTTCTAAGTTATCTCATCGCTTATGTCAGCAAGGCCAAAGTAGGAAAAGGTTCACTGAGAATATGTGTCGAAGTGATACTTGATTTCATTGAATTACTAGTTCTTGTGGATATTTAGAGGCAAAAGTGCACAACTTGAGCTGCAAACAAACTTCTTACTATGACAATAATGTGCTCCTTTGTTTTTGCACCTTTGTATGATGCAAACCCTTTTGCTTGAACGTCTACCCCCCTTCAAAACACTTTTTTCATGGATTTCAGCCTTTTGTTCTCTAGGTCTTCTTTAACTGATTCATAGTGTCCAATTAGGGAAGTGTGAAATTCCTGACCTTTTTTTCAAACTAAACGGACACCAATGGGTGAGGGTTATGGAAATTCAGTGGCAGGTCCCCATTGTACCAAGTTTTCATGAACTTCTATGGGCCTAAAGCAATGGCATGGGGTAGGTCATCGCAAAAATCCAATGTTGAGTAGTTTCTGATGGTAAGTTCGACTTGTCTACTTGTTTTAATATCTTAGAAAATTCACATGTGAATTGATTGGTTGCAAATTGGAAAAGAGTGAAAACATCAGTATCATGCCCAAAGTTTAGCCTCATATGCTATTTGTAACGCAAAACCTATGTGAGGTGCCACTTTTGTGTCCATTGGATTAGAAAATAAGCTGGTGCGATGTTGTTGTGGATTTTGAAGCGATTTGACGTTGTTCAACATGAACACATGCCAATTTGTTGTTCTTTTAAATTAAAACTTAACTCCCATTCACAAGCAGAAAAGAACGCAGATACAATGTTCATTTGTAATTATTGGCAATGTTGGTGATTGTCGGATTTCAATTGCCATGCACTTTTTCCCAATCGTGTAGTGTCGCCTTTTGACAAATATTGCAAACTGATCATGAACTTGTCATCATTGGCGTTCATGGATATCATTGACACGACTAGATTTAGGGTTTAAAGTTTTTCATTGCATTCAAAACACACATGCTTTGACACTATGTTAGAAACTAGATGATAATCCAAATAGCATAGAAAAAACATGCGACGTTATCACAAGGAGACAAATGTGAAATGCAGCTTGTTTTTTATGGTGGAAACCGCCACTGGCAGTAATTCTCAGTGTTGACCAATCGTAGGGTGAGCAAGGCCGCAGGTGCAAATGGGGGATTGAGTGAACAATGGGTGATTGAGTGGATGGTCGTCCAAACTCATCCACCCTCTTTGAAAGATAGAGGGTGGATGAGCTTGGTGGAATGTTGTTGTGTTTTTCCCACTTATGGCAAAAATGTGGGGTTGGCTGTCCCATTCCCAGTCACCTCTTCCCAGACATGGTCCAATGGGTGAATATTGAGCATGATCCCACTTGCCTCTTCCTAGCAGCAAAGAATGCTTACTTGACAAACCCAGTTGATGCCAAATTGCCGTGTCATAGGCAATGAGTAAGGCTCTTTCACTTGTAGATGTTTAGAGCAACAAGCTGCACCTAAAGCTGGCTTCTCTTCTCCACATTTAAAACCCTTGCAAAAGATTTCAAGACCACCTAAAACTGATCGTAGGAGGGAGGAGGTAATTTAGAAATGCTTTTTTGCTTAGAAAGGCTTCACAAGATTGTAGTGTGTTGTTAATTATGAAACATTCACCCAAGGTGATGCTCAAATGGTATATAAAATGTTTTTCACTTATAGAGTAGACTAAGGGATTTAAATCAAATGAGACTACAAAGGAATCAACTCCTCCGCTCCACGTGCATGAAAATTACCAACCAAAAAGTAGACAAGAGAACCATTCCAATCAATTAGTGAGGATGGTTATCATTGGAATGCGTCATCAACAATGGATTCAAACAAAATTGGAAGTTGCTACGTCTTCTTTCTACTTTAGCTCCAAGTGTCTTCATCTGTCCTCATAGACTAGGGCCATGGCTAGCAAAAGGTGAATAGGAATGTGTCCCACCTGCTCTTTTATTGACATAAGCATTTGAAATTCGCATTAGTTTTGTCTCTTAATAGTTGGTGAAACCAAGGCTCCTCACCTTTTTCTTTTTCACGATTGCTCATTGTTGTCAGTTTTAATAGACAACAAGAAAATTTTGTTTGCAATTTATTTGCACAAATGAACACTAATTTTCCACCTTGCTGCCCTTTCAAGGACGTAGCAAGAAATGGAGGTTGTCCCCTTGAACCGAAATGCAAAAAGTGGAGTTGTACTCATTTCCCGTATTCTTAGATAACCTACCCTGATGTCCTTTCCACACTAAATCCCACCAATTTGCCAAGTCACACGTACTCAATCAAGCATTTCTTAACACAAATCCAAGCATGGGACAAGTCATTACCTTAAAAAAAAACTTGCCCATAAACATGTAATTATCCTTCTATTATCCTTGCCTATGAGTTCCATCCAATCCAGTCACACTAAAACATTTGCTCCAAAAAACTCCCCATAATGCATCTTGTGTAAAATGGCAATGAACATATATTCCACAATTTGTTTAAAATTGTGAACGGAAGTTAAAGATATAGGTATATTTCACATTTCCATAGGTCACCCACTTAAATTTCACATGAACATGTACAACACCCGTTTTGAGTAGACAGATACATATATACATGTAAATATAGCTATGTTTAGATCTGGATTCAAATAGAAATACACATACAAAAATAGACATAGATTTAGATATGAATATAGATATAGATATATGTAGATATACATTTAGATAAAGACATACATATAGACATAGAAATAGATATAGATATAGATAAAGATATAGATATAGATATAAATATAGATAACGATATAGATATTGATATAGATATAGATATAGAAAAAGATATAGATATAGATATAGATATAGATATAGATATAGATATAGATATAGATATAGATATAGATATAGATATAGATATAGATATAGATATAGATATAGATATAGATATAGATATAGATATAGATATAGATATAAATATAGATTTAGATATAGATAAAGATAAAGATAAAGATATAGTTATAGATATAAATATAGATAAAGATATAGATATAGATATAGATATTTATGTATATGGATATAGATATACATATAAATATGTATTTAGATATAGATATACATATAGATATAGATATAGATATAGATGAAGATATGGATATAGACATAGATAAAGATATAGAAAAATATATAGATATAGCTATAGATATAGATATAGATATAGATATAGATATAGATTTAGATAGAGATATAGATCTAGATATATACCAAGATATAAATGAATATATAGATGAATATAAAGACATATCGATATGTATATATATCGATAAAGATATAGATATATATAGATATAGATATATTCGTACACATACATATAGATATAGATGTATATACATAGATATAGATATAGGTATAGATATAGATATAGATATAGATATAGATAAAGATATGGATATAGACATAGA